>WBMY01006001.1:764797-827782 GCA_013397315.1 Donacobius atricapilla | reverse complement strand
TTTTTTTTTTTTTTTTGATTTAGGAGACAGAAAAATTCACCAATACTATATTGAAAAGCAATAATGTTGATCTTAATGTGCATTTTGTAACAATGATAAATTTGTAGCAATAACAATTTCACTATTAAGAGCATCACAAGAGTAACTTCATGTGCACCGGAGTACATGTGTGTGTGTGTATCCTCTCTCATTTCTATTAGGGTTTTGTTTTGGTATTCCAGCTCTTTGTCCTTTTCTGTGCAATTGCAGGGAGACAACCTTTCTTCTCAGAACCCAAGGAAAGAGAAATGGGATCCACAGATTACATAAGCCTTACATTATGTCCTTTGTTAAATTATCTCATATTTTTCCTTGGAAAATAGTTAAGACAGAAACACCCTCCTTAACTGAATTTATTTTAAAAATTAGGTAAACAAAAAAAATACTCAAAAGACATAAAAAAATCAATCAAAAGGCAGCATATAGTTAACAAATATATGGTGACTATACAGATAAATGTTACCAGATAGGTGCAGAAGATTATCTTGTCCATTTTAGGTGTTGCACATGAGGATTGAGGGAAAACATACCAATTTTGCATTAAACACATCAAGGTGTCCTAATCCCTAAGAAAACAAATAAAATTAAAATGCAGTTCTACATTCCCTTCACCATCTTTTAAATGAGGACAAACTCCATCGAGTGCCTTCAAAATGCAATTGCACAACACTATACCCACTATGGAGGAATTTGCCAAAAATGAAAAGCAAAGAATTTAGGGCCTAAAAATTTCTTTGCTTTAAGAAAGCCTGAAATATTTATCATGTATGTTTTGGTTTTTAAATTAATCCTGGGGGAAAATGGGAGTTGTGGCGGGGAGGGAGGAGGAAGGGCCAGGTGAAGAATAGAATGTCAGTTGGAGTTTTTAATATATTATATTACTTGTAGAACCATGGGGGTTACAGAGCCGGGTTTTAAAGACCAACTCATTCTGTTGCAAACTATAACCCAAACTGTCTTTATACCCACATGAAACTGAGTATGTGAATAGTTAAATTGATATCAGCATGGCTACTTTTTGTTTTAAATACATTGTTGTACCGATAAGAAAGAGACTATGACTTTTTCTCAATAGAACCAAATTATGAACCCTTCTTTCAGCATCAAAAAATGTGAAGACTGCAACAAAAATATTTTTATTTCAATGGTTTTTTAGACATAATAAATGCCAGCAGAGTTGAATTAAATAGCAAAGGTCTTTAGAAATCTACTGGTATGTTTCCTCCCTCAATTCGACTGTTTCAACTAAAACTTGTTCCTTTATTGTCCTGGTATATATCCAAAATTCCTGTTCAACCCAACCAGAGCTTAGGTGAACCTGCTCAACAAGATGAATGCAGCCATCCCCTCGAGGCGTATAACATGTCTTGACGTCCCTACGAGTAGAGACATCTACCTGTCATCTACACGGTCTGGAACACCTAAAGATCAGACTTACGTACCTTCAACATCTTTGACAAAAATGCTGGTTCTCCTTCATTAACTCTTACCTCCCTCAGTGCATCTTCACTGCCTGTGTAAAAATTTACTGAATCCATCTTCCTCTAAGTGAGACAGAGTCCCTGCTGTGCTGTCATGCCATACAAGAAAAGAATGTGCAAGATGAGAACCACAAGAGCTAGTTGACTGAAGGACCAACAAGGTTCTCTGGTTGTTGTCACATAGAAAATTTAATCTGGCTTTTAGTAAATCTTCCTTCTCAGCAATGTCCATGCCTGCTACTGCCTTGGGAAGCTCTGGACACACTGCTCTTGGAAATGCTTACAGAAATGAAAAATGTTCTTTCTGGTATATCCAAGAGCTCTTTCTGGTTTTTTTCTGCTTGCTTAAACCCAAATGCCAAAATAAAAACCCTTTAAAGTAATACAGGAAATAGTACTATTGCTCAGACCCTTCCTCATCACCTTCATCATTCTGATATAGTAAAGATGCCAAAACCATCTGTCACAAAATGCCCTAGATGGTACCCCTGCCAGGTACAAGATTGTAGAAGAACCTTTAAAAGCCCAATTAACACTTTTCTATCTAATTCTGCTTCCGAAGTCATGGCTCTAAGATTATATCTTATTCTATCAAACATAGGATTCACTCAAGCTGGCCTCTGATTTTACTCTTTTCCTTATTCTGGAAGAAGATTAAAAATCCTCCTTTTCATGATATACCTCCGACAGCCAGAAATACAGCTGAAAAATACTATACTTGCTGGTCTCAGGCTTGCCTAGAAACAGGTATCTGTCAAGGTCATGAACTACTTATGATTACTAGCTTGCCAGATTCAGCCTCTTTCAACACTGTGCTATGCCATTGAAATATTGAAATAGAAATGGAAAATGACAACCTGATCAGAAAAGCATTGACCCATAAACCTGTAGCTTTACATATTAAAACTGAAGGAAGCGGACTAAATATGACATTTCATAAGACACACCTGACCAGACCTTGGTCATGACCAAAGAGAATTAATACCATACCACTAGCGTGCAATATTTGCAACATTTACCAAATAGTAAATTACTAGGGGGACAAAAATCAGCCTACTTAGGTCTGGCCATTTTTAACCATCAAACCAATGGAGAAGACTCATACATCTTGCATTGGTAACTTCTGAACATACCAAGAACCTTCCTGTGGTCCTAATCTTCTATAACAGGAAGGATGGGTTAGGGGTCCTAACACTTTATGGCTTTATAATGAGATGAAAGTCCTGTTCTGCTAGAACATTAATTCCTACACAATTCCAGGCACACAGACAAACACCTATTAGCAAGTCTGCAGTACCACGATAAGGTTAACCACAGGTTCATACATCTCATTTGCATTCTGGGTCTGAGTTCATGCATTTCAGATCTAGACTTTTCTCTTAATTTACCTTGATAACAATTACATATTTTTGTCTGTCTTCTAGCCATATACACCATATGAATTTTCAAAAAGCCTAATCACCACTAAGCAAGAGGAAGCCTGATAACCATTTGCGGGGGAGCAGCTGGTCGCTGTTTGCCCTGGGTTCTACCTGAGGAGTGAGAACTCCTCTCTTTTCTCACACAATTGATAGCTTTACTTTTAAAAATGTACTGGAAATGCCAAACCAGAGGAAGGTTTAGGTATTTCTGGTTTGCCTAGGACATCACATTGGCTCATGTAACAACTTCTACATTCGGGTTCACACTTGCCAAAAGTACCAAACCAGACTACTGGTCTCTGCCTCCTACCTGTACATTCAGGGGCTGTTCGTTAGCCCCTGAATATAAAGTAATCATCAAAACTAAACATCTCTAGTAGTCCTTTAATAGTAGAAAGACAAATCACTACTTGCTATGTCTCTTATCCTTTCTTACAGCCTCAGAGATAGTTTTATCTTTAGCATTAGGAAACTAAAATCAGTTATCACTGCTGAGAAGATTCGAGATATCTCTGAGTCACTTCTTCCAGCCTCCAAGTTCTGTTCAGCAGTTCCTCACTGAAAGTAAGCCTATTTTTTTAGAAGCATTGCAGACCCCAGAGTAGGCAGATGAAACTGCAATGATGATGTGATGCATTTAAAATAAATTTCCTTTGCTCCTACAGTCTTTTTGCTTTTCTCCTAACTTGGTTTCAAAATGTTTCTTCCCAGATTTTCCTTTGATCTGAAAGGCAAGAGGAAATGTCTGGAATTTTGAATTGCTCATCAACATTGCCTCCTGTACCTGGGCTTCAGAAAGTTTGCTGTTGCATTACAGCAGCTCCTACCCACAGCAAACAAACCAGGGAATATAAAGACCTCAGTCCTAGTCTCAAGAGCCTCATAGAAAACCCTGCTCACATCCTCCATTGATGCCCCTTCATGCAATGCTGGGTGACTGGCAAATTAGTTCTGCATTCAAGGAAAAAGCCACATGCCACCCTACAGTTTCTTTAAGGAGTTAACAGTGTCCCTCTTGTTGACATGATCAATCCTACCAAAAATGTGAATTTAATTCTGGCTCATACATTTTACTGCTGACACCTCTGAGACAAAAAAATAGCCACTCAAAGGTTCTTTGATGATGTAGAGCCAAGGTAATATATGTAGGATATTTTAACCCATATGTCTTTGCCTGGGTCCAGCCAAATCCTGTAATAAAAAGGGATGTGAGAATTACCCACTGGTCACAAATCTTTCTGGAAAAGTAGAAGAGCCAATTTTATGGTATTTCCATGAAATTCTGCCCAAAAATAGCTAAAAGAATTTAAAAAAAACACAGGTTTTCTTTATACCATATACAGGAAAGTCAAAACAAATAGAAGTGCACAATTTTTTTTTTACTTAAAAGAGTCACCTATAAACTACAATTTTATTTTTAATCCTCTTCTGTTCAAACAGCAGACCTATTTTTGTGTATAACTTCTGTTGGCAATTTTCCTCCAAGTGCTTTGAATGTGTTCATAATAAGACCGTTAGTTTAGTGATTGCTGCACTAATGTGATGTAAGTAATGAAAAGAATGATTCATTTCTTATTCTAAAGCTTTAAATACAAATTAACACAAAGACAAAGCCCCACAAATCTTCTCTGGGGGGGATTTAGATGTTACAGTAATACACCATCTACTTTAAAGCAATAAAAGAAATAATCTTGGAAAGTTAAGCAAAATGAATTTTCAATTAATTCCAGAAACCTCGACAAATGCATTTTGAAAGAGTAAAATGCAACTTTGTTCAATATAAATTGAAAATGCCTTTTGTGCTTAATATAGTTCACTTATAATTAGCTGAAGATTTTGTTCTGGTTTGAAACAAAGTTCCATCTTGAGATTACTGTGAACTGTGTACACAGAACTTTTATCAAGAAAGGCTGGTGCTGCAGGGTTTGCTTTGACAGCCTTTATCACAGCTTTATAGGAATGAAAAGTGAAAGAACACAGCTGGTTTTAACAATGGGGCATGTTGAACATTAGACCAAAACACATTAGATATTGCAAAAATATTGCACATTATATTTATAGCTCCATGCAAGTTTTTGAAATTCATGCTGATGCTGCTCTAATCCAGCTTGTTAGAACAATCTGTCCCCTAATGATGGAATTCGATTTCACTTTGAGAAACTGCTTTTTAAACTGGCGGAAGGAGTGCTGGATCCAGAACACTCATAAAAAATAATGAATTCAAGTATACTTGTGGTATAATTTGAAGGTCTCTATCAGATGCTGAAACTATATTTGCAGTGGTCTATTTGTCCTTATGCCTCACTGTTCCTGAAAATACCATTCCAAGAACTTCCTGGCATTCAGCCATGGGGTCTTTCAGATTATGCTTTTAGTAAAAACATTTGGGATGAGGTTCCCCAAATATATTTAAAACAGCAGTTCCAACATTTAAGAACGTTGCTTTATCTCCCACTCATTTCTTCACTCGTTACTTCATCAGCCTTAAATAATCTAAATTACAAATATTTTGCTGAACACACAGAAACACAAAAGATCACTCAAATCTTGAGGTCCCCAGTCACAGTAGCACTTAAACCTTTGCAAATAGATTTATCAGTCAGATTGGTTTGGTTTGGTTTGGTTTGGTTTGGTTTGGTTTGGTTTGGTTTAGTTTGATTTGGCACACAGGGCCTTTCTTACCTGCTCAGAACATGTCACACCAAAGACAGCAGTTTTCTATCTAGGCCAATGGCTAAAATCTTCACCAAATATTCACTCTCCAGACCGCACACCATGCTAGCTCCTGGTAGACAGAATGCCAGCTGATGCAGGCCAAAGCCACAACAAACAATATGGATGATCACATGAGAGTGCCAGACTCAAGTCCTGAGTTGGTGGTTTAACCCCACCAGGAACCAAGCCCCAGTCAGCTGCTCACTCACTCCCTCACCAGTGGGACTGGGGAGAAAATTGGAAGTGTGAAACCTAGAAAACTCATGGGCTGAGATAAAGACAGTTTAGCAGGGGAATCAAAAGCTGCACACAGAAGCAAAGCAAAACAGGGACCTAAGTCAGTGTTTCCCATGGGCAGGCAAGAGTTCCGCCATCTCTGAGAGAGCAGGAGTGACTTGGGAAGACAAGACAAGACATCATCATTCCAAATGTCCACCCCTTCCTTCTTCAACCCCTCACCTTATATACTGAGCATGGTGTCACTTGGTCGGGAATATCCCGTTGATTAGCTGGGGTCACCTCTCCTGGCTGTGTCTCCTCCCAGCCTCCCATGTACTCCCAATGAAGTAATGAGGTAACTTGTCACTCCAGCAAGGCCATACAAAAAGCAGAAAAGGCCTTGGCTCTGTGTATATTCAGCAATAATAAAAACATCTTTATATTATCAGCTCTGTGTCCAACAAAAATCCAAAACCTAACCCCACACTAGCCACTGTAAAAAAAAAAAACTCTACTTTAGCCAAAACCAGCACACTTACATTAGAGATTATACATAGGCCTGCTTCTAATTTACTACAGAAGTGAAAGCATATTGATATCTAATGTGAAACAGGTTGCTCTTTATGATGTTGGGAAGAGATTGCAATCTGCCACTGAAATATCAAATTCCTTCAAGATCAAATTTGTTTAGTTCATTGTATGTAATCAAAAAAAATTCAGTGAAAATAACTTTCAGTGAAAATCTCAGATAATGCTCTTGTGTTTCAGTATTTTTCCTTATATTTGTGGTCAAGGTTTGAATCCATTAGCGTGAGTTTGACAATAAACAACAGCTGAAACTGATATAAGATTATTATTTATAAATTCTATGAAATATCTTTGTCTACTCAGTGGTGTACTGAATGTCTATATCAGAATGCAATCTTATGTCATTAACAATGAAATTATGAACATTTTCTATACGTAAGGAATATGAATTCTATATGAATCTGAATTCTATATGAATTTCTGTATGTAAGGAGTATTATATTGCTGAGCCCTGGAATATCTTTTCATTATTTTCTAGTTTGATTCCACCATGTTAGCCACCAAAGATAACCTGGCAGGCTGATCCACCGTGAAAGTTCAGTCTCTATACAAGCATGAGTAACAAAATTTGCTGATGTAATTGTCTTGAAAAAAGACTGTTAATAATGAAGTATTATATAAATATTTTAAACTATTTAGCATTAGCATCAGGACGTGTAGTCAAGGAGCACAAATGCTGGGTATAAACTTACTTGATAGACTGTGAAGGTATAAATAATGGATATTTACAAATGCTGTGGGTTTCAAATCAGAAATCAGCACTATTAAGATAGTCAAGTTATGCCTGTGGTTACATGAAGTCATTAGGCATAGCTCTTTTTTTAATTGTGAGTGAAGATACTGCACTAATGATGGAATATGAAAACTAGAAAAAAAATTAAATCTTATCTTTTCCGTCACTCTAAAAACTAGACTGATTTTGTAAATAAAGGACAAAAGTATGATTCTGGTGTTTGCTTAACTCAAGTGTTGGGTGTCAACAATTAAAAATATTAAATATAAGAAGGCTTGAAAGATGGATATGCAGTGTAGCCAAGCTCCCTACTTCATCACCTACTACAGGCAGTCACCTTTTCGCAAGTTGTGGTTGATACGTATCGTTCAAGAAGTGCTTGGTAAAAATGGGAATTTGCCTCTTGCATGAATTGTGTGGAGTCTGTTTACTTGCAATATAGATTATTTCCACACAGACTAATGTCCAGCTAGGTGCATGGTTTGATATGTATCTTTAGCTGCATTCATTCACCATGTGTTATTAAAGCTCAGGTTTAGGTTTCATCTTCTAAAGACCAGATTTGTTTTGGTAGAGACATTATTGTTACATCCTGTAACAATGTTTTTGGCCTAAGCATTTATGAAACCAAAGTATGAAGTGGAAATACAGTTAGTGACTCTAATACCAAAAGTCTGTTTAACAGATACAAAAAATATAGATTCAACTGATTGCTACGAACAGATATGTCTGATAAAGGAAAGTGGGAAACTTTTTTACTAATCATTATTGGATTGAGATTTTACCTAAAGTCTTCTCTCCTTACTTTGGAAA
Source organism: Donacobius atricapilla (assembly GCA_013397315.1). Taxonomy (NCBI): domain Eukaryota; kingdom Metazoa; phylum Chordata; class Aves; order Passeriformes; family Mimidae; genus Donacobius; species Donacobius atricapilla. The sequence continues at coordinate 819,773 of WBMY01006001.1, read as the reverse complement.
TAACAGTACATATCTGAAATGTTTGGTGTCTGGATAATGACATTCTATCCTAAACAAACAAACAAAAAAATTGAAGTGTGAGTGTGGTAGAATAGAGCAGAAGAGTAGCAGCAATTAAAAAGATTGACATGCAGAGAAATTGCAGCAACCTTTATTGTACATCAGACAGCATTCCTATAAGTTTCCTATCATGGAAAATGAGGAGTATGTGTGTTCTTCGGGTTTACCAACAGCTGTGTCTACAAGTGTGCCTCATGATTGTGAATGTCAAGACAGGCCCACCCACAAAGGTTGGAAAACACGGTTTCAGGTCAGTGTAGTTGTCAGGCATATGATAATGTTGTAATTTAATTATACAAGAGCATATGAAGTTTAGAGTCCAAAACATCAAACAGTTATGAGTATGCACGGATCTAAACTGTTACTGTATACATAATCTATCAAGAGAGCATTAATCTTTAAAACTACTCTGTTTCATTCTCTAGTGTTTCATTTCGTATTAATATAGAAATATGTGAAATACCAATTTATTGCAAATATAAAAATAAAAGCATTGAGATAGTACAAATTTATGACATAATTTATTTTTTCAAATCAAAGTTATGAATAAAGAAATAAAATTAAGTAACTGACCCATGAATAATACCTCTTTATATTTAAATATTAGTTATGCTAGCATCAATTTTATTAAAAGAAAATCTATTGTTACATTTTGCTGGAGAATCTTGAAATATGAAATATTTATAGTAATAGAAATCCACGTTTGACAGTAGTAGGTATACCAAATTTACTATTATGAGACAATGTCATTGATCAGTTGCTGAAACAAATGAATAATCATTTAGATTACTGAATATTCAAGGACATAAATGAAGTAAATAATGCATTACAAATGCATAACAGAATTCAATAAGGCCATGACATTCTTGCTAATGTTCAATCTGTTTTAGCCAAACTTGAGTGAGTGAATGAATAAATAAATAAATGAATAAATAAATAAATAAATGGACTTTGAAATGAGCCTTATGAGCCAAGACAGAAGGTCTCCAATTCATCAAGACATAACCAAGACATGCCCTGCTGGGGCTGGACTAGTAAATTTGGCCATCTGGAACAGTATTCTGCCTCTGAAAACAGCAATAGGAGGTGATTTTTATTGAAAGTAAGTGAACCTGGACATGTCCTAGAGTCCAGTTAATTTTCCCCACAGCAGCCCTTACAGTGCTGTACTATGCATTGGTAGCAAGAAAAGTGTTGATAATAAAACAGTGTTTTAGCTACTTGTGAGGATCTCTGACACAGCATCAATGATGCCTCTCTAAAATTCTGCCCTTACCAGTAGGCTGGGGGTGAGCAGGATACTTGGAGAGGATACAACCAGGCCAGCTGACCCAGTTAACCAAAGGGATATTCACATGACACCAGCTCAGATATAAACACTAAGAAAAGAAGGAGGAAGTAAAGAGCATTTGCTATTTACTGTGTTTACCTTCCAGAGTAACCACTACACAGCCTGAAGCCCTGTTCCCTGGGAAGTGGCCAAACAGTACTTGTTGGAAAGTAGAGAACATTTTTTTCTCTTTGTGAAAATGCAGCCTTTAGTTTTTGCTTTAGTAAACTATTTATCTCAACCTATGAGTTGTCTTCCACCTTTATCTCCCCTGTCCAGCTGAGAAAGCAAAATGGTGGAGAGGCTTGGTGAGCATCTGGCATACAGCCAAGGTCAACCCACAACATTGAGCCTTCATGTGAACTCAGCCGATTTTAATTTCTGCCAGAAGAAAGAACAGTCATCTAATCAAAGTTGAAGGTTGAGTACTTTGTTATTGAGTAATAATTATTGAGTAACTTAGCAAATAAATTATTAGATTGTACCTGAAAACAAATAGGAAATCTCTGCTCTTATCACATCAGCAAAGGTATATCTACTACATTACTAGACCAAAAATGTGTAATAATTCAGAACTGCAAGAGGATGTTATACTGTTGCTCTTTGCAGTCAAAAAAGGGGATTGTAGGGGCCTAGCAATGCTGAAGATTATTTACAGCTTTATACTATGGAAAAATACTTGCCGATACACAGATATTAAAGAAAAAAACGACAACTAACACCTCCTTATTGAGTGATTGACTGACTATGGAATTCAATTTGATGAAAAATATTAGTATAGGTGACAAGGTAGCTCAAAAAAGCAAGAAGCACAATTTATTTATTTCACACCTCACAGTTTCAGTTTTTAAAATTGTTCTTCTTTGTAAAACAAATCAGTATAATCAATAAATACCTTTCAATTAGCCTCAGGAAAGTCCTGATAAATATAGAGATGGTTTAAATATGATTTTATTTTTCTTGGGATTCCTATCAGATATGACTGTAAGCAACAGCTTATGCCTGTGAACCAGACAAAGACCCTCTTCTGCTGTTGAAACAGAGCTGCCCTTCCATAATTTTGTGTCAACTTTTTCAGGACACAAAAAAAATCTGAGTTAGTTAAAAACAGAATTAATACAGAAGCCACAAACACTGAATGTAGAACTAGCTAATTTCCAATTTTGGATGTGTGGATACCCCTGTAATGCTAAAGGTTTGGAAGGTACTAAGTTGTCAATTTTTTGTCAGCATTGCAGAAGATGATGACTTTGTTAATAATATATATTATCTATGTATTTGTATAGCGATATGTTATTTTCTTATGGTGTGTGTGCTTTATCCTTATATATTGCTAAAACTAAACCAAGACTTAATAATGAGGATAAGTCAAATGTTTCCTACCTATATAATCTTTCTATAAAACATATGAAGTAGAAAAACATGTTTGACAAATGAATCAGGCATCCAAAGAAGCAATTTTAAATGTGATTTGGAAAAATCAAGACACTTGCTATTTCACCATCAGAATATCAGGACCAATAAAGACTACTAGAGCTATAAGAACAGTTCTGATACTTGTTCATAATTTTTCCACTTTCTTTGTCTTCTGCAAGGCATTAATAATCTTGGAACATCTTTGTGTGATAAGAAGACAATGAACCACAAGAAACAGAGTTGTATTAAAATACACTTTAAATCCACATGTGGACATGATGTAGGACAAGTTGGGGTTCAGAAATTAAAACTCATTATAACTTTAGATGAAATTTATTGGGTAGTTGCATACAATATTTCATCCCAAAAAGATTACTTAATCATCATTAAAGTACCGTGAGCCATTCTTTTTCAGAAAACCTATTAAGAATTTTTTTTTTTACCTTTGTACTTTTGTACATGATATTCCCGCTGGAAAATATCATCTTGCGTTTCTTTCAACTTCTGCAGCATAATATCTATGTATAAAAAGCCTCCTGAAGTATATGTTAAATCAATCAATTACTAATTACAGAACGAGTTAGATGGCATTTAAGATATATATGTTCTTGTCTGTTTAATTCTGTAAAGCTTAGTGGTAAAACACATAAATTAAAAACACTTTGTAAAGAATTGTATAAATATATTTCCTCATTTCTTCCTCTTTTGCTTTTTTCCAAAAAAACTTGCAATCTAGTTTGCTGCCAACCAGAAGAAAGACATTCTTGCGAGTTCTAACTTGTCTTGCAGTACTTGTGAGAGCATGAGATTGATGACCGTGAAATCCGACCTTTTCCACCACCAAAGGATGGGGGTGGTGAGAAGAGGCAGAATTTGAAATTCTCCGCATTCCTTTACAAGAGTTAAATCACAATACATTGGCAAGCAGTGCTTTAAAGGACCAGCTCAAAACCTTTTAATAAGGCCATTGAACTTTGCTTAAAGCCATGAAAAATGCAGAAATTGAGCAACGTTACATAACAGAGACTTGGTTAAGTAGTACTGCCCATACGTACCTGGGAGCTATTGAAAGTCAAGGACCTATTGAAAAGATAATGGCAGCAAACTGTACAAGTTATTTCAGTCCTTTGATTTTCCATTAAGTATTTCCACTCTGTAACCTCCGAAATTTCATAGTTCATAAATGGTAAATTAATGAACATACACTACTTCAAATTTTTTTCTCTTAAATATCTGCAAGACTTCCTTGCAAACAATAGCATGTCCATTATTAGCTCTCCTTTGTACCACTGAAATCTGTTGTATTAAAGGACTAACCACCATTTATGCTCCTGTTTTGTTTCTCCACAGTGGATTTTCAGACAATCACACATTTACTGCAACACCGATTTCAGCTGCAAAATGAACTAAGGCTGCCTTCCTACATCTCCCCCAGCCCAACATAACAGGATCAGTCACTGTACGGAAAGGCTGGGCTGTACTATTGTTCTATAGGCCAGAAGTATAGGCCGTTTTTATTATTCTATGGGCCATTTTGTACAGGCCATTTTCATTAGTTAATAATAAGCTATTAGCCTACTGGAGAGATACTTAATCTTCCAAAGTTCTCAAACTTTTGAAAGTCAGACGAAAAAAAATTTCATTCAAATATTTTGTTGACTGTAAAAAATTTTGTGCATAAAGTCATGAAGGTTATACATTATCTCTAATCCTGTTAGTAGGGGGATGAAGATATTTTAAAAAATATCAAAGCAGTAGGAAGAGATAGTGAATGCCATGCCTATGAATATTTTTGATTAAGGAGAGTTGGGTAAATTGTCCTTCTCATCTCAGTTTTTCACGATGTGTTGTTTTAAGGTTTCTTAAATGCCGAGGTTGTCTTCTTCTGTGGTGTATTCAATAAAGATAGGGTCTGGTGGGGGAGACTTTGGGGGAGGGAGTAATTTTCTCTATAATCCTTGTTATTATATCAAAAGTGATAGTTGAGGACTAAGAGCTGAAACAATATTTTATGAAAGTATCATGTTGAAGTTTTTGCAGGTTTCAAAATATTTAAATATGTAAATTTCAATGAAGAGACTTCAGATTTTTTGATAGCCTAATGATTTTAAGCATCTCATTTCTAGTCAAACACTGACAAAAGATGTTCAGATTGCAGTGTGAGATGGTTTCTATGGTTACAGTTGTTTCCTAGCATTTTAGTGACATCTTTTGTGAGCATTGGCTGCTTCACTTATTTGTCACTAATGTATGTGTAGAACTATAGTTAATAGCCTTGGGCGGACAATTTTTTTTTCTCTGAATGGTGGTATTGTTTTTTAGCAGCATTTTTCAATAAGGTGACGATGCACTAGAATACTAATGGTATGTATGGTATTTTAAGATGTCAAGTTTTCAATAAAATGGTAATGAAAATTTTGCATTTCATTTAATAGCTAAATATTCATGAATTTTTCACAGCATGATCAAGTGAGCAAAAAAATAAAGGAACTGTATAATGTGTAATACTAAACATCATAAATTTAACTTCTTTTTATAGAATCTACTCAAGACTTTTTAATAGGTAGCTCTTTATAGATTTAAACCAGCTGTAATAAAAGTATATGAGGCTGGAACTTTAAAATAATTTAATTATTTTATATATATCTGGTTTATGTTGTAATATGAATGAAACATACATTATGAATAATATTCTACATATGCATAAAAACTGTTATGACTAAAGACTGAACATTTATGTGTGATAAATGAGGATACAAAAATATATATGCAGATAAAAAGACCAGTAAGTTTGTCACTACTTTTTAAAAAATATTTTTATTTATTTCAATTTATTTAATCATAGTGTTAAAGTATGTTCAGCTAAGAAGAAATGGGGTGCAACATTATAATTTGTAGAGTATAGAACTATCAATTCTTCAGCATATTACAAGTTCAGTTCTGTTTTTGTGTTAGACAGAAGGAGTTTACTGTTGTCTTTAACAGAAGCAGACTTAGGTTATCAGGTGAGTTAATTCCTGTAAATTGCCAGTGCCAGTAGCCATATGTGTAGTTATTTACGACATGATCCCCCTATTTAGTCTGTACTTACAAAGCTCTCCTTTACTGAAATGGAGTCACTCTATGCTGGGCATTTTTTGTCAGCCAAGTCAGTATGTTAAATGTAGATTTTTAAAATGCAAGTATGAAATGCATTATTCAGCAGCAACACTGGGCTAAGTGTTGTTTCTTCTCTGCATATGAGGGAGCTTCATATGGATTCAATTCCAAATCATGAGGACCTGTACCATACAGTATCATCAATTCTATCACTTACACAATTGCAAGGTAAAATTTTCCTCATCTCTAATCTTTTTTTTTTTTTTTTTTACAGGCTGGTATGTTTATTCTTTAAATTATTCTACATATCTTCCCGTAAAAATAGTATAAGAATATTTATATGCAGCATCATACCTGCCAGAAGACTTGCTTAGAATCATGCTTAGACATGAATCTTGCTTAGACACACTCTAGAGCAATGGAATATATAGTTAGTTTGTTCCATTAACAACCTGTTGGCTGGGCTGACTTCAAGACCAACAGCAAATTACATGATGCAAATTGCTGGGACAACATAAGCAAAATCAAAGCAAGGTACAGAGAGATCTACTATATATACATGGATGTGATAATGTGCATTCTCTGCACAGAGAAGCACTAATGCTGTGGAGAAGGAAACTGCTCCTGTCTAGAGCACCAATTCTCATTTCATGACAGTCAAGACAGCTAAAGGGACACAAAAAGCCAAAAGCCTCCAGTTATCTGGTGATTAGATCTGACAAAACTGTTTGCTCTAAGCTACCCTCCTGACTCTCATGACATGCAGCTGAACTAAACTCCTTACAAAGATATGGCCGGTGATCATAATGAAAAAAATTTATTTTAGTTTTAAAATGGCTGAATAAAGGTAAAAGAGTAGAAAAATCAAACCTGTAATCTAATTCAGATCCTGGCTTCCTTCCTGACCTTTGGAAAATTGTTAAATTTTTCACCTTATAGGATTTTTGCATATTTATTTAGTCTCTTTTTCCGGTCTCATTTTAGGGAACTGTTATTTATTAAGATGGCTAATTGACTGAGGCTTTGATTTGAGTGGTAGAATTATCCAAAGGTCTCTTGCTAATTTGCTTCTAATAGCAACTGTTTGAGGTTTAGGAGTAACACAATTAGATCACATGCCCATCAAATACATCTACTTGAGTGACTCAGATATTCTTAACAGAGGAATCAAATTCAGTACTTACTGATAGGATTGGCTATATATAAGTCTTCTTCCTTATAATTTATGCATCAGTATGCCATCTTAAACCAGAGCAATGAATTATGTCATTTTAAAAGGAGAACTAATATATTAAGGGTTTTTTTATGTAATCACTATCTGATAACTACACCTTCTAATTTCTAACAAAAAGGGAGTAAGAAAGGTTCTCAATGACACCTGCAGGAGGGGAAAGCTCACGTCCTATATGCTGTAAAAAACCAGATTTTCATGAGTTGCACTCTAAGACTCTATGTAGACGTGTCATTTTTATTTCCTGGTTTGCATGTCAAAGGAATTGCCTAAACACAATAGAATAAATACCCAAACCAATGTCACAGAATTATTGGCTGGGTGATTTTGGATTTGACATACATTACTCATTAACCCCTTCATTTAAAGATCCTCTTGTTCAAAGTTTTATCTCAGACTAGAAGTATAATGCACTATTATTGCTGGAACAATTCAGCTCACTGTTAACTCCCCAACAAGTTGGGTAATCAGAGGCACGGGAAGAAACTTAAAACCTAGAAGAAAATTCAGTGAAACTGGGATGCAAGTGCATGGTATTTGAATATAAGATATGCACACTTTCATTGGTAGAAGGTTAGGTATAATCTGTCAACCATGGCAGTAGAGCTCCTTAAAACAAAAAAAAAAAAAAAGGTTTGGCTTTTAAGAGTGCTTTACAATGTGTAAAAACCTAAAATGAAAAATCCACCTTCCAGCAGAGGCAGCAGTGTTTTGGATTTTTACATTAACATAGCAAAGGCTACAACAAGATGTAAGTTTCTATCTGCAGTTCAAGGCATCTTTTAGAAAACAAGAGGTAATGGCCCATTATTGTATTGAGCATACTGCATTGTATCACTGAGCAGAAAAGTAATATCAGGTTTTTGACTGAGTAATCCTTCAGCAAGATACATATTGTCAAAATGTCCCTGGAAGGATTCTTTCTGTAGAAGGATATGCATATTGATGAAATGTATGCTGATAATATATTATTTGTAGACCTGAGAATAAATTTAAACAAACGTATAACATTTTCTTTTCCACAGTGCTGAAAGCTATCTCAGTCTTTTGTATCCAGATTGTTCTGAGAATGCCATACTTAGGACATCTGTTTCTGCAGTAATTCATAGGATGTCATGGTTGTCCTCTCAATTTACCAAATATTGAGTACAAGCAAAGGTTCAATAATAGGTCTTGAAGTGATTTTTTTTTTAATGCCTCAGTCCACAGCCTGCCCCTAAGCTGACACACATCATATATTCTGGAGACTTACCCTACCACATGCCACTACATGGCTTCTTTTCAGGTGTTTTTCTTCTGTGTGTTCTTCCTAGGAGTACGGTGGAATACATGCAATAAAGCTGAAGACAAGCTTCTGTTAAAATTGAAGAACATTGCCCCGTCCATGCTGGTTTTTGGAGAGAGATAAATCTCTCTTCAGGATTTATGTTAAGCTTCACATTAGACAAAGGAATATTTTGTCCCGTGTGCTTTCTTATTCAGAAATGCTATCTGGTGTTTTATAAATGTGATGATGGCAACTACTGTACCACCAAAGCTGCTGGTAGAAAGTCTATGAAATTTTGTAAGATGTAAGTGAGCATACTGAAAATTATTTGAGAGTAGGCAAAAAATCTTGGAATAATCTCTGGAAAATCATGAAATCTTTCTAGAAAATTTCCTTCCTTGAATGTGCTCCAAGTCCTCTTTCTGCCAAGGATTATTTTTACAAGACAGCTATCTACTAATGGAGGGACCCTCCATGATGCTGTGCTTGCTACTGACAGCTAAGGGTTTGGCTTTTCCTATTCACTATTCATAGTGCATTTTGAATTGTTTTTGTGCCCACGAAACTGAAGACTAACAGTCTCTGGAGCCAAGCACAGTCTCTTTGTTGGGTAGAAATAACGCCTACAGGAGAGGATGGATGTGCTCAGCGTCCCAGCAAGTGGCTTGAGATGAAGTGATATTGGCAGGATTCAAACTGAAATTATTACAAAACATGAATGCCACATGTGCAACTGCTGCTTGGCTGTTTCTGGGCTTCTATCCTTTTGTTAAAAAATGTTATCTTAAAAAAATACTGTTGACCTTGATCTTGTGCCATTGCTATCTGAAAATTGCAGGGTCTTACAGATCCCAGGATCAAAGGGGAGAATGATTGTTCTGCCAAACATGAAGCTTTTGTAATGACAGTGTTGTGTATTGCTTCCACAGAACAAGCCTTCTGTTAGCTTGTCTTGTAAACTAGCCTTACCTAGAAGCTTGGTGACATGCTGTCTTCTTCCCAAAACAATCTGAGATACTATTAACAGCAGTTACTATCCAAGTCTGTCAGTTATTAATAGCAGGTTGGCATATTTTCAGTTTTACTCATTTGGGTTGTGCTACTACAAAGTTATATGGGATTTTCTTTAAGTTAGATAATCACACTAGATATTGTGACATTAAAATGAAGAGAAGTACTGTCTCAAGACACTTGTAGGCAGGCTTCCTCAATTCTGCCGATACTTCTCAATACTAGTTTTTCTAAGATAGGTGTGCTATCCATTTTAGTCAGTCCTGGGTTTGTCAGCAAGAACTCATGCCAGCTGAATATTGGGTTTGTGATAAGAACTTTTGGAAATTAGCATGAGATCATTTTCACTTTAGAAACAATTTGAATCTAGTTTCAAGGTATGATGTTGGTACCTACATAATCTCTTGTTCCCTCTTTGTGGAAGACTACCAGGACCATGACCTTCATTCTTCCCTGTATTATGTGCTTCTCTACTTTTATAAGGACAAGAATAAGATCATTACAAGCACGTTAATCATGGAGTCATGAAAGTTAAATTACAGGCTTGACTTAACCAGAAATTTTTTAGTAGCAGTATAGATGAGAGACAATGAAAATATCTTAGTAGTTATATTATGGTCTGAAACTAAAAGCAAGGATATTTATGAAGACCTAATTGCATGCCTTGATCTAATGTGTAGGATTCATTCCTGAACTGACACCATTATTGAGGCCCAATTGCATTCTTAATCCCAATATTCTTTAGGGGGAAGAACAGCTACCATTATTTCTTTGGTAATCTTACCCATTTTGGAATTACTGCCTATGCGACCTTTTAAAATCTCAGTTATGACAATATACTTGATATTTTAATAAACTCACTGTTCCAGGACAAGCCTGGTAACTGTTCTAAGAAATGCATTTTCTTGGCAGCACCCAAGAAAGCCAAGCATTTGGTACTTGGCCTCTCAGCCCAAACCATTTAACATGCTACTCCTTTTAATGCAGCTATACCTTTCCACAGATGTTTGAGCACTGAAACACTAATGTTATTGAATTGGATTTCACTTCTAAGTTCCTCCACTACTTTGGTTTATAATATTACCTACCCTTTTCTCTCTGAAGATGACTTCTCTCCCAGTACACCCTTTTTCGAGTTGTGCCTTTCTCAAAGGTACTAGACAGAATAATTTTGGTAGCTAGATTCCCTTTAATAATTCCTTTCTGTTTCTTGGTTTATGTAAAATACAGCCAGCCTCAGTCTTTAGTATAATGCCACACAGGCACTATACCCATCTATATATAGATGGTTCATAGAGTCTGAAGAAGTTAAATTTCTGTGATTCTATCCCTTCTATCAGCTTAGCCAATACAGTATATTGCCTTGATTCATAACCACCAAAATTCAAGATGAGTTGTAGTCTGTTAATTTTCAAATGCTACAGAATCTTTAAATGAATGCAAAAAAGTTTGGTCTTTTAGTCTGCCATTTGCAGGGGAAAATATAGATAGGATTACTGATACCACCACCAACAATCTAGGGTAGCACTTTTAAAGTTTATTCTTGAGGGGTGCGTGAATACATTTTCTTTATTTTTAAATCCTGTTCTTGAAGCAATGAAGGTTTATTAAACCAAATTGGCTTTTATGCTGGATAAAGAACTAAGCATCATGTTTTGTCTTTTCCTCTAAAATTTATTGGCACTTTAGCAGCATACATTGAAAATAGAAGTTACATACTGCTGGGTTTCCAGCTGCTGTTTGATGAACATTCTAATTTTTCTTCATCTGTAGAGACTGTGATCAATATAGACCAAATCTACACAGATACATTGGAAGTTTATAGTTTTTTTTTCATGCATCAAACCTGTTTTAGATTTTGTTTGCCTATTTCTGAAAGCTATGTACGGAGGGAAATTTTGCTCAAGCTTTCTGTTGGAAATTTTTGTTAATAACAACCTTTGTTTTCCTTCTTTTCCTCTAATAAATTCATTTGGAATTGCTTTTTTTTTGCAAATTTTCATCATAATCAGAAATTATAATCAGAAATATAATGGAGTCTCTTACTCCTTTGGACTTTACTAGCAACCACACATTCAGTCTGATATATATCCACGTGATCCTAGGTTTTGATTATAGTTATAATCTTACAGTTTTGTGTGACTCAATTACCTGCATTATAATAGGATATTTTGAACTCTAATATTGCACTATATCTAAGAGTAGTTCCTATTTCTTTATAGCTCGTGATAAATTTTGTTTGTGACTCTGCTTCATTCCCTTTAATTTTATCTCTACTGGTGATACAGAAAATGACTCAGAGTCCACCACCAACATTTTTCAAATTGAAACCAAAGATAATTTAAATGATTGACAATACTCATACAATGTGATTTTAAATGTTTTCTGTAAAGTGCTTGTAAAGAGTGCTTATAAAGTGATGCAGTAGAACAGTACAAGCAAAGTGCAAAGGCAGACATTTAAATGTATTTTATTACAGATTCCATTTTAAATTATATATACAATGTATATCATTGCTGGAACACAGATGTGATCTAGAAGAGCGGTTTGAAAAGTCATATGAGGCTGAAGAGGAAAAATCACGGTATCTATTTAGGAATGAATTTACAGTTGTTAATTTTCAGTAAGAAGGTGAGGAGTCTTCCACAATTACATTTGCATCAAATTTGAATCATTTCTGTGGACTCTTTCCAAGTGTTTGTATTGAATAAGTTTCAATTTTTTAACAGGTGATGAAAAGTGCTTATTATGGTAGCACATATGTTAAATCAGTTATACCCAGGGGAATAAGTTCCTATAGTTCATTTTACAGTGGGAACCATGAAGGGACAAAGGGTCTATTTGATGTTGATATGAGGTTGATTTTCACAGGATATATCATCTGCAGCCTAGAGAATGTAGAATAAAAAAAAAAAAAGACATATGAACTATTAAATTCTGTGTATTTCAAAGAGTCTATAAGCTAATTTCCAATCCCTTTTACAGAAATTTACCAAAGGACAGCTATTTCTGATATGACACAGCTTAAAATCTGCAACAGCTATAGCCCACTTTTAATAATTTCTATTTTGAGTTTTCAGTAACTGTCAAAGGTATATTTCCTGTATCGGGGTAGATTCCAAAAGAGTAACTTGTAAAAAAATAATTTTAGGTCCACAGAGAGCTGTCCATTGTCAGAACAGTCTTTTTTCTTTCTACTCACTGAGCTGAGGAGGTGAATATTTGTAAGATCACTAAATGCTACTTTTCATGCAAATGGCTTGTAGATGCCACATCAGAATTATGGGATGCAAAGTTGGCAGAGAAGTTGTGGTGAGTCCATGCTTGCATATATTAAAAAATTCAACTGGAAATTTACATTCGAATTTGGCTCTGACTTCAAAGTTGACCCTGCTTTGCCTAGAAGACTGGAATACAAGACCTTCAGATATACCTTCCAACCTGGGTTATTTTAAGATTATGAGTCTGCATGATTTCTATGGAAGGAGATATCTTCTGACAAAATAATCTCAAAAAATTCTCAAATATCTTGTTCAAATTTTCTAACTATATTTCTGTGCAGAAACTTTGGATGACAATACCGGTATAATGCATAATACTCAGTAATAAATATAATCTTCTTGATTTGTGATTAATATGTCATGTCAGCATTACAGTATATTTAATTTTCAGAAATATTTTTTCCTACCTTATGACAAAGTTTAAGATTTTATAATCTTGTAGCCCAATAAGATGAAAATAAAGGCTCTTGCTGATTTCCAAATCATGTTTAGTTGATTGTGAAGTGGCTTTATGATGAGGTTCCTTTTAGATAGGAGCTGTGCCAAGAAGGTTTTGCACAGTGTATTTTGAATACCTACATATTCACAGAAAATATGCCCAATAGGAAAGAAAACAGAGATAAACCAAATTCATGTTTAAATGTAGGTAAATATTATCAAGCATGCATGATCTGCTTATTCCCTTGTGTCAGTGAAGACTTGCCTTAATATTCCCAGCAAGATGTTACTTCTAGCTCTTGATAGTAGATGTAATATAGATGATTGGTTATCAGAGAGATGACATTTTGTCAGAGTTTAGGAGTTAGAAATAGCTCTATTATACTGGACCATTTATTTCTTTTTAGCTGACACTTCCCTATAAGGCACTTACATTGCTAAATTCAAGATTAGGGTCACTGAGTGACAGCTTGAATTTTAAAGAAAATTTATATTATAAAGTATACAAATTTTTGTGTGTGTGTTTTCTTCAGAAAAGTGCTTAAGGCTTTGTCCAAACAGTACTGAAATTCAAGACAAGTTGTTAATGACATCCTCTTAAACTGTGAGCATGGATTTGATTTTTCTTGAGCAATATGACTAATTTTTCAATAGCTCAGATTACAGAGCCAGTAGCTGGACTTGATCTGTGTACTGTACACAGTGGCCATATATTGTTCTTCAGAACAGTTAGAAATCTACAGATTGCTCCATGGTGGATTTCAGCACAGCTCCCTCAAAATTTAGGTCAGAGTTGGAACTGGTGTCTGCAGAATTTTCTTATGAAGATGGAAGGTCTGTGAAAGCTGATGCATAGATTACTGCACATTTTTCCTGGCAGAGAAAGATCTGTCTTCTTCTGCTCAAGAACAGCCACTTCAAAATTTACCATATTTTGATTTTAACCTTCTTCTGCATAGTGTAAGTTTTTTCAACAAAACTTCTGCATAGTGTAAGTTTTTTCAACAAAAATGCATGCTTTGAAAATACTCACTTAATTGAGCAGTCTTCAGTTGTTATTGTTGAAAGAAGATTTCAACTTAGTGTGTCAGTGTTTCCCACTAATCAGTTTTCAGAAAGGACAATTTTTTTGTTTTGGTTTGGATTTTTTTTTTTCTTTTAAAACTGGGGTGCCATATTACAAAACACAACAGGTCTCAGAACCTGAAATTCCCAGGAATAGGAACAGTGTTGAGGACTCTTCTACAATGCATTTTAGTAAATAATCCAATTTCATTTCTTTTTACCTCTGTATTTCAGTGCAGCATCTTTCATAGAATCACTGAATCATAAAAGACTCTGAATTGAAAGAGACCCAAAAGGATCATCAAATCCAACTCCTGGCCCTGCACAGGATAGCCCCAAGAGTCTCACCCTGTGCCTGAGAGCGTTGTCCAAACATTTCTCAAACTCTGTCAGGCTGGTGCTGTTACCACTTCCCTGGGGAGCCTGTTCCAGTGCCCAACTGCCCTCTGGGGGAAGAATCGTTTGCTGGTATCCAACCCAAACCTCCTTTGTAACAGCTTCATGCCATTCCCTTGAGCCATCACAGCCCTTGAGTCTCCAAAGAGAAGAGACTTTCAGGTGGAGTTGTAGTAAGAACGACTTTAGGAAGCAGCTAGACTCTATTTTTTTTTTCTAATCTTATTTGCTGAAATAGCTGAGTTTATGAAAGCTGCTGTATTTGTAATGTTTTGGTCCACTTAGTGGAAGACTATAAAAAGTCAGAAATTTTCTGTAGCATGTTATTACTATTCATCATGCAGATCCAGTAAATTTGTTGTTACAGGACTGTTCCAGAATCCATTGATAATGCTGGTAAAAGATCACAAAAGAGGACTTAATCATGTATTTAAAGAAACCCCTCAACAAATAATTTCATGGTCTGTAAAAGCAGCACACTAGAAAAAACAAAAAGAATAAATATCAAGTAATTTGAAAAATTTTCCATGAAAGTTAGCATCAAGTTTTGGGAGGGTCCAGTAATTCTTCTTAACACTGCAGAGAATTGTGCTTAGAAAATCTGTATGACGTATCATTTTTCATGTTACAAAATAGTGGTTTATCACATGCATAATTCTCACGTGCCAATTTATTCTTGTAGTTTTGAATAACCTCCACAATCAGAGGGTGAAAATATTTTTGTCAAGTGGTGGCCAGTTTACTTCTTACTACTCCTTACTTAATGGGATTTTTTTCTTCAGTCATTTCCCAATAACACATAGAATAATATACTATTAAAGTATGATGGTTGACTGAAGTATTTTTACATATTCTTTTTATTTTTTGACTCATCCCTATGTTTTTTTCAGCTCTCCTCAGTGATGGCATGCAATCAGTGACGTGATTTTTAAGCAGTGTCATCTGATAAGTAAAAGATGGTTAATGTAACCCATTCCAGGCCAATCAGAAAGAAGAAACAAGGTAAACTCTATTACCAACACTTACTCTCTGCTATATGGAAAGAATATATATATATGAAAGAATATATATGTGTGTGTATATATATATATATATATATATATATGTGTGTATATATATATATATATATATAGTATACTCTAACCTTATTCAAAAGTTGACATAATCTGTTATATCTCAAAGTGATTCAAATAAAAATATTTCATAATACAGAAATCTAGAAATAAAATAGTTAACAGACTGTAACACTAGTTTTATCCTGAATACTTTATGATTCTTCACTGACTTCTACTTTCACTTTCATTAGCTAATTTTCTGTTAATGCTCTAAGCGCTAAGTACTTCACAGAAGACTTTATTGATGTCATTTCACCTGTTTACACAGTGTTGTCCTCAGAGAAATGAAAATTCCAAAAGGATCTAAGTCTTACAGTAGATTAGGCAGTTGTGTTACTGTTTCCTAAGCTGAACTGCAGTAACCACTGAAGATTCAGTGGTAGGATCTCATCACACAACATGATGTTAATACTGTAAGAGCAAGCATCTAAAATAATTGTTCCAGTTCAAGATCTATACTTTTTCATTTTTCAAGTTAAAAATCTTTGTGACAAAACTGTGTATTATATATTTTGCTTTAATTTTTTCCACCTGGCAATTTGCTTAAAAGCCTGTATAATATCTCTTAAAACTAAACAAAAATTGTAGCCTTTGATGTACAGTTTGGAAAAGTTTGAATCAGATGTGAATAAGACACTTGACTGATTCAAAGACAAAATAGGTTCAGGAAATAACGTGGAACTTCAGAGATTAGTTTAACTATAGAAAAGCTCTTTGGATGTAAAGATCTTGAGATGAAGGTGATTATGTATGTAAGACTATACAGCAGTAGGTGACTAGACCAGGTGAGAAACAGCACGTTTTCAGTCCAACAGCTCAGCCCACCAGGATTTCTAGAAAGTGATATCGCTATTACAGACTGGCAGGAATGCATTAAATACTTTTTTCAAAAAGTTCAGGTAGTATGGATATTGCATTTTTGAGTCTGTTTTGTCATGGGAAGCTCTCCAGAAGAAAGGATAGGGTTTCACAGTGCACTCTGTCTGGCACTGTGAAAATAACAATGGAAGTACTTCCCTTATTATGTCATTATAACAGATAACTGATGATCTTCACTCAAGACTCACATGTTCACATAAAAATGTTCTTGATATTTTTATTTAAGAAACTTGCTCTGTATCTGTATTCTGAAAGTCCTAAACCAAATGTTTTTTACTTATATTTATGGACTATTTTTATAAATTAGGGCATAATATTGGATTTTAGAGGTTTTTAATGTTGAAGCCTTATTTAGTTGATAATATAAAAATTGAAAGATAGTATCTACTATGTAATTTTTATTTTACAAAAATTCTGACATGCCACTATGCCTCATTGTAGGAAATACATAGAAATGCAATAAGTACTACAATAAATACTGGTAGAAACAATAGCACAATGGACACAAGTTCCCAATAAGGAAAAAAGAAATCCTAACATGAAGTGAAAAAGGAAGAGGTAAAAAGCTCATGGCTCAAATGGCTTATTTGCCATTAAATTAGACCCCAATAAAGGTGTGTTACAACAAGGGCATCTGATTTTCAGAGGAAATCAAAATTTTCTGAAAATTTGGCTGATCATTTCAGGTATTGATTTCCACTTGTATTTAATAAAAATATATTAAATATTTTTATCTTGACTTTTTCTGAAACTAAAAATAAAGTTAAGCCAAAATACTAATTAATTTTAAGAGAATATTACTTGCAATCTCAGCAGTTCATCTCCATTCTATCTTGGCTGCTAATTTGCATGTCTCAAGTTATAATGGCTGTGTAAATTAGTGGTATGAGCTCCTAATATCTCAGGAGCTGCCATTGACAAATGTGTTGTTCTAGGGTTCATTTGAAAGTTACCCGGCCATATACTGGTTTTGACATAAGTTGTTGAAAAGAGCTTGTGTCTTTTTTCAAATGTCTGTGAATGCAATGCATTCAAATGAGAAAGTGCACAAAAAATTAATACTTTGAAAATTCTAATTTAAAGCCTAGAAATATATAAAAAGACACTATAGCAAACCACAAGGTTTTGAGATTAATAATACTAATACTAATACGTACTAAGAAAGACGGAAAACCATGTGCCTTGATGCACTTTGGAATGGCAAATGCTGTAATGCCATAATAGTTATTTGGATCACTGTGTTTGCTATCAGGGCCCCTAAATGGTATTTGGAAGTACATCTTTGTAATAATTTTACATGTTGGTGAGATTTAAATCCTAAACTTAATTTAGTTTGAAGATAAAGACACTGTGGTGTATAAAAAATGGTGGTCAACATAAAATAAGAGAAGCACTATTTGAGGGAAACAGAGTAAGAAATTAATGCGAAACTGAAGTCAGTGGCTTTGTGGATTTCTTAATCACTGATTTTATATGGATATATTTCATATTCCTTGTGAATTTTCAGAATTCTTTTTGTTCTAATTCCTGCTTAAAGCATCAATAATAATTGCCAATATATCTGCGCATTATAGAAGTATTTTTAATACCCCGATTTATACTACGACATGTAAGAATAGGCTCTCCAGTATGATTACAAAAATTTGATGTTTCTCTCCTTTATATAAAGTTTTGCCAGATCAAATGACAATTTTTCTTAGTCATAACACATTCATGTTCTCCTTTGTACTAATACTCTGAAATACCAAGAAATCTGCAGGTCTCAGTTCCAGTTATCACAAATGCTAGGACAGAAAAAATGTGAAGGACATAACGTTTGAAAAAATATTTATTTCATTTCATTGGCTGGTTCTTGAATAAACTTGGAAATGTTTTACCCTTCCATTAACAAAATGGACTACTAAAATTGCTCATTATTTGTAAGACTTTATGTACTTGACATTGATAATATGTGTGTCACATCTACATTAGATTCATTAGTCTACTAATAATATTATTTTATCTAAACAATAAAGATCTCTCAATCCCTCTCTAATGAACACAACAGTATTTGGAATTCTTGGTGCTCTTATTATAACACTTGCAAGTCCTAGACTAAGGTTCTCCAGTTTTCCTCTGTAGCATAAAACTCTTGATTTTAAGAATTTTCAGTATCCAAAAGCAAGTTAATTCACACACACATAAAATGGTGTTTAATAAAGAGCCTGGATTTAACAAAACGTTGAAGATAATTTTCTTTCTTCAACAATCAGCATAGTGAACAGGATGAAAAGTTGGTGGACAGGATCCTGTTACAAACATACAGTTCAACTTTGTTATTTCATGAATTCCATGCACTATATTACTTGCTAACCACATCTGATAACCTAAAATAGTCTAGCTTTATGGCATTATATTATGGTCCATTTCCATATTTAATAGTGCAGTAGATGTAATTAATTTTAATAAAAAAGCATCATTTAAAAAAATAAATACAAAAATATGTTACTTTAATAAATCTCAGTAATGTATACAGAATAATGAAATACGTATCTGTATATATACACGATGGCTGTCTGGGGATCACACTCCCATATAAATAAAAATTATTGTTGTGACTGATTTTTTTTAGAACTTATTTTCTACATTTCAATTTATTTCTTCCTCTTCTCTAGAGAAGTGATAAAACTTAGTGGAAATTCTAAGGCAGCTTAAATCTTTTAAAAATATGTAATCAGAGGGGTTATTCCTAAAAATTAATCAGAAATTATAGGAAATACCATTTTCTAACATTCTTCTTTGTGTCATATGAATTACTGTAACAATGGCTCCTCCATCCACAACTATTCGAGGGTTTGGCCTGGAAACTTACACACCCTTTATTAAATCTTCATGCACAAATATCATATAGTGAGCATTGAAATTTTTAGAGTCTTATCATTTAAATGCCTTTTAAAATATCTATATAAGTGGGATTAGTTGAGGGTCTACCCCTCAGGCTATTTTCACTAAACAGTTTCACATGTGGCTTTTCTAGAAGAGCAATACAGAATCTAATTGCAATTGCATCCCTTTGATATTAACACATAACCAGAGAAATGCTTTGAACTGCATCCATTAGAGGAGAGAAATTATTTGATAGACCATGTTCATTTATGAAGAATTCACAAAATCTTCTTTCTAGGAACACAGCGTGAATCAAATAGCTGGAGACAATTTGTCTTCTCACATTTCTCAGCATTTTCCCAGGATTCCTCTCCTCAGAGGCATTTCCAGTCTTTCTTCAGGGTCATTTTACTTTTTTGTCTCTATGGCATTTTGATTTTTTCTCTGACTTTATTTGTCTCTTCCTAGGCGATTTGCAGACAGATATGCTCACATTCACTTTTTAGTACCACAGAAACTCCTTACACTTCAGTGTCTAAGCAACCTTGCATTTCAGTGAAATAACAATTTTTTAATGTTTCATGTTCAAAACAGAAGTAGTAACAGCTTGCCGAATCTCTCCTGAATAAAGAGTGACTGTCAGCTTTATCGTACTAATCCTCTTTCCCAAATAAAGCCTTATGTGTTGTCTGAGGGTGAACTGTTTTTATAGTTATTTTAAAAACTGTTTAGATGATAAAATACTTCTCACATAGAACTCCTAGCCAAAATGAAAAATGTACCCAAAGATCAAAAGAAGTTCAATCCTTACGTCATTTTCTTCCCCACTGATGAGCTGTGTGAAGAACTTTAACCCATAGTTAATGCCTACATCAGCTTTTGAAGGCTATTTATTCATGTTCCTTATAATCATTTTTTTGTTCCCTGGGCTGACAGGAAGTGTCTACCAGAAGGGGCTCACCAATAATGCATTGAATTTTCCAAGCGATCCCAGAAGTCTGTTTAGAATGTCACAGTAAAAAAGACAATGGAGGGACAATGGCAAAGTGCCTTCTGTTTACAGGGATCATGACTTTTAATATACTGGTTCAACATTGAGATAGACCATAGTAAGCCTCGGGAATTTCTGGTGCTTTAACTTTGAATGATCCAAGGGCTTGAGACAAAGCAAGAAGAAGTTATTCTTTTACCCTGAAATAGTCATACAAATTGCTACATATTCTCTTAGCAGGTCTTGTCTACAGAAGCAAAGTTCAAAAAAGTTAAGATCCCTTAAGTGAGTAAATAAAAAAGGGCAGAATAATTTATTTTTGCCCACTTTTTGTGTCCTACTTAAATTTCAGACATAATACAATAAAGGACAGTGATTTAGAAGATGTTTTCTTCCCGAGAATATGAATAAAAGAGAAAAAAAATGAAGTCAATTAACAGAAAGAACAATAGGAAGGAAAATATTTGTATAATTTATGAGTCACTATGCTGTACTGGCCATTGTGAAAACTCTATCATATACCATACAATTAACAATATTCTCTGTCTAGCCATCAAGATAAGCGGATGTAACAAGCTGACCAATTTATTATAACAGGTCTTTTAAAACTAGACTGATTGCAGAAAAGACTGCAGAAAAACTTACAGAGAATGTTGCAGATGATATTAAAATATAGATGCTACATATGCTAGCATTTTCCCAAGACTTATTCAGGCTGAATATCACATATATCCCAGTACAGGGGACCCCAGAGGCAGCCATAGAAGAGGATTAAGTAGGCTGTCGGTATTTTTCAGATAACACATGGATAGATCATGGCAGTTAATTTTGCCCTATTTTCAGGTCATTTGTGTAATTTTCAGGCTGCCAAAAGTATGCATAAACTGGCTTTCAGAGCCATTATTTGCACCCTTGCTGGTCAAGAAAGAAACCATATTTGATTATTGCATCATATAAAGACTTGTTCCTTAATAGACTAGTTTTGGTGCGTACACAGCGTTCTAACACTTCCTGATTCTTCATACAATATCTGAGAGTATTATACTCATGAACTGAATGTCATTTCTTGTGCTGAGAAATAAACAAGCAGAACAACTGCTGGAGCAGGACACAGACTTACTGAGTCGTGATCCAGAACAGTATCTTCCTTCTGTACACATTGAAGCCTTTCTTCCTCAGTTTGTGATCTGCAAAATCTGCATTTACATTAATTTGGAGATTTTACAATTTTCTAAAGGAAATTGAGGATCTCGAAGATATTTTACTGATTATATAATATGTAATGCTCTTTCCTTAGGTTCCTTATAGGTGTAACTTCTTGCCTTGGTATCTTACTATCAGTTACTGAAATACCAGATATGCCAATTTGTGAATGATTTTTTAAAAACTTTAACAATCATTTTGTCCCATGATTTTTTCACAATAGCATCAATTTTGGATGAAGGTCAGACAGAATTCTGCATGCCGCACACCTCTGTTTTTTAACTTATTCTTCATAATGTTCAGTCTTAAATTGTAATGTAGTTTACTCAGCACTTCTTGAAACTGCTATATTTCACACTAGTATCTGTAACGTAGGTGAACTGATTCTTGCTAGGGTTTTTTAATGAGAACTACCTTTCCCAGTTTTTCAAAATTAAAAATTCCTTAGATGCTAAAATAATAGCTATAGAGTTCTGCTGCTAAAATATTAATACTGTTTTTAAATCTATATTGAATTATGCTCTAGATAAATTAATCTGCATTCTGGTCTTGTTTATATGAGTTCATATGCTCATGCCCTTTAGAAAGAGGACATTGTGCACACTTTGAAATGTGTGACGTGTGTGAGAAGGCACAGAAGCCAAGCAACAATGAGGTAAAATGAAGAGAATAGACTTCTTAGCATTGCAAGTACCATCTGTTCTGTAGAAACGCATCCTCTGTGTTGGCATTGCCACAGTGGTATGACATGTGTTATTACTTTTAATCATACTTTGTGCTGAAGAAAAGTCTGGTTACATGACAGATTCAGAGGTTGCAGACTCCCTCGGAGTTACTGCCTGGAAATCCAAAACTGCTTAGAGTGTTCAATATTTTTGTTTCTGAGATATAATGACCTATGTAAAATTATGCAACCGGGGACCAAGATACTAGGACAAGTATTGCTATATTTTTGCATGACATGAAGAAAGAAGACAGCATTTACATGAAAAAAAAAAAAGACATTTTCATAATATTCTGGAAAATTGTATGCTAAGGAATTTGTCATCTTTTTCCTAGGGTAACATTGTGAAGTATTACAGGATAATGCTAGACACAAAAAATGATGGAGGGATTTCTGTCCTGACTCAGATTCTTTTGCCCAATTTACTAATTACAACAATGCTTTGTTTATCAAAACAAGGAAACAGTTCAAAGCCACTATGTAAACCAGTCCTTATTGAGACATCTGTTGTGAGGTCCTCGCATATGTAAGGAGGAAAAACTTACAGACCTAAACAATGGTTTTTTATGCATCATAATAACTTTGTTTATATAATTCACAAAAACACACATCTAATTCTTGCCTATTCTTAGCCACTGTCAGCTAATGTAGATGCAAGATGTTGTCCTTATGCATTGAATAGAGACACAATACTAATATGGATTGTCTTTTTTCAGTTGCTGAAGTACTAATAACCACCAGTCATGGAATGACATATTCTAGTTCTGTTTGCACTGACAACCAAATGATGTCATATTTCTCTCTTGATTAAACCTCATTTTTATGTCACCAGTGACAATGACCTTTCAAGCACAGACATGCGGAGATATCTAACGTCAGCCTATGTGTTGTCAGGATACCGTTACTAATATCTGGATCCCAAGGTTTTCTGAAATGAGGAACAGCCTTTTGGTCTTGTGTTATATTCTAACAGCATGGCATCCAACTCATGTTATGCAGTTATGATGCCCAAAACTACAGAAGCTTGGCAATTCACTTAGGAGCTCAAGTACTTTTTGAATGAAAATTAAACATCAGAGAACTGTTTCATTAGATAAAGTATTTCAATCAGTGCTGTTTTGAATATATTCCCAAAATATCTTTTCCATGACTATTTTTCCACATAATATTTGTTTGGTAAAATATTTCAATTTAAATGTTTGTTTTTTAGCATTCTAATTTGACTTGTCAAATTCTTCTCAGTAGATGCCCTTGCTGTAATTTTTTTAGTTCTTCAGTGCCCATTAGTATTCTATACCATGTAGAATTAATCATAACACACATTATTTTTATAATATTGATTGAATGTGATTAATTAAAGAAAATTAGATTATGTAAGTCTTTGTAATCATTTTTACTTGTTACTAGAATAAGCTAATAAAACTGTGCTCAGAATATATGCTTCCAGAGATTTCCTGAATATCCTGTGAAATGACATTGTTGATTAATATTGGCATTTAGGATTTTATCTTGCACATTATAAAATTTGAAAAAAATGGTTTCATAATATATTTATATATTCTGTTCTAGCTCAGCCTTCAAAGCAGTGGCTATGTTGTAGTTTGCATAGTAGAGCAGATGTCAATGAACTCCTACCATTAAAAAGCTACAAAAATGTGCAAATCAAAACATGTTCATCACAACTGCTTCATAGAACTGCAGATTAAATGTTAAAAATTAAACACCCATTTCTTCGGAAAAAAACAACATCCTGAATTCTTTTAATTCTGTTTTTTTAATTCCCTTTGGAATCCCTGGAATTTTTATCCTGAAGAAAATAAGAAGTGATAACACGCTATTTTTTATATGGCTAGTCACATCATTCTAGTCTTCGGGAGACGTAAGAGGGAAGAACTAAAATGTACTGATTGCTAAACCCCAAATATACTGATTTCTTGCACTTAGCTCTCTCCAAGACTAACAACTAATATAGAAATTTACATATCTATTAACATGTTATACAGGACATGTGACAATTTTGAGAAAAAACATTGGCCACGTCCATTGGCCACATCCTTCAATACTATCTTTAACTCCAAACTGAATAGAAAATGTGAAGTTCAACTTATGATAAGCCTTTCTAAACACAGAGATATTCAACTCGTTCAGGATCCTCCCATTTTGTTGTCTGGCTTTCAAATAAGTTCTTATGAGGCTTAGTAGCTGCAGCTGAAATTTTCTGGAAAATAGGTTAAATTTTTGTAGCTATAGACATAGTGAACTTTTCTGAACATTTTTGATGGTGGTTAAATGACTGAACTTCAATCAGTGATGTACTTTGTGTTTGAGTTAGTTGTCTTTTGACTAGTTGTAGAAATCTAAGCTTTTGGAGGTTACAGAACCAGGTTCTAGAACTCCTTTTCACTTAGGTACAACATATGCATTACTTAACTCCAAAGTGTGACATTTGTTCTTTGGGTGGCAAAAAACATATCTCTCTTTAAATTAAGAGACTTCCCAGTTTACTCTCCCATAGTCTACTGATTAAGACACAAAGTCCAGGAAATTCTGATGGATAATTACTGAAAAAAGACTCCCAGGCTTTGACCCTTACTTGAAATAAATGGCTGCTCATGATGGTATTAGAATCTGCAGATACTGGCACTGGGAAATGGGACCTCTCATTCGTCATGGTGGCTTAATATTTTGTCAGAAAGCAAGCACTCAGTTAAACAATCCATACCCCTACACTTTCACTTGCTCCTTTAGCTGAACATTTTGCACAGAGTGCAGTATCAGGTGCCCAGCTTGACCTACAGCCTTCTCTGAAATAAGGCCACCCCCTTATGTCCTGGCCATAGCTTTGATGCAATCCTCACAGGCTTTCCCAAAATGCATGTATTACACTTATTCAGTCCAGAGGTTGCACATATCCCTGTGCTGTGTTTCCTCCAGCAGTGCTTGAAAATGTGCTATTATTGAAAGAGTTAAAAAAAATCCCCTTGGAAAAGCTAATTATTGCATGCAGATACTTCTTTGTGTGATCAAGGAGGGGACAATTTAATAGGCTCTGTAATACAACCAAGAACAAAATTGCTTTAAAGGAAGTCTCTTGTTGAGTGACAACTCTGTTGCCTGAGCCAATTAGGTCCCAATAAAGAGTGTTGAATTGGCTCCTGCTTTCTCATTAATTATGTTCTGTCACAGACATGGGGCTTGATTTAGCAATTTTGTATTACATTAAGATACTGAAAGGAATGGAACAAATGGCTCACTCTGATAATAGGCATTCTATACACGGTGTGACATTTACTATCCAGCTGTCCATAAGGCAGCCTAGCACTTCAGTTCAGGGGTTTATTTGTCATTGCTTCAAAGGGACACTCAGCTTTTCACAAAAAAGAAACAGAGAGGCTAATAGATAGGACAAAATGTACTGCTGATATGCTTTATTAGAGATAGGATGCTAGGGTTTTGCTAACAAGCTCATCCGTTGGGACTAAGCCGAGTTTGCTGTCAATCATCCTACACACAAAAGCACACTAGTTAACAAGGAGAAATGAATTACAGACACTTATTCCTGCCTGTGGGATCACAAATACACCAATCTGTGAAAGAGGCACAAACTCAGAAGACAAACTACATATTTGTCAATAACCTCCTAGAAAGAACCCTAGTAATTCTTTGAAGACCTTTGATTTAGCTTCCCTCTAAAATACATGTATAGGAAATGTTTTAGTTACCATGACATTTTCCTTTGTTACTTGTACAATTTTTCATCACATTAAAAACACAAAACTGAGGAGGTCTGCAAATGTTGTGCTAGGTATATACACTGCTTTTTATGCCAAGCCCCAGGGGGCAGCTACTGTTGTAATATTCATTAATAACAACAGAAAATTAAATCTTAAAAACTTTACTTTCAGGCTACCTCAAGTCAATGTGTAGAGCATAATCTAAACCCAATTTATGTCTTATATAATAATTGCAATAGCAGGATTTTTTTTTAGGCTGGGCTTATTTTTTCATGCTGCATTGTGTATTTTCAAGCAGAGTTTTGATCCATTGCTTGCATTACACTTGCAATTTCAGATTCAATGTGCAATTCAACAAGCACATTGCTTTATGAATGATTTGTTTATGCATGCAAGTAAATATTATTAATGTATATATTTATGTGCAGGTATGAATTTAGACACAATTGTTTGACCCTGATTGCATCTTCTTTTCAAAGCATTGCCATTTATGATGTAAAATATCCAACTTAACTGACTTCATCAAGAAATGAAAATTCTTAGGAAACTGGGAATTTCTTTTGCTAAACATTAGTTTCATTTGAAAAAATATCCAAGGAAAAAACCTCTAGATGTGAAAGACCAAAGAGGAAAATAAACAAATGTGTGTGTTGAGAACAGAAAAACAAGGTTCATTTTCCAGACAGAAATGTGTAGTCAGACTAAACTGAAGTGTGTATAATCCCTGCCATCAAAGTCATATCTAAACTTAAGTAATTATTTCCTCAGTTTTCCCTGTCAAGAGGATTTTCTGCAATAATAGTTCTTGTTTCAGGAGTATGGAATAGTGTTTTTAAGATTTTACTACTAGACAATATCTAATTGAGAATACCTTATTTTTACCCTATTTTGAGATAGAAATCCTGCAGCTAAGTTCTTCACTGCCTCTTCCATCAGGGTTTAGTGCTCTTTCACCAAAATTTAAAAATGCTCCTTTAAGCTTCCTTCTTCCCTTTAATTTCTAATGCTGCAGGCCAGGAGTATGAAGGGGTCACCCTCTAAGCAGCTGCCAGAAACAAAGATGTTCTTGAATAATTTAGGAAAGAGTAGACAGACTTCTCCCAGGTAACCTGTCAGCAGGTAACCTGAGTAACCCGCTCAGGCCGAAGTTAGTGTGTGTGAGCAGGTTTGTTGGCAACATTGACTGAGGAATGTAGCTTTTCCCCCTGAAAAACCTGGATAACAGATTTGGGACCCCTCATGTGAAATGAATGAAAAAAAACCCCGCTCCCAATCCTTAACAGAAATTAATGTACTAGATACAAGAAGGAGGCTTTGTGGATCGTAGGCAAGGCAATATGTATTTAGTGAGTTAGGCAGAATGATCTCAGGTGAGTTATCATAAAAGCTAATTAACACTTCTTCCAAAGTGTAACTTTCTTCCTGAATGGAAGAAAGAGACTGTGAGTCTCTGCACAGCATCGCCCTAACAAATACCTTCTAAAGAACTTCCAATTTATATTTTTATTGTTTGCTTCTTCTTTACAGCCCTTCAACATAATCTGAGAAGTCAATATATATGCAACAAATAAATACAGGCTAAAGAAACAAACTCCTAATTAAGTTGCCTAACTATTTCTGATCCATAAAGGGCAGTCTGAAAGCTAATTGTTTTTTCATATCATTATCCTTCAGTCTTGCTTACCTATCTGTTAATTATTCTGCTTTTTCTGTGATGATTTTACAAACTTAGAAGGAAAGCAAACACGTTACAAAATACATTTCAGTATTTCTGTCTCTCCATCCTCATCTCCTGTTGTGTAGGTGGTGAGAATCATCTATCCCCATTATCTTGTCAGGTCTCATACTTGCCTAATTTCAAAATGGCTTAATCTTTTCTAGGTCATAGATATTTGAAATTTTCTGTTAATTATTTTTATTGCTGTAACTCTTTTCTATTTCCTTCTCTAAGTAGAAATGAGGCATTAGAAATTTTTAACTTGGAAAAGGAACATATCTAGTCATAGTCAATTGAGATTCCAAAACAGCTGTATTTGAAAAGCATTAGCCATTTGGAGCTAGAGAGCTTCTGTGCAAAATTACTTGACCCAGACAGTAATTTTGGTTTGAATTATTTTAAAACATTTGCAAAGAATGAAGAGTTCTTACTTTCGTTTCCTAGATCGTGACAATTTCCTCTTGACTTGGTTTGAAAGACAGATGTCTGCCAAGGAAAACAGGAGCCTCCCTTGGAAAGGAACATGTGACCACCTTCCCTCCAAGTTATTATAACTTTGAAATTAAGGAGTTTTTAGGCAAAGATTTGGGGGGAAAAGGAAGAACAGCTCTTGACTAGCGTGTACAACAAAGCACTGACTCTGGCATGAGCACCAAGCAGCCCCAGGAGCCCCGGGAGCCCTCCCGGCTGCGGGCGCTCTCCCCCCGGCGCAGTCCCGCTCTGGGCTGGCAGGGGCGCTGCGGGCTGCTGGCGGGCAGGGCAGGCGCGGGGATTGCCGCGGCAGGGCGCGCTGCGGCACGGGCCCGGGCCCTGCACCGTGATGGCGGACGGGCCGAACGGGGAAACGGGCCACGGCAGGAACTCGGAGCAGGGCGGGCTCGCCTGGGGCAGCGAGCAAGAGGTAGCAGAGACGCCGCAGCTGTAGCGGATGAAGAAGAGTCCTTTGTTTGGTGAGGCACGGTGTTAATAAGGTCCCAGTGCAATGGCTGCCCTTACGAGGAGAGCTCCACTCACAGTAGAAGACAGCAGGAGACAGAATGCCATAGTGGTGGCGAATTCTTCCTGCATGCAGCAACTACAGCCTCCTCGCTGTCCAAATGCCGAGTGAGCAAGGAGCTAGCAGCTGCCCCAGCCCCTTTTTTTCCAGCCCAACTCCCGCAGTATCTCTGCCTCTGAAAGAAACCCTCAGATAGGAGGATTGCAGCTAAATGCCCTCCTCCCCTGAGCTTGGCGACTTGTGTTTCTCTTAAGGACCTGGTGATTATTGTCTCCTGGCAACACATATGAGAGAAAATTCCCTTAGAGAAAGAAACAAAAGGAAGAATCTTCAACGCCAACACCTCTTCAAATAAATCTTCAATTTTATATAAAAGTCCTGATTCTCAAGTCCAGTGGAACACAGGATCTGAAGGGCTGGACAGATCACATCGAAATTAACTTTTTCTTAAGCAGAATCGCAGCCATGGGTCCAGATAATACCACTCTGGCGTGGGTCACAAATGGGGCTTTGAGACTGGTTTTCCTTGCACCTGGAGGTAATGAGCTCCTGAAGAGCAGTTTCAGAAGTAGTAACAGTAGTGTCCCATCTACGCTCTCAGTGAAATGTAATTTTGCAATATGGTTGCAAATAAAAATGAAATACGCCAGTAATTAAAAATATTCACTGTCAATTATTTCTTCCTAACGTACTGCTGAGGGATTTACTTATCTGGAAACAGGCAAGTGGGCTATTCTATCTGATGACAAAATTACTGCTTATAGTTCCTGCTTTAGTAGAATAGTTTCCATATGTTGTGTGCACTGCAAATGTAGGAGAGATTCTTTCAGAGTCTATCTCAGGGAACTGTTAGGCATTCTCACAGGGACAAGCTCTCTCCATTGCCTGTACATGAAAAATTGATGAGACTGGTTTCCTAATTTTGATGATTTGAGGTGCGAAGTACAACCTCCTGTTCATATTTCAGAATAGAATTAATAATTTTAATAATATTCTAGGTCATAAGCAAGAGTTTCTAGACACAAAGCAGTGTTTGGTGTTTCTCTCATATAAATTTTTCCACTGTACTCAAGTGGTATTTCAAAAAGTGATGTCTCCTGCTCTTGAGGAATGTATTTATACTGTTATGGTATCATGAGAACCTTCAAAACACACTCTTACCTGGAAACTAGTTTGTCCAGAATGTTTCATTTGGATTGTGGATAATTTTATAGGACTAGGTACATGGATTTGTGGCCTTCAGACAAATTCCAGTTTTTTAATTACTGTGATAATTATTACAATTATGCCAAATGAAGTGGTAACTACAAAGGAACTGGGGGAGTAAGCAGTGATTCTTTGCATTTTATGGAAATTGCTGAGGGAATCTATGTTTCCAATGATCTGTACAACATAGCCTTACTCATTAAATAATTTAAAATCTGTTCCTCAAAAAGAGACTATGAAAAAAATACATTGTGTGGCTAGGTTGGCAGACGAAACCTAGAAGGTGATTCCTGTTGGAGATACAGTTTCTGTGCTATGAAAGATGTAAAACGGATGGTATGTCCAAGCTAAAACTGAAATATTACAGAAAAACTCTAGTAACATTTTTATGAACTACTTCTACATAGTTTGGGGACATTCAGTGTAACTGGTATATAGCTAATAAGGTGATTTACATATTCATCTCCTCAGATCCATTTTTTGTCTCAGAGGAAGATGGCCTTTTGGATTACTGTAAGTTTAAGGATGATTTTGACAGTACTAGTGCTTTATCAGCAAGAGTTCTGTAGCTCCCCTTGAGGGAGTACTGTTTGGAGCAACATAAGAATATCCATGATTTTGCCAAGGAACTGTCCAATTATTCTTTCCTAACTGCAAACCAAACTCCTGTGCAACTGTCTGAGCTAGTGCATGACCATGCAGATCAAATTTGAAGGTCAGGTACTGCCAAGATTAGAATATCCACTGACGAATGACATCTTCCTTCTTCACAATTAAGTTAATTTATCTCAGTACTGCAAAAGGAAGCAAATCCCTGATGATGATAAGCATTAAACGCTAGTCTTGGAGTTTACCTTAATATTCCCTCAATCCTTTCCTCTCAGTTCAGTTTACAAGTATGAGTCCTCCTCAGCAGCTGTTGGTATTTTCCTTTGCCTATTTGCCTTGTTGGGTTGTTGGGGTTTTTTTTAATTAAGAGCATTTGTTATTTTAATTGGATGTACATTCAGCATTCCTTTCTTGTTTATAATGTCCATTTCTAATGTCTAAGTTTTCATCATTTCATCTTAAAACTTAATCTAAAATGCAAGGAAAATGAATCTTCAATTTAATTTTTGCTGCAATCAGCTTAATGCGGGATGTTGTCTGTCTACTAGAAAATATTGAAAGGCAGTCATAAAAAACAATTAGCATGTGCCTTGGGAAGGAATCTGAAGAATCAGGATAAGATCTCAGTTAGAAGATTGTCTGTGAGGTTACCCAGACCATCTGTAGCACTGTCACTGAACACAAGGCACAAGACCAGGAAATCTAGATATTTGCAAGTTGAAATACTTGGGAATTCAGAAAAAAAGACCCCTAATTATTTTCTGTCTTCATAAGCCAGAGTTGCAAAAGATGACATGTTGGGAACAGTTTAATAACCACAGATGCCCAGTGACAGGTAGTATTCTCCTCTAAAATAGTTTTACAATCATACTGCATTTTTTGGAAAATACTGCTTTTTGCTTTATAAAGCTTCAGAAAAATGTTGTTTGATGGTTCCTGATGCTTCTGTAGCCTAAAATCAGTTAAACTTTGGCCTCAACAGTGGCATGTTAAGTATCACTAACACATCAGTGAGTGTGCCCTCGTGATTGTTAAATATAAATTTGCCCTTTTTCTTGGAAATAAATATGATATTCACCCTGAATCACTTTTTTACACTGTTACGAACTTCCTTTTCAAAAACCAAAATTATTTTACATTTGTAATGTAACTATCTTTTCTTTCATTTTCCTCCCCTATCCTGGTTTCTGTGCTGGTTCGAATGTGACTATATCAGAAGTTTGTGTAGATCAGAGAAATTTTAGATGGTGGCTAAAAGCCCATCATTATTCTTCTCTAGAGGCCTAGGAAACATAGTGTAACTAGGATGTAGAGATAGATTATGAATGTCAAGAAATGATCCCTGAAATCTCTCAGGCCTTACTGTTTTACTGGTGAGCTTAGGGATTCTGGGGGAAGGCACATATTTTGCAACCTCCGCTAACTTCGAGGAGAATGTGACCACACTTTGTAACATATGCCAAAGTTAATGGATGAATGAAAATTTCAGAGACCAGTCGGGCCCGAGTTATGGACTGTTGTCTTTTATTACTTCACATGGAATCCATGTGATGATGAAATGGTTGTGATTAACAAGTTTTGGAGCAAGATTCTAACAACTATTCGAAATAGCCATAAAAAGTAAGTTGATTTTCCTGTTTAACTGTATTTCTTTAATGCAATACAAATTGAACTCAACACTGAGTCTGGAAAAAACAAATAATTCTTTCTTGCTCAGTTTTACTGTTTCAGATTTTAAACCTAGGCAATGTAAGTGGAAATAGTAAGAGTAAGCTAGAATAAGGTATCTTTCCTTATTCATATAAATAATTATAAAGTTATTAAGACATGAAACATAAATTTGGTGGAAATGTTTCAGTAGAGAGTGTTGGAATGTAATACATGAAAAATGAAAGGTGTGCACTAACTGCAGCACGGCATTTCAGATCTGAAAGCTGTTTGACAACACTGTTAGGTTGGCTTAGCCATATGATAGGTTCTCAAGAAAAAAAAAATGCAAAGAAAATAGTAGCTAATTGCAGTTTTTGTTTATGAACTGATTCAGTGAAACATGTTAGATTGTATATCTTCTCTATAACTATATTATGCTAATTAGCTAATAACACATTTTCCAAATGATTTTTAAATAGCTCTGTTTAGATTCTGACTCATACAAGTAGCAAGCTGTTACTTTTTTTGCATGAGCTACAGTTAGTGATTAAAAATTATGTGCGTGACTCAAAAAGAAAAGTTCAAGTTTTAAATAATCATGAAAAATGCTTAGGCAGTCCAGTTGAGACACAAGATATGAAAATGTTGTCGTAATCAAAGGACTGAACAAAATTAGATTCATATTCTTTCTTTTTAAGTATATGGAAACAGGTCCTATGGACTTGACGTATAAACAATAATGATTAATGCAAAATATAAAATACATTTTTGTAGTTATTATAATATATAAAAGGACAAAAAATGAAGATATATTTTTGTAACTGTTTTAAGCCAGAATTATGACTTAGAATTTTCTAGTTTACTCCCTGCACATGAATCAGACACAAGTTACCCAACAACTGTCAGATTGCCAGTATAAAACTAAAAAATAAAAACCCTCATGAAATAGAGATGAGAAGAAAACATCTTGGGGAAAAAATGTATTACATGTCATAGAGCTTTAGCCACTCCAAATGTTTGTTTGAAAATAACCTAATAGTTTAAATCACTTAATAAGATATTCAAAGAAAGGCAACTAAGAATTTTGTTGTTTTGTTGGGTTTTTTTTAAAAAAAGCATTCTTGTCAGTATAGGCCATAAAATGAAAAAACAAAAATAAATCCTCACAGATTCATATTTTTGTAAATGCTATCCAAGTATATAGGACAGGAGGATTAGTGATGTAGAAGAACTCAGAATACTACTCAAACAACTAGAAATTATGCCCATATCTTATGCATTATAATTGGCATCTCAAAACATCAATATTGAATTTGATCATTAAAATTGTTTTTCCTTTTGGTGTGACAGTGGGCTTATAAATATGGGTCTCAAAATCAGCCTACTTAGAAATAAGAATATTCTAATCTGTAATGAACATTACCATGTATCCTCATTTTGCAAATTTGTTGCTGAAGGATAAGTAAAGGGATCAAAAGTGTGCACATTTAACAAGAAAATTCACTTTCATTTTCTTTAGTCATTTAGGAGTGTTTTGAATTGGTACTCTTTTGGTAATCCTTCTGGGATAATAGTTTTCCTGTTTTACAGCATTTCAATTCCAAATTAATACCCACATCAGAAACAAACTCAACATATTTTCTTCTAATAAAACACTACATTTATAGATATTGTGGAGAAATTTGTGATTAAGAATTCCAATCCATCAATCCTAAGTATTAAATTATTTTATAGGTACATACGCATCATACTAATTATGCTACCTTTGCCTGCATAAAATTTTCATTTAGAACAGACTTGCCTGAGGAACTCTTTCTGAATCTCATATGGCTGGGTTAAGCTTAGAAAATCTATTGACCATTTCTTTACTTTTAATGTCTGAATTGAACAAATACAGGCAATAAAGTGTTTTCATGCAATACTGTAGTATTACTTAGTGGAATGATCTCATCTCCATTCTGTATTATCTTCCTGTCTGCATGGAAAGCACAAGACAGAAAAGGACAATGACAAACTAAGCCTTCTATGAAGTGACCTTCTAAGTCCCTTGAACGTGTGGGGTTTTTTGGTTTTGTGGGTTTGTTTTTTTTTGAGAACTATTTGGAGTATGCTAAAACTCTGAGCAAAAATTCCATCAAAGAACTGACCATTTCATTGCTGTATATTTCTGTAGTCTATAACAAATTTCAAATTCCAAGACAGTAGAACATGTCTGGAGATGCTTTTAGAAAAAGTTATAATACATGTAATTTTTTTAAGGCTGTTATTCATTTGCTACTGAGTATCGAAATAATTTTTTCATGGTGAGCACAGTAATGCTGAAACTTCAATTCGCATTTAAAATTAATTTAAATACTCTGCTACCTCCCCTTTCCCCCATACATTTTAATTAATGACAGGTCCATAGAAAACACAAGAGCCTAACTACAGATGTCAGAATCCAAAAGTCCTTCCCACACAAGCAAATTGATGGGGCAGAGAACTCCATTCCTATCTTCATGTTCTTCTAGACACATTGAATTCTTTCCTGTATGGCAGCATGGCTTTAGGAAAAGCTGGGAAATATTCCCTGAAAGATAAGATCAAAAGCTAAGCTGTCTTGGACTTGTGTTGCAGAGCCTTTAACATTGATGTAGTTTCATATTTAGGAGCCAGTGGTACACTGTTTCCACATTAGCTGTACAGCTTCAGCTCATCTTCTGATATTCTGCTCTAGGTAGGCAAATCTGCTCTGAGAATCTTAGCAGAACTTGTGGAAGCATATTTCTGGGGGAGCGCCAAAAACTTTCTGGCAGCTCAAGGAAATCATGGATAGATAGAGGAACTTAACCATAATTCTTTGGAAAACCTCTAAGAAATGAACAGATACTGACAACACATGCTAGACCTTTTCTCAAGAAGAGAACCAGAAAAGTGCTCCGATGTGAGCTCTTGCTCCAAACTCAGAGTCTGAAAAGCAGCAGTAACAACACAACTGTGGTGTGTCAGCAGAGGCAGTCCTGGCAATGAGTATGAGGAAGCAGCACCGAAAGCCGCAGCTGATAGGAGCTATGGCCATAGCAGTTCCCCATCTGTGGTAGGCGCTATCAGTACTTGACAATTATGTCACCTAAATGGAACATCTTTTTTAGACCTAAACATTGCTCACAGACTGGTGGATCAGAGTTAGATTTAATTCTAGCATATGTCTCTCCTAGATACATACAATCAAACTGAAGGGGAAAAAGCTTGAATACCTTTTGGCTTAATGACCTGTAACACTGCAGTGTATTGTAATCACAACAGTAATACTGTTGCCTGCAAGTGTGACTGCCTAGCTGTAAAACACAGGCTTTTCTCAGAATGTGAGAGCTCTTGTTGATAATTCTGACATGCTTTACCTTCAATAAGCCTAAGGGAGCTTCTGCAATCCTGAATATGTAGTAGAAGGAAGGAGTAGTGGTTTATATTTACTTCTGTCTAAGTCTGGCAAACTTCTAGCCTGCATTTATTTTCTTTCCAGACAAAGGGTATAATGCCAGAACTTTACATGCCACACACAATGGAAATTATTGCCTCAATTTACTAATGTTTAGATTCCCAAGGGGCACCTGCTCACATTTCCCTACTATGATTGTCAGTTAGGCACTTTGGCCAATTTCCTAGCCCTATGGCTTGTGTAAGGTTGGTCTGTTGTAAATTAGGCGTGTAGTTGCAGCATTTTGTGATCATCTAAGGGAAAAATCATAGTCAGGATCTAAGTAAAAATTGTCTGTGTCTTGACAATTCTTGTTGTTCAAAGGCTTCATTATCTCCCTTCTGATAGTGAATGTAAACTTCTGCTATTATCATCTGAAGCTGGAATCAATTCCTCTTTTATTTGTGAATTTGCTTTTGCACATTTCACCAGTGACTATACACAATCAAGTTATTCCACTGCAATAAAAACTTTTTTAGGACTTCAGTGTCATTGATTGTAATCGCAAAAAAAAAAAATATCTGGACAGATGATTGTTCATTGAGGGTGATACATCCTCAGAGGCACCAAGGATGCAATTAAATTGCAGTAGTGATTCTTGGGTATTTTTCCAGTTTCTTTGTCTTTAGCAGTGAAATAGTAGCAAAAAGGTTTACAGAATACAAGAGTTTTGGTAGGGTCAAATGAGTTTACTATTAAATAAAATTTAAAAATCCAGAAAGAAAGAACATTCTTTTCAGGACTTTGAAAATCACAAATCCTTAATCTTCCTTCTTCTCTTTATGACAAACTTTGCTAAACACAAGAGACGTTGAAAACTTGATCTTGCAGAAATGGAGAAGTAGACCTACCCATATTTTGAGATCTATTTGCTTCTTACAATCTACAAAGTACCCTGTAGTGAAAATAAGAGTTTATTTTGTTAGAATATCAAGCTCTTAAGAATGAAAAAAAAATTGTAGAACAAGTATGCGATAGAGAATGTTTGCATAGATTTCTGCATCGTTAACTAGATGACTGCAAATATTTCCAGCCATTTTGAGGGAATTACTTAGATCCTGTTTCTAATAACAAAGTCTTTGTTTTACACTTGAAATGTCATAGAAGAAAATGTCTCAGTAAAACAAGGACACTGATGCTGAAAAGGTTTAATTCAGAGCACTAACTTCCTTTTTTATTTCAACTGCAGTTTCATGCTATGACATATCAGCAGTAATACTGTTGTTTTCTTGTAACCTATCTCTTATGTACTTTTTATGCTGAAAAAAAATAAGAAATCCTAATTTTAAACCAATATTTTGAAACTTTTCAAAATAAAATTATCTATGATGAGACTTTGCTTCTTCGTTCCTATATGTTTATTGATTCTTCCCAATTTGTTTTTTTCCATTCCTGCCTCCCAGATTTAATGTTTTTGTCTTTTTTGTTCCAGTCTAAATTAAAATTTTCAACTTTCAATCTCTGTGCACAGATGAATTTGAAATTATTTTTATTTTTTCTCTAGCTGGAAATTTGCCTAGCAGATGATAGCTTATATCATCTGCTATCACCTGATTTCTTAGTGATATTGCCTGATATCACTAAGAAATCATATGCTGTTGCAAGCTACTGTAAAAGGAGCAGTGACATTTTTTTTCTAAGCAGTTCTCCTTATCTATAATATAAATTGCAATTATTGGTTAAACAAGCTTGTCCCATTTCAGCTGATTACAGTAAACACCTTTGTTTTAAACTCACAATAATGGTTGATTTTCTTGGGCATATCAGTGTTAATTGAGCCAAAAATCCATCTTTCAACTGTGTATCAAAATATAATCACCACTGGGGTGTCTGAAATCATGAATCATTGAAAACTAAGTAATTCTGTTTGTCAGGAACTGTGATTATTAGATGAGAACCATACTGTTAGGTGTCCTTTTTAAAAAAGCATGACATACCAAATTGCTGAAAACTGGTGTTTACCACTGTAGCATTTCATTCTTACTTGTCATGCTAAATCTTGTCACTTTTTGTTGTGTTGTTTCTCATCATATCGCAGTTGGATGTGACACATTCAATTACATGACATGAGTCATTGCAACCTGAGAAATCGTAGATTTGTTGGGGAAAAAGAAATGTTACTATAGAGGATTAAGCTTTTCAAAAGCCTTCTTGATAGAATATGTTACTGACATTGCTTTTTTTCTCTTATAAATGAGTACACTTTTACATATCTTACACTTCACTCTGATACCCTACTTTTGCCTTTTTGTTGTCAGAAGTTATTTGTGGTGTGTACCTTTAAAAAAATCCTCATAGAGGTCAGACATAGTTATACTTTACAAATGTAAAATACATATAAAATGAACATCATCTCTTGACTGCATGTTCACATATGTCATACCAGTACCTTACTATTATGTATCTAGGTTGACCTATTTTGCAGAATGTGACCTTAGCAGCAAAAGTTAGGTATAGTTGAGTTCTAAATAGAAAGTTTTTGTTAAAGCTATTTACGGACCAAGTTGCACGTACACACGCAAAAGCCAAAAGGCAGGTTTTAGCAATTAAGTTGACAGAACACAGTTATGGAATCAGAGGACAGTTGATTTTGGAAGGGATCTCTAGAGGTCATCTCATCTAACTGCCCTGCTTGAGAAGGGCAAACAAGTGCAGGACGCCCAGGACCACGTCCAAATGCTTTTTTTTTTTCTTGGTTTTTTTTTTTTTTTACCATCTTCAGGAATGGAGATTCCACAATGTCCAGGGGCAACCTGTCCCATTGTTCAGTCACGCTCACAGTAAAAACAAACAAAAATTTATTGTTATGTTCATATGGAACATCCTGTGTTAAAGTTTGTGCCCACTTTCCTGTCACCAGGCACTAGTGAAGAGAGCCTGGATCTGTCTTCTTTGTGCCCTCCCTTCAGGTATTTAAACACATGGATAAGATCCCCCCCAAGCCATCTCTTCTCCAGGCTAAATAGTCTCATCTGGCTCAACCTCCTTTCTTAGAAGCTATGTTCTGGTGCCTTAACCATCTTAGTGGCCCTGCACTGATCTCTCTCTTGTAGCTCCTGGTCTCTACTGTATTGAGTAGCCCAGAAATGCATACAATATTTCAGAGAAGGCCTCAACAGTGTTGAATAAAGGGCAAGGATGACCTGCCTCAACCTGGTGGAAACAGTGGTCCTCAAGCAGTCCGTGATACCATGAACCATCTTGGCCTCAAGGGTGCATTGCTGCCTCACATTCAGTGTTGTGTTCACTGCGTCCGGGTTGTCCTTTTCCACAAAGGTGCTTTGCAGATAGTTGGTCCACAGCATAGTACTGGTGCATGGGGTTGTTCCTCACTGCATTTGCCTTTGTTGAACTGCTCAAGGTCAGTGACTTCCTGTCAGCCCATTTCTTCAGCCTGTGAAGGTCCCTCTGAATAGCAGCACAACTCTGGTGTATCAGCCACTCTTCCCAGTTCTGTATCATCAGCATACTTTCTGAGGGTAGACTCTACCCCATCATTCAGCTCATTAACAGAGATACTGAAAAGAATCAGGCCTAGGTGTACCCTATCCATGGGATACACCACTAGATACTGGCCTCACACAAGACATTGTGTCTCTAAACCCACTCAGTCAGTTTTTCACCCATTTCACTATGGGCTTATCCAGCCCATACTTCACCAGTGTCTCTAGGAGAATGTTGTGGGAGATAGTGCTAAAAGTATTACTGAAGTCTATGTAAAACATCTACGTAAAACATCTATTGCTCTCGGCTCACCTGCCATGCTAGTTGTATGTAATTTCCATGGAACTTGAAAGCTGAAAAAATCAAGAGTAATAGGATTCCATTAATGCAATTTTTTCTCATCAGTAAGGTCACTAGAGTTTCTCCTATAAAGCAAATTGTATGACGAATTGTCCTCCTAGCCAAGCTAGTAATGTAGAAGGCAACTGTTGTTTCAAAAACTTGAGGTCTGTGGTCCAAATCAGAGTTCTGAAGTTTTATTGTCACCACCATACCACTGGCAGAAAAGTCATGGTGGGGCTGTGTTGAGCCTACAGAAGTATGCCAGCAACTGAATATTTTCACGGATATTGAGAGAGCTCCCTATTATTAATCCCCAACACCACACTCAAAATATGTTCTTAAAAATTTGAGCTAGAACTGAAACACTGAAAGTTTTCACTGAAATTATTAAATATATTTTTACTTGCATTTCATCCATCAAGAATATTGTAGGGAAAATTTCCTTCTGGTTTCCATGGGAACAATTTTGTAAATGTATAGGGATTCAAAATGTAAAGTGGCTGGTAAAAAACTTGTGAAAATAAAGTGCGTTTGCAGTTCTTCTTCCTTGATAAATGTATGGAGAATTAAAACCTTTGACAAGAAAGGAGTGATAGCATATGATTTTCTAGGCATATGGGAAACGTGTGCAAACTCAAGAGGCATGAATTATTCCTCTTGAACAAAAAAAAGCTTAGCAGATGTTAGTGTGCAAGGACCGTGTAAACATTCTGGGGGCTTAAAGAAGGGTAATTTTAAAAATTCATCAATTGGAATAATGACGCATGAAATTGCAAACCAAGTATTTTTACAGAATTCACAGGTAATAAGTATTTCATTAGTTACTTTTCTTCATTTTGTTTGAGCATAAGCCAGTAATTTCCCATGAAAAGTATTGGTCAGTAGGAATATGGGATATACTCTAAAAAGTGTTGTCATTCTTGATCATTACAACTTACGAAGATTTTACGGTTTTAAATACGTTAATCTGAGGATCAGACCCAGCTGTTCAGGGGACAGGACAGGCTGTCAGCTGTAATTGCATCACATGACCAGCAGCACATATGCCCCATTGAGCATTGTTGGTGGGGAAATGGAAAATTAACCCTTCCAGCAGAACTCTACTTGCCATCCATGAAACTTGACTAAAATTTGTCTAAGTAGTGAAGTAACTAGAAGGAATTTTGCTTAAAGGGAATGATATGCACATGATAGTTTAGACAACAGAAGAGGAAATAAAGATGCCATCAATCTAAATCGAGATAAGACCCAAATATTGTTTGTGAAGTTTACATTTTCAGCTATATTTAAAATATTTCAGCTCCTGTCAAGTGTTTTGAAGAAAACAGATTTTAAGAATGAGAATTAGCTCTTTAGCCGAGCTAAAAACTGTTATTAAATTAAGTTTTTAGCTACAATTTCTAGGGAAATATTCTGTGGAATGGAATATTTTCCAGAACTTTTTAGTTTGTCTAGTTGGTTTCCTGATCTACTGACTGCCCTTTCAATCTGAGACATATCTATTTAGGTGGGAGATAAGACTCAAAATAAAGAAAATGGCTTTCTGTTAGTTTACAGGCTTCATCAGAGATTGGAAACTGATGGAGGATGGAGGTTTTGCAGTGTCATTATGGCCATTTCTCTGGGGCATACTCTTCACCTCTTAAATGTTTAAGTGGTTTTGTACATTCTCTGGATATGTCATATATTGAAGAAAGGTTGCCTCTGAAATACTGACAATATTGTATAACACCTCAGAAATACGAGATCTTTGTCAATTCAAGCAATAGGGGAACTAAACACATGCATTCATAATGACGTAAGAATGAGAAAAAAGCAATTAGCTGTCAGTTTTCAGGTTTTCAATAAAAAATCTTTCTCACAAGCAGATGTTACAGACAGCCACTACAATGCCCCTAAAACTGAAATATATTATCTGTATAAATAACAGCATCCTGCTAAATATAACATGAAAATTCAAGCTGGTATATCAGTATTAGATTGAGTGCTGTGCATCACTATAAGGCTCCCTAAGGTTAAATTGGGCTCCTGCACTGAAATTCTAATTAGAAATATTCTTCCAACTCCGTGGAAGTGCATGCCTGTTTAATTATTTTTGCTTTTTCCTTGCATCTTTCATTATTCCAAAATCCTTTTCTTTCTCCTTTCTTGCTGTTTTCAAGCAACCCAATCACCTCACTTAATCTAAGTGTAGGACCTTCCGATAAGTTGGCATTAATTGATAAGCAGTATTTAATTACTATTTTTCATCTCTGAAGAGACCTGATATTAGCTCCCCAAGGGCCCTAGACAACATTTCAGCCCTTTGACTCACGTGGCACAGCTCTGCCATCTTCTGACATATCTTCCTCTTTTCAGGAACACAATCATTTTCTTTAGTGTAATACCAAGAATATTTTGTCTATATTTTGTCTTTCTGAATGTGCAACCTATTTAATAGTAAACAAAACATTTTTAATGGAGAATAGATACAGTTAGTCTCTACCTGAGAGATGCATTTCAACCAAGTAGGACAGTTGCTTTCTTTATCACACTAAATGACTCTTAAAAAACCTTTCACATATATGTGTTAAGTAGCTAAGTTACCACAAGAGCATTAAATTATTTCCTACTACCACATCTCACTCTTTAAAGAGTACATAGATTTCTTAAATTATTTATGTTTGGCATTCATTTGTTTAATCTTATTAAAGAAATGTAATGAAATCCAATTTTGTGTAGATTAATTTCAGTGTAAAACCATTGTCCATAAAAAAGTATTTTTTCTACACTGTGTGAAGTTTGGTGATGAGGATGCAGTGTATAAATTTTATTTTGATAAATCAAAATTCTTTTTAAGAACTGCTTAAAATTTAGAATTTTCCTTTGATAGAATAAATCTGATTAATTTTAAATCAGTATAATTGTCCCAATATTCTTAATGAAATTCCTGCACACACTAAATTTTTCAATACTTCTCAGCAGGTATAGTTTTATTAATGAAAATTAAAGGATGAAGTATTAAAAATTGGATTAGTCTTTGGATTAATATTGAGATTCATGTTCATGTGCATTGAAAATATATTGAAGTGCAAATATATTGAAGGGGAATGTATAGAAATATTAACATGAGTCCTGGAGTAACTAATTTTCTTTCCTGGGCAAAGCTGAATTCTAGGATCTGAAATCTTTTAATTGCTGAATTGTACGTTTTCAAATCTTTCTTTTCTTCAGCAGTAAGCCAATGACCCTAAGCTTATTCAAAACTTTTCTCTCCCTGTAGGCTGTTTTTTAGAGCTACCATTTCTTAGGACAGACACCCAAATGGAACACATGCACAGCCTTTCTCTGTGGCTCTGTTTCTTGTCAGTCCCAATAAAAGAAGAAAGACAAGACAGCCTCTCCAGCCGCAGGAAAGTCATAACCCCAGTTACCCTTTGGTAAAAGGTCTCTCATAGCTTGTTTTTAACCTATTCCTGGTCTATCCCATAATGGAAACCATTACATGGTTAAATAAAAACCTCAAAATATTCTTCAATCCTATTTAAAAATATGTAAACACTAGACAATGCTATAATGAATGCATACTTTATATTTAAACTTTAGAAGAAAGTTACATTAGGTTCCCCAAAACCACACTTAATCCTCATAAAATATTTATTTTGGGAAGCCTAATTGATACAGCATAAGCAAAAATACACAAAATATATTTATTAAAACACTTCCCTAAAAAAGTCCCCAGGTATTTAAACTTCAAAATTGTAGATAGAACACCAAACAAAACCAGGATTTTCCATAGGCCTAGACATG
The DNA here is from genome assembly GCA_013397315.1 of Donacobius atricapilla. Lineage (NCBI taxonomy): Eukaryota > Metazoa > Chordata > Aves > Passeriformes > Mimidae > Donacobius > Donacobius atricapilla. The sequence continues at coordinate 776,457 of WBMY01006001.1, read as the reverse complement.
TGGAAGTTGGGTAGTTCACAAGGCTTGGAAGTACATCCAGATGTGTCCTCCACAAATATCTCATCTGAATAAAATGTGTTGTATCCATTTGATTTATACCAATTTATCTGAACAGATGCAGCAAATATGTTTTGTTTTATTTTCCATGTATAGCCATGAACTCCATATTCAGTGATTTTACATGCAACTTTATTGCTGAAATCAGGAATGTGCTCAGGTTTAGGTAATGTGTACACAAGTTCTCTGTGATACATGTGATTATTTTTAAAATATATAGATCAAACTGGTGCTTGATAATAATTCTTGGAACTTGACCCTGGTTACATTGCAATTTATTTTTAGATTCTGTGACCTTTTGGAATAATATTTTTATAAGTGCAGTAAGATCTTCTAGTGTGTGAATTAATGTTGTACTGATGGAATGGAGTTGATTGCACTCAGCCTTTAGCTTCATTCGCAGCAACACATTAGTTGTGAATTAGTGTGCAATAATTCATACTCTGTTGCTTCTTAGATCTAAATATAACATTTGCTCCGCTTTAGAAATACAACATAAAGGCACTAATATTTTCAAATGAGGAGGCCCCCCCTTAGTATTTTCATTTCAAGTATGTTGTTCCAGCTGCTACATGTTACAATAATAACAGTCTGTTAAATAGTGACATTGGACTTCAAATGGACTTCAGCCTAGCTTCTATAGACATTCATTCTGTGAAGATACTTTCTATTCACAAGGTGTTGGGATCCAGTGACATGAAAGGGGATCTGAGAGTCTCTGTATTGAAACAATCATATGTATGATCACTCTACCTTTTATTTTTTGCTTTAATTATAATTCACAGGACACTTCATAAAAAGAAAACAAAATTATTTTGAAAAATATTATCTTTCAGACAAAGTACATGATGGACAGGTGATGCAATTTGTCACACACACACAAACACACACTCACACTTTGATCAGAAGGCATGAACTAAAACTCTACTTTATCTGAAAGTTTGACTCCAATATATAGTATCTCTACAAAGGCCAGGGATTGGGGGAGAAGGTTGACACCTCTCCCCATCCCATTGGTCAGGACAACTGTCCATCAGCTGTCCATATCTCTAAGAACAGGAATGTAAATTACCTTGAAGTTATGATAAACATTTGCCAGTGTTTACAGACTACAGCTTGAGAAAGAACCCAAAACATGAAACTGTGAAGCAGAAGAGCAGGCTGAAAAAATCAGGGCGACAGACAGGCAGGTAAAGTATTAGTCACAAGGAGTCTTTAGGCAGCTAAGCCTAACATTTAGGTTCATAGAATTCTCACATCCTCCTCAACATCTCCATCATTAAAGTCCCATAGAAAAACAAGCATGGCAAGAAGACACTCAGAAAGAATCTTCTTATAAGTCTGTCTAAAATTGAGGAAAAAGTAGAAATGTCTCACATGATTGCCAAACTAGCTTCTCTCCTATTGAAGATTTCATCATTCAGATGGAATTAATTAGAACTGGCAACACTGAATTCTACTGAGTGGTGTGGGATCCCAAAGGTTCTATCGAATATAGGTCTGGCACACAGGCAGTCTGTGGAAAATTAAATCCTGATGTCTCAGAGGCTGTCAGATGCCCTGCCCATTGACTGTTGGGTGTGAGTTTTTCAGTATACCACCTGCAATTCTGTTGAGATTGAAAAATTTAAGAAAGTAGGTGCGGCTACAGGATGTGTGTAGACAATGAAGAAAAGTCAGGAAATCAAAGATCAGTTCAGCAGCATTTGCAAAACAGGGTTCAGGATCAAACCTTGCAGTAATACAAACGGAATGAACTATCTAATTTGGTTTCTAAAGCTATATAGCAAGTAGGCTTAACAGACAAGAGGAGCTCATATGGTAAGCAGTACAGTACTGATGACTCAGTGGAATAATTTCCTAAAGTTTCCTATACTTAACATGTCAGCATGCAGTCGTTTGGGGAATGTTCTAAAATGAAAAGTAATATGAGACCATTCTATTTCTAGCACTTGTTCAGTTCCAGTTCTAAGAATGTTCTTGCATGTAACCTGAGCAACAGAACAGAGGAAATGGACTAACCTGCCCTTACAGAATAAGCTATGTAGTTATTTAATCCAAAATCCTGTGATGCCTCTTTGCAGTGTTGATTGTATGAATTTTCTCCTTCACATTTCATAGCTATGTGGTCTGAATGCCTGTCACAATTCATTTTTCCTGCAGACTACTCTCCCATAAGATGAGCAAAACAGATTCAATAGCAAAAATGTTTACCTCTGCTGTAGTAGTAGAAGCAAGTGTTGTGGATTGGACTGCAATATGACAGTCATGGCCTTTGTACACATGAATGCTCAAAAAAGTAGTAGTTACCTTGTTTCAGCTAATCAGCATGGGGAATAGAGAGGAAAGAGAGCACTGTAGATTTCCAGAGTAATTTTCTGAAGCTAGACCCTGCTGGGGGGCTTTCCCTGATGTACCTGATACTCACTACTGATACCCATCCTAGCTAGCATAAAGTGCAGTTGGCTCAATCCATGCTACCTTACAGGTATTTTTTCTTCTAATTACTTGTATTTATTCTTGTAATTACTCTTGTATGGTCCAAACTCTGTCCAAAGCAAGGTTTAATGCTTTACTAGTGTGACTGATCACAGTAAGTATTGCAACAAATTTCACTGATGTCTCTTTAATTGACGGTATAGAAACAAGAACATTTGCTAGAATTGTAGAACTCCGCATTTCTCTGCTCATCCCAGCTCCTCTCCTTTATTTTCTTCCTGACCTTTCTCTGCTTCCTTCTTCTTTACCTTTCTTTTTCTCTCTTTCACTTCCCCTTTCCATACCCCTCCCATTTCAGTTTTTCCCTTAGAGATATTATCCAAAGCAAAATCAGAATTATGAAGCTTGCTTTATTTCTGTAAATATCTGCTTCATTGTCTCCTATCATACCTCAAAGTAGAATTAATTGAGCTTAAAGGATAAAAAGACTTATTGCAAATATACCCCTGAGAAAGATGTATTATGGAAGTAAATCTACTAATAAATTAGGATGGACTTGAAATTTTTTGGGCCCTTAAGTGTTTTACTGGATTTGTTTACAAGATCAGTGAGACCAAAAAGAGTCACCAAGTCATTAAGATGCAGGTAAAATGCAACAGATAGGAAAACTGGACTGTCTAGGAAAATAGAGAGGTCTGAAATAGGTAAGTGAATTCGGATAGTCAATTGTTTTTCACAAATTCTGAAGGCTTCATGATCTACATACTTTCAGAGAAGTGACTAGATTTCACAGACCAGAGCTGTTTCCCAAAAATTGTCTTCAAAATACATGGAAAATAATATAACTTTTGATCTCTGTTAACCCCTTTTGCTAATCTCTGCTTTAGTGTGGGTTTGTTGGAAACAGTAATCCTGGCAGTAATTGGCAGAAATAATCTAGTATTATGCTAATTTATAATAAAAACTAAGTATTAAAAAAATCAACTGCTAATTGAATTATAAGCAATATAAAGAATTCATTTTGTCAAAGCAAATTATTTACAGCTTGACTGCTTTTTTTAGCCAAATACTGAAACCAACAGATGAAGATATTTCATTTGAATCTATATGTTTTTACTGTTATTAAACAATTTATTAAATGCAAAATTCTGCATGAAACCTTATTATGCACTTAATGATCCTTGTTAGGGAGAGTTCTGCAGCCAAAACACAGGGAAAGAAATTAGGTTTAAGTCTTAAATTACCTAGTGATACTCCCAAATGAAGGATTTGCAGCATGTCACTATATATACAGATGGCATTATGATTCCCAAGAGCATGGAAATGTTATAAATATAATAGGAAACAAAAAAAAAAAGAACAACCTAGTATGTATAAATCAATTTATTCCTCTGGAGGGTTTATTTTTAAAAATATTGAATTTAAAGATCAAATGGTTTTAACAGAAAGTCTAGTGTGAATTTTCAGTTAATACTATTTTATCTGGTGCATGCAGAACCTAGAAGGCAATAGCACTAGGATAGCACTAATTAAGGAGCTAAAATCAGTAATGACACAAGGTAGATTATAGAGTACATTCTGTGCAGGTATCAATTCTATATTTAGAGCAGAGTTAGTTGGGTGATGTGCACACTCTAAATGCTAATAAGAAAGGAAAGACTAGATAAAAGGAATGTACCTATTTAACTGGTGGCCATTATGGCAGATAACTGATAGATATTTATCTAAATGGTTTTTCCCATCTAACTCATATTATTCATAACTCATTTCCATTATTCATGGGAAAACATTTGACATGGGAACTGAGAAACTGAGTACTGGTTTTGTCATTGGACAATATTCCAAGGGCACAACCTTCATTGCCTTCTACAACCAGAGTAGACTCACCCAAATTTTTTTCAGGCCAGCTACATGGTCCAAAAGTAGTGCATTGCTTTTCTCTGTTTTGCATTATCTGGCAGCAGGGCTTCAAGATGCAGTAGAGCAATGAGTGATGGTGTGAGAGAGCAATGTAATAAGAGTACCCTTTTTTAGACTGATTTGGGGACTCCAATACACATAAGTAAAATTGCACTCAAACTTTGAAGAATGAGGTGGGATTGGCTATTATACAGTATGCAACAGGAAAAAGAAGGATGGAGGTTACAGAAGCAATTCTACAGAAATACTCATGCTTTAATAACCTTGAATTTTAAAATCTGTTCAACATTCTAGTAACCTGAGATTCAGTTTTTGCTTCAGAACTTCATCTTGACCTTGACTTAGAAATGTACATCTTCTAAGGAAGTAGCCATGCTAATGTATCTTAATGAGTTTCCTTTACCACTGTTCAGAAAGCTCTTTAACATAGTTTTTGGTTGGCTCCTGGAGTATCTGCTGCTGCTCTGTTTATTTCTTTGCAAGTAGTAATCCAGAGAGAGTTACCGTCAGGATCAGCATTATTCAAAAAATATGTGCACATCCATACAGATTAGTAGGCACTGTTATCCTCTGTTAGGTGTGGGAAAACAAAGGAAGTTGTGATCTACCTGAGATAACTGAAGGAGCCTTTATTTTGAACTGAGATGCAATTTCTTACTCTAAAGCCTATATTCAGACCATGATGCCACTTTTTTTTTTTACATCTTTCTCTTTAACCTATCAAACTGAGATACTTCTTATGGTAATTGTTTTGATATTAAACTGACACATTCAAGTATCACTTTCTATGTGTGAATTATTACTCAGTGTTTTGTGGTAATAATGACAACATCAATATTTAAAAATAAACAACTTGTTTGGTTTGTTAAATAAAGGCTCATCTAAAAAATGTAGCTTTTAAAACTTATCAAATTCCATGAATGAATATCTCATTAAAGACAAAATATCATTTAAATGGAAAGTTATTACCTCCCACATTGTTACAGCTACTGCTCCAAATCAATTTCAACAAATCTTTTCTAAGGACTCTCATTCCACAAACTATTTTGTTCTATCTCACTACATTGCTTATGACTCACAATTTCTTACCCCATTCTAGCATGAATTGTGGCAGATGAGGAATATTTAAGGTTGGTATATATCTTGTAGCTTAATGCTGAAATGGGCCTTTCTGTGTCAGAGACCTTTTAAAAAGATTTTTAAATTAGCTTTATTTTAACTCCTATCTGTACTGTGTTTGGCTGGGATAGCATTAGCTTTCTTCAGAGTAGCCCTTTTGGTGCTGTTTTTTGGATTAGTGGATTAAACAATGTTCATAACACGTCAGTTTTTGGATGTTGCTGAAGAGTGCAGCATTCTGCTTGCTTATGAATGGGAATGGGCAAGAAGTTGGAAGGAGACACAGCTGGGACAGCTGACCCAAATTGGCCAAAGGAATATGTTTCTTACAATACAACTTCACATTCAGCAATAAAAGCTAGAGGTAGACAAAGAAGGAGAGACATATTGACTTCCAAGGGGGCTGTTGCTGTGATACCAGCTGGACATTAGTCTGACTGGGGTTGAGTTCTTAGACTTTCCCATGTATTGTAACCAATCAGAAACTTGGAGGCATAGCAGGAAGCTTTAGTGGATTTGTGAAAATAAAAACTTTTCTCCAATGTATAATTTCAGTTTTCCTCCAAAGACTAGGGAGTACGTTCTTTAAGTATGAAATTTCATTAGTATACTTAAGATCTTCTACTTCATGTGCAGTGAATTCTAATTCACAAGGCTATATTTAGCTGGAAAATAATAGTTCTGTATGAAGAAAAGAAAACAATATTGGTCAGTAGCACTGTTAACACCCTAAATTCATAGAAATAATAAAGTAGCTTTAGAAATAGAATATAGGGAAAAATCAGGGAATTAGAGGGAAATAGGCAAATATAGGGAAAAAATTAAGTCGCTGAAAAAAAAATGCTAGTTGTGCCCACATCCATGGTACTTACATGCCTAATTTGAGACCTCTGTATCTTGAAGCCCTCAGTGCTAGCTTCAAGATAGACAGGCTATCTGAGATGTCAGACTGGCACAGAATAAAGTGAAAGAAATGAATACTGGAGAGTACAAACACTCACTGTTAAGCACTAAATAGATCTGAATAGCCTTAAAGAGCACATAGAAACATTTCAAAATCAATATTCCACACCACTTATTATGCCAATTTATTAATATATAGCCTATAAAATGTTTATTTCTAAACAGTTTGCTTTTCTACCCTTGAACTTTTCTTAACATGCATAAATTTTTCATACTCAATGTCTAGTGAAGATTGGGAGAGAGAAAGAAATCAGGCAGGATTAGTGCCCCAGGAGTGCAGTGGTTTTTCTTTCTTGCTCATCTTAAGATCATACAATTGACTAGGGCTAAGACAGTATCAAGAGATTGACAGAGAAAGAAAACTACCAGAATCACTGATCAATGTACCAGAGTACTGGCGAGACAAAGAGGTAAGGTCTGGGAATGTCAGAGTCCTGTGAGAACCAAAATCTGCAATCACTTACCCCTGCCCTGTGCCAACTCAGAGATTTAATTGCCTGTATTCAACATCATCTTTAATGCAATGCAGCTGTGTGGCCTTGGATCAAACTACCTGGAAAAGGGCAATATGAGAAAGAGTTGTGAGAAGCCTCATCCTCCCACTTTGCATAAGAGTTACATTTAAGTGAGAACTTCCCACTTGGACCTCACAGCACTATATTGCAGGTAAGACTACATATGCAAGTCTTGGATTTCTGGCTTGACATCAAACCCTCTTCATCATGATGGGGTTTGGCAGTCACTCAACTGTTGACTGACTCTGGGTAACATCACCAGATCCGCTCTGCTCTCTTGGATCAGGTACAGTGGTAACTGCAGCCCCTGTGAGTGAAGCCACAGGCCTGTGCCTGCTGCCAATCTCAGCTCAACTTTCCTTGCAGAGCAGCCTACTCTTGCTGCTTCCTGACCTGAAAAAAATGGGGTTTATGATTTCTACTTCCCATAGCATCTAGAATCCAGGAATAAGCTCCTCTAAAATGATGTAACCATCTGCATTCTATCTTTCACAGAGATCATTGTATGCAAAAACCTTCACCTTCTTATCAAAAATTAGGTACATAAATCTTTATTCTTTTCATCCTGAAATTAAACACAAGAACTAAAGATCCAATGAAGACACAATAGAAATTTCTTTTTCTGCCTGGAAACAAAAATGCAAAATCATTGAAAAGTGTATCTTTTCTTATTTGTATGATGGAGATAGAGGGGTTATATGTAACATAAGGCACATCAAAGACCTTCATTGGCTGGACAAGTGTAGTGTAAAATACCATAGAACTCTAAGCTCAAACACCACCTGGCAATCAAGAGCCAAACAATGGGTGTGAATACTGATGGAGACTTTCGCCTAGACTTTGACCAGCCGAAAGTACTAATAGAATATTCAGAGAATTGTTCCTTCAATTCCCTTTTCTGAGACATCCTGGTTACAGAGAGAGGGATGGAGTTTAGCAGTGTGTGGATGTGGCCAAATTGTTACTCTATACCATGCACATCATCAGGGGGGCAGGGGGCAGACAGGGCATGATTTTGGCAGGAAAAGATGGGCACCCTTTCTGTAAAGGGGCCTTTTTTTTCCTTCCTTCTGGGAAGGTGTCAACATCAACCCCTCTGTGTTTAGTTCCTCTGCTGCCTGCTGGTGCCAGCTTCTGTTTGTCCTCCAGAATGCCGCTACAAGCCATTGTGCTGAAAGGGACAGCATCAAAAATGCAAATTGACTGTAGTACTGAACTGTCAGAGTGGGTGGGGAGGCTGCCGTGGGACAGGACTGCTGGGGGCAACCCCACAACACAGCAGAGTTAGAAGAGGCACTGGAGGCACCTGTGTGGAACTGAGCTCTGTGGAGCAGCGGCACAACCCCCACTCAGACAAGCCTGCTTCCAGAGAGTTTGTTTTGTCCCTTTTTTTCATTATTTCAGGCTGAGGGGTGGGAAATGTTATCCGTGGAAGCTTCCCCACTATCCTGCCTTTGTTCCTATGACCATGTCAGTGGTGCTTGGGAGGAGCAGTTGCCACATTGCTTTTGAATGGGAAGTGATCTACAGGAAGCATTCTCCATCTTTTTTTGTTCCTGGTGTTGAACACCTTTCTGGGGGTAAAACACCTTTTCTTTTTGCATACTTTCACTGTAAATACTGCTGTTGTTATTGTGCATGTCTTATTCCATTGCTTCGCGCTTTTAGTAAGTTGTTACTTCCCACCCATAAGGGTCCCTTTAATGGAAAGGTCTTAGGAAGGGGAGTGGCTTATTTGGAGTTACCTGCTGGGGTTAACACCAAGCGCATCAGACCAGGAATTCCATCAGTTCATATATACTCTCATATATTATTTCTTCGCATTTTACATCTTTGTGTTATCTTTTGTAATACACAACATTTTTGTGTATTAATTATAAATGTAAAATAAATGTAAAAGTTTTATTGTGTTAAATATGAGTATGGAATAAAACCTCACTTTTATGGGCTTTCATGAACACATGTTGCATGCATAGGACTGATATTACTGTAGAAAGTTGTGGGATTTTTTTATCTTGGAAGCTGAGGTCTTATTTAGTATTAATGCTGCACTGTTACAAAAAGAATGTTGTACATTAAAAGTCATGAGCTAAAATGGCTCATCTCAGGCAAATGATCTTAATCATAATTTATACTTCTAAGGAAACATACCATTTCAAGATTTGTCTGTAAACATTAACTTGATACCAATAATCAGTAAAGTGAATTAGACACATTGACAAACATGGTTATAACCATGGAACATGGACAAAGGATTAATTAGCAGGTTTATAATTCCTTAGCTGAATCTATTAAAGATGCCCGAATGACTGTCACGAGAAAACAGGATGTTTGCAGACACAGATATTTATAGACCAGCATCTGAAATACTCCTTTAGATTACCAGGGCTTTTTAATATCATTTTGAAATTCAATTAGTTATAAGGCATGGGGAACCTGTAATGCAAACCGATATTAACAGTGTTCATCAGGAGAAATTTGCTAATGAAAAGTTTATTGGTGATTTTCACATCCCATTTAAGCTTCCTTTTACTAAAATTTACAGGTATAAAAGCACTACTGTTACTTTTCAGAAGTATTGGAAATAGACGTTGTACCTTCCATATTTGGATCAGTAACATAAAATCATAGAATCACAGAATGGTTTGGAAGGGGCCTTAAAGATCACCTAGTTCCAATCCATTTGCTATGGGTGGAGATGCCACCCAGTAGATCAGTTGCTCAGTGCCCCATCTAACCTGACCTTGAACACTTTTCAAGGATCAGGTATCCGCAATTTCTCTGGGCAACCTGACTGTGACCTGTCTAGGCAGATGACTTTGTTCAGTCTTCCCTGGTCAAGCACTGCAGTCACTCTATCATAGGCCACCAGGTTGGTATGGCATGGTTTGCCCCTTAGGGGGGAGCATCCTTGTTTCACTGATAAAATTATCTCAGTGATATCTCAGTGTCAGGTTACACTGCGATCAATACTTTCTCCAGTTCTGTCAACACAATGTTGTAGGTGGTAGGTACAAGACTTATGTGAAAATAATATACATCTTTACTTGCCCACCACCACATCATGCATATTGCTTGTCCCCGCTGTGATTCAATGTTCAGACTAAACAGAACATGTAGCTGGATCTGAATGCAAGCAGGACAGGGCTAGTGTTATGGGCAGAGAATGGAGTCTCTGTAGAGTAGAACAGAGTAACTGTACTTTTGTCTACTTCATCAGATTTAAGCCCACAGGTCAAGGCTTTTTATTAGTATGTTTACATATGTTTTGTGGACAGACTAAAGCTTGTTCTACTCTATTATGGTCCTGGATGGCTTCACATAGTACGGTGCTGAAGAAAATACTCTTTTCTTTCAATCTGAGCTTAATGGGTTAAAAAGCTGGGGCTATTGTGGCTTTTCCTAGCAACCAGCTCACATCTGGCTAGAGCAGACATTGATGGAATAAGCTCTGGTGTGCCTGCAAATATTCCCCCATATGTAAATAAACAGATACTATTATATATTAGACTTTCTTCTGTGTCCAGTTGTCAAGGAGATTGTGTCCATTCCAGAAATATGTTGGTCAGACTTCTGTTGTATTTAGCATTATTCTCCTTTCTCCAAGTTCTGTTAACCTATCTCTTGCAGGAAATTGTCAGTAGCTCCACATCAGGGAGCAGCAAGAGGAAGCTGCCCTGCAAGGACAGGGAAGTCAGAAGCTGAGTATAGTAACAAGGCAGGCAGAGGTCTCACTGGCAAGGGTCTCGCAACACCAAGGCAAGGTAAGAAGAGAAGCTCTGGCAAGGGTAATCAGTTGCAACTAAGGATCCAAATCACTAATCAAGTTCTTGATGATAAAGCAGGTCCAAGGTCAGTCTGGGGAGGTGATCAGGTTCAAATACATTGTTCTGGGTCAGACACAGTCAGGGTTAAGGTTTGGCTTAATGAGGTACCTCTCAATGTATAGACATAGGCATGACTTCAGCCCCACTCCAGGGTAACCTAAGCAGGAACCAGCAGTGAGAGCCTCAGAAGAGACCCCTGCTGAAACTCTTTAGAAGTCTTTTGAGGGACACCTTTGACAGAGGCTCCTTCCATCTGTTTCCTCATATTGTGTTTTATCAGCAAGCTGGCCTTGAGTACAGAAAGGTGAACTCAAAGGGAAGGCATGCAGTTAGGATGCTAATAATTCAATTTTTATGAGACATTGCAATTCATCTTCAAATTAATATGAACTTTTCTACGTCTTTTTTTAATAAATCCCATTTTTTAAGATAGCAGTCTTGCTATAAGCTCAATAACATGGCCCTCAAATAAGCACAATCCCACTTTAAGATCTATATGGAGATGATAGCTAACATGACTAAAGCTCACTTCCACTAAGTTTTCTCAGAAACATTACGAAATAATGAAAACAAAAGCTACATTTTAATCTGGGTTGTTAATTCTGCGGAGAAGGCATTTATTAGAGGAATTTCTTTTTGGTGGTCCTTTTGTAGAAGAGGTATAATTACTCTGCCAACCAGCAAAGTGGGAAAAATGCTACTCTGGATTTTTTGTTCATTTTAAGATTGTTTTTTACAATTTTATTTTCTCATTTTCTGATTGCAGAATTATCTTCCTGCCTTGTTTTCCTAATAAGTATATACTTATGTATTAAATTTT
>WBMY01006001.1:686982-764737 GCA_013397315.1 Donacobius atricapilla | reverse complement strand
TTTTTTCCTGGGCCTTCTGAGCAAATTTATGCTGGTGTATTCGCTTTAAGTGTTGGTTTTGCATCAGAAACCAATTCCTTCAAAACAGACTGATGGTCCATCTGGTTCAGTATCCTATTTCCTGTAATGGCTAGTAACAGATGCTTGACAGGAGATTGCAAGAAATCCCATAGAGCCCAATTTTGATACATTTATTCATTAGGGTATTATTTTCTGAGTTAAATGTGGGCATTATGGAGTAAATATGCTTTTATTTTTAAAAAGGTATCTTACCACATAACAGCGATTATTGTTTTTCAAGTAGATCTTCAATCCTTTCAAATGTGACCACTCTTTTTACAAATCATATTAAGTGATCCATCCTCACATAAATCACAAAACACAATAGTTTCCTCCAGTCAAAATTAAAAGGGCAAATATTCAATCTTCTGGATTTCAAGTTATTTATCCAGAACATTAGTTGATTACATTTTCATGATATATTTTTTTAGAAAGAATAAATAATACAAACTGTCAGAAAATACATTCAAGCCTAAGCAAGGCTATTTGTGCAAATTAAACAATAATTAACGTCTGGAGCACCTGGAATTTACTGAAATCAAAGATCAGCTATTCAGAAATGTTTTGAAATATCTTTCCTCTATATAGAACCAGTAATAGAAGTAACACTAGAATATGTAGATGAGACATTTTCTTCATTATTACTTTTAGATATTGCTAAATTATCATATTTTAGTCATTGTGTTAACAACACAAGCAAGCAGCTAGTATTGCATATAAAGTTCCAGTTGCCTTATAATTGATTCTATATAGGGATTTTTTTTTCTTTCCACATCCCTGTGTTATACACAAACCTCCAGGTCAGTGCCTCTGCAGCAGGATACACATTTTAAATGCCAAGCAGCGTGAATGCTGAACAGATGATATGTGCAGATCACTGCTGCTTCTTGACCCTGTCTGCAGCTCTGTATCAAAGCAAGAACTGAGCTGAATCCTTTTCCTGGCATTTCTTTGAGATTTGTGATTATATTAGAATTAGAGCTTTTAAATATTTTTGTGAGTCTTGAAGGGTTCCATGCCATAGAAAGTTCCCAAAAGTAGGTCAGATATCACATGCAATGACAGCTTAAAAAGGGGAACAAAGATAAGTTGCAATAGATGTTCCAGAAATTGAGCTGGAAGCAGCCACAGAGTATGTAGTCTTCTTGGCACTCTAAAACTCTCTAAAACACAGAGATTTTAGGGAAAAAAAAGACCTTTTAGTACTGATGCTCACCAATTTTACTCAATATAACAGTATACAAACAACAGAATATGTTTACAATTATCAAAACATGTATTTCAAGTTGAAATGGAACAGTGCTATTTAGGTCAAATTTCCATCATCTATTCTCTTATAAATCGATACCCTGTAATATTAAACTATAAAAAGTATTTCAAAATACATGGACATTTAAACTCAGGCAGTCAAAACTTTCAATATGGCTGGTGTAAAGGTGCTTGCAGAAACCTAATTCTTGACCATCATTCCCCTTGCATCTTATGGCAATATTTTGCTTAATTAAAGCATCACAAAAACTGGTTTTCACAGGACTCTTGTCACATTCTCTGCAGAGGATGGACAATACTTTCTTAATGAGCATTTATTTAGAGTTTTGTTTTCTGTTCATTGTTCAATGTGTGGCCCTATGACTTTTTTACTCTTCATTATTTAAAATTTACTTAGAAGATAGAATTCATTAATTTCTTTTCTGTGGCATTAATTACTGTGCTGTTTGGCTATTTCATGCAACAGTTAATTTATATTCATTTGGTCCTTTTGACCCTGGGGGTCAACTCCTCATTTTACAGGTGGGAAATTGAAAGAGGCAGAGAGAAAAGGGAAATGCATCTTTTAAAATAAAAGTCCCAAATCATAGAAACTCATATTAAATTTTAATATGAAGAATAACTTATTGTATTTATTATAGTATATATAATCTGTTGTATAGAATTATTTATAGTATAATTTATATTTTTATAGCGCAACTTCTTCTATTGCAAATGTAAATTCTTGCTATTCAAGCAAATCAGACTCCCAGGATCAAGATGAATCCCTTATTTTAAATTCCCTGAAAATTTGTTGGCTACTGAAGTCATTGAAGTAACTGAACTACTCCAAAGACTGATGGCACACAAGACAAGCTTATCAACAGACTATATAGTATGCAGACTAATAATGAATTTCATCGCACACTGAAAATGATAATTTTTTATATTTCTCCAGACCTTACTCCTCCCCTGCTCTCCAGTTTCAAACCATTATAATATGCTGTTATAATGATATTATGTCATAGAATCATAGAATGTTTTATGTTGGAAAGGACCTTAAAGATCATCTACTTCCAACTTCCTTTGCAAGAGCAGGGATGCCACCCACTAGACCATTTTGCTCAGGGCCTCATCCTACCTGGCATTGATGGGGCACCCACAACTGCCACGCTGAGCTTCATGTTACCAGCAACGTTGCTGAGGGTACGCTTGATTCCGCTATGTTGTCGAATATCTGGAAGAGCACCAGTTCCAACACAGAGCTTTGAGAGACTGGCCTCTGTATACTGTACATTACTACATTTTTCTTGTCAGTTTTTCTTCATTGTCTGAATAGCATAGTTCTTAGACATCTTTATCATTTCTAAACTCATTTTTCCTATTTAGTCACTTTCTCTTCCCTTACCAGCTTTAAGCCTCTTTAACACCAGCTCCCCAGGTTTCTTATTTAGTACTTTGTCTGACCTTTATCTCTGCCTCTTTCTCATCTATGTGGTTAGGTAATTCGCTGAAGCAAAAATAAAAAAATGTCTATATTGTACCGGAGCATAACCTCATTCCTCCATTAAGCAATTAGTAATAGCAATTGCAGCAAGTGTTATACAGCATGTTCCCAATGCGCTGCATGTTCACTGAACATCAATTGTAAAATTGTAGAAACTTAGTTCCACTAACATTGCAGACAACAGACAGGTTTATTTGGGTCTTTTATAACAATGTCACATTTGGGCAGATTTTTGTAAGAGTAGAAGAAGGAATATTATTCCACAAATGGCATTGCCTAAATGAGGAACTCTAAAATACAACAGCACCACATAACAGATAATCTCTTTCTTACAAGAAGTTTTAGTGTTCTATTCATCATCATTCTGATTTCATCAAGTGATGAAATTTTAAATTAAAATGAAATAAAATATCACAAAACAAACTACATTAATGTACAATTTTATCTCAAAGAAAAATACTGTTGCAGAGTGATTAGCTATGGAGAAACTGTATTATAATGTGAAGTTTTAGGGAATTTTCCCAATAGGTAAGCCTGCTGCTTAGAATTCAATGCTATTGTAATATACTTGATGTCTGAAAAATAATGGAAAAACACAGAAATTAAATAAAAAGATAAATTATATGATCAGTAAAGATTAGAAGGTTCTTGAACACTAAAGTCTATACAGAATCACAGTGTGAGTAGAGCTGGAAGGGATCACAGTGGGTCATCTGCTCCTCCCTGCTCAAACAGGGTCATCCTAGAGCACATGGCACAGGTTTGTGTCCTGACGGTTCTTGAATATCTCCAGGGAGGGAGATTCCACAACCTCTCTGGGCAACCTTTTCCAGTGCATGGTCACCCATCCAGTAAAGCTTTTCCTCACATTCAAGTGGAACTTCTGCCAGTAGCCTCTCGTCCTAATGCTCAGCAGCACTGAGAAGGGCCCAGGTCCATCCTCTTGGCACCTCCCTTCAGATATTTACAGACATTGATGAGTCCCTCTCAGTGTCTCTTCTCGAGGCCAAACAGGCCCAACTCCCTCAGCCTCTCCACATAGCAGAGATGCTCCAGTCACCTTTGTCACCCTCCACTGGACCTGCTCCAGGAAATCCATATCTCTCTTTTCCTGAGGCACACAGAACTGGACACAACAGTCCAGGTGAGGCCTCACAAGGGCTGAGTACAGGGGCAGGATCACCCCCCTTTATATGATGGCAATGGTCATTCTGATGCACCTCAGGAACTACAATGGACTCTCCTTTTCTAGTGAACTGAAATCCTTGTAAGTAATTCTTCAAATAGCAAAGAAGATTTTATGCATAATATTGACACATTCTAAATTAAATTGCCTCAAACACGTCCCAAAAAGGAAGGTCTGTCATGTGCTAAAATACCCTAAAGTGACTTGGCATGTTTTTTTCTGTTTCTGAAGACAGCAAACTACTATTATATCAATATATTATGGGCATTAAATCAAAATTGCATCAGTCTGTAGATAGGGTTAAATCTGTAGGTCTGTTTCCTACAGATACAGATGTTTAATAACAACTGTTGTTAATAATTTACATAATCTACACCTGCATATGTCAAGAGATCCTATCACATATTACTAACAGCAAAGATTCTGTCCTTTTTATATGCAAAACTGCTTTTCTTAATGTCCACATTCTGTATTAATATGTTATTGATATGGTTTTAAACCAAATAAATAAGCTGTTCTTACATTAATTACCTGGAATGGCAGTAATCATTAATATTTACTATTTCTAATGATTTTCTGTATTTACTGTATTTTAAAAGTTGATGGTGGAAGAGTTTACTGTTAGTTATCATAAGAAAAAACAGATGAGAGTAACAGAAATACTACAAATGAAGGTGACATGATATGAATATTACAAATGAAATGATAAAATGAAAATTTAGAGGGTAAATCATAGGAGGAGTGGCAGAGTGAGAGGGGTTTGTTCAGCCTGGAGGAGAGGATGCTGAGAGGTGACCTTTGCACATTCTACAACTAAAAGGAAAGGTGAGGGTCAGCCTCTTCTCTGAGGCACCTGGCAACAGGACAAGAAGGCATAGCCACAAGTTGTGCCAAGGGAGATTCAGGTTGGGCATCAGGGGGAATTTCATCATGGAAAGGGTTGTTAAACACTGGAATGGACTGCCGAAGGAAGATGGTGGAGCCACCATCCCTGGAGGTGTTCAAGAAAGGACTGGACATAGCACTGAGTGTCATGGTCTAGTTGACATGGTCTGAAGTTGGATGCAGTGATCTCAGAGTTCTTTTTCAACCTAAATCATTCTGTGCCAATAATGTGCTTGACTCCTCATAAAATATTTCCACTGGTTAATAGCTGATTTAAGTCTATGTGCAAAAAATATTAATACTAGAATTAAATTTTAATTAAAGTAACTGCTCTTTGCAGTAGATTTCTTCTTTAAGGAATAAATCTATGGCTAACATTCAACTTCCTCATTCTGGCAAGCATTACATTTTTACATTTTGTTATGTCAGGAGAGATTAGAAATCGCAGTTGAACATAAAGCCTTGCTGGCTTAGCCACAGAACTGAAATTTAGCAAGATGTCTTTCCAAAGATCTTTTCGTTTAAACAGACAAGGTAGGCCACTCATCTGAGAATTCACAAGACATGAAACATGACTTGGAATCAAACTGAGCAGATACAAATGGCAGAGACAGAAGTAAGACTCAAGCTTTCCAAGACTGTTTTTCTGTTGATTAAGACTGCTGTGTAACAATTCGTTGGGATTCAGAAGTATTTGGTATTGATTCAGTTCAAGACTTTCACCTCAACTCAACCTCAGGCACTCAGTATTGTTTCCAGAAAAATATTTTACTAGAGGTCAGCTGTACCAATTTTTTTTTTGGAAAAATTATAAAGACTTTGAAATACTTATGTAGGAAACTTCTTCTGAGGAAGTGCTTTGATGTCCCTTTGTCCTTGAGACAGTGGCTGTCCAAAGACAGTGGCTGAGAAACCAAGTGAGAAAGCTCCTTTGTGAAACTGGCACACTGATACTCTCGCTGGGGAAGTCTGGTCTGAAGTTTAGTCAAGGAGCTTTACATGATGTTTCCTGGTAGCCCACAAATAAGAAAGGACTGATTCTACTCCTTAAAATTATTTTCTTGGCATTTTTATTACACCAAAAAGTTTGGTTACCACTGGAAAGTGTGACAATCAATTTCCAGCAAGATCAAAACAATGAGGAAGTAAAACACTCAGAGGGGATCTGGTACAAAAGACCAGGCTGGCTGCGAGTGTACATACCCATATGAGACTTTAGTCCAATTAGGGATTGATGGGTATGAGAACACCATACAGACAGCTCTAAAAGCATCTAAAACCAGCAAGGTTTGTACACATAACAGTGAAAGCAAAGGAAACGTCAGTGACCCTGGGTGATTCAAATTTGGAGAGTTTGAGGGGGTTACATATTTCTCTGTAACAGTTTACATTATAGTACTTATCAAAATGTTTAAGAAAAACTGAGGTATGGAGGGGGAAGGTGTCAAGCAAACATGAGGCCTAATTAGTATTCTTTGTGACCATCATTTTCTAACGAACTGCGTAGAAACCCTCCTCACTAGACAGAGGTAAAGCAGTGGTTCTCTTCATCTGCTGACGCAGACTGGATTGCAACCCAAGACTGGCATTTGCTAATTCTGGAAGAAGCAATCCATCTCTAGATTTCTTAGATTTTGCCTCCTTAAAAGTGTTTATCTCCCTTTTGCTTTTGAGATAGCTATGGGAGGGCAGACTGTTCTGCTTTCTGTGTTGTGATTTTGGGTTTTTATGAAAGCGAATGAAAGCGAAAAACTGTATTACTTGCATGGGGGAAGTTTTGACCTTTATAGTTTAGATTTAATCCTTCTATAATGCTTTTAAGTTTTTTGTTTAAAAACCCCTTCATCTCTGTACTGTTTTTGTAATAGTATTTTGGAAGGAAGTTAAAGCCTTCATGCAAATTCAACAGCACTTGCTCCTGCAAATGTTTTTGGTGCTGCTACCCATGCGGGTGAATAGCATTCACTGCTACAATATACGCACAATGATGCGCATTGTGAAAAGACCTTTCTAGACTTCTCCACATCATACTTTTTGGTTATGCAGAAGGAATCCTGGAATGAAAAAGGAAACATGGAGAGGAAAATGGATTAAGTGATGATTTTGAGATCTGAAGCTGTGAACACTTTTTAAACTTAGAGTAAGTAATCTGCATATATGTTTGATTTATTTGTTTTATTAATTGGATATCAGACTGAAATAGGCAAGATGCTATGGCATAGCTGCATTAGACATATTTGATTATGATTATACCAATAAAGTTGACTGTTAGCTAATTTTTGGTTTATAGAAGTACAGATACCATAGAAACTGTTATTTAGAATGAGATTCACTGTTAGCAATTCACAAATAGTTTAAATTTTCCAGTATATTTGAGGTCACATTAATATTTCATCAATGAACAATCTGCAGAGTAGAGACTTATGACTTAACCAGTCATCAGTGATGAAGCGATAATATTTCCTTCACAATCTGAAAAAGTGCTATATAAAAAAATAGCATGATAAAGACAGAGGTTATGCCAGTCAAAAAGAAGAACGTTTTCTTATTTGTATTGACTTCATCCCTTGCAAGAAAAACAAACTTTTGTATCAGTAGAAGTAGTTAATTGTTATTTAAAAGTATAATTATTCATATGAGCTTCCTACACACAGCTTGACCAAAGAATTTCAGTTCAAATCCCCATTATTTAATTAGAACCCAGTGATAGTGGGGTACAGTTGTGATGCCCTATGGATAGCTGTCACAGTAGGACACGAAATAGACTGACTCCATATAGTTGTCAGAAGAAAAAGAAAGCTTTATTTACAATTCCAACAGTTTCTTTCATAGCATGCTGCACTAAAAAGGTCTATTATTGGTCCATGGGACTGACACTTCTCTCCATTGGTTCAGTAATAGGAAACAACACCTGGGGACAGTTGTTATGGGAAAGGGAACACTGTTTACTTAACCTGTTTTGAGAAACGGAAAGAGATGTTTTGAAGAGAGAAAACTGTTGACAGTTTTCCCTTGGGAAAGAAGCTAGCAACAGTTAGCCAGCTAAAAATTCAGACTCAGAAATGTTGAGCCCACAGATAGCTTCACTATCTTACATATTTTTGAATAATGAATGTGTAATGATGATATGCAAATTTTGACTTATTAAAAACTGCTATCATAATGTGTCACCTAATTTGGGCCACCTCTGTATATCAGTTTGTAGTAATGAAAATTACACTTTGGTTTCATCTGTGTTCTTATCAGTATATGCAGTATTGTATTAGCACAATAGTCCACTGCAGTTAATAGACTTTATGGCTGAGATTCTTACGCATGACTACCTGGAAATGAACCATAAATAACCATGGCTTGGTGAGCTAAAAACTGCAATATACAATATAAAACAAAATCTTTTATTTGAATCTCATCTCCTCTCTCGTTACTAGTATAGACAAAGTGGGCATGCAAAGCAGAAGCAGATATAATTTTTCTGCATACTGCAGGAATTTTTAATTTGATAATTTCCTATTGGTCAAGAGATGACTTTAAGATATGAATTCAAAACATGTTTGCAAGATAAGAGATGGAGCCCAGTACATTTGAATATTACAAAAGGAGTAATGAAATATAAGATTAAGTATGTTTAGCATTTTGTGCTAAAGTCTTTACTCTATGGATTTACCATCTCAGGGTTTTACCTAAGTCTTAACAAAAACAGTTTGAGAGGCCATGATAAATTATTTGTGAATCATTCAATTAAGCATTTGTGATGGTATGAATTCGTAATGTTGTGTAATGTTTTGAATATTTATTGCATATCTATTTTATGTTGAACATATTGTTATATCCTCCAGGACATTTTGCAAGAAGATATTAAATTTGAAGTGTTATTTCCTGAAGGAACAAGCAGAAGTATAATTCTACTCTATTACTTCAACATGTAATGGTACGCCCCTCTGCTACATAGTCAAAGATGTTTTCTAGCCAACCTTTTGTGTAATTAAAATCAAACTGTTATCAGGCATGAATGTAGTAACTCCAGTTCTTGGAGGCCTAAGTACTTACTTTGTATTTAAAATGTTTCCTTTGACACACAATCATTGTTTTACAGTCTTCAAAGTACCGGCAAGGGAGTGTGATTGATCAAATCTGACTCCAGACCTAAAAGAACAGACTTCTACATCACATTTACCTCAGAAGGACTGTAAAACAGGGCTATTTAGAGTTGTTTAGCTTACCATATACAAATTATTCTTCACTATAGGGAAATATTTAACCTTCAATCTCTAGGGCACACTGCAGTCTATTGAATGTCCACCAATGTATCTTCATCAAAACTGGCAAAATATTCTAAAGAGCTGGTCTGTCATGGAATGATTGCAAAGGCGGGGGAAAGCAATAGCTATAGAAAACATTCATCCAAAGAGAAGACCTATTACTTTTACACTTCTATCTCTAACCTAGGTGTACAGCACCATGGAAATTTGTAGAATAAAGCAAATATATCCAACTAAAAGATTCACCAAAAATATCATAGCAAAAAAACACCAAAAAGTATCCAATTAGCCTTACAAAAATGAGGCAATGACTGTATATGCTTCCTCTTTTGGGGGAATGAAAACACAAATAATCTGTAATGGATGTTATCCTTTTGCTTAGTACATTGCTATGAGCTGTTAAGATGTGATTATAAGTGCAATGTGCAAATATATACGGAACATAATAAAAATATTTATTATATGAGCTATAGCACTCAGTAAGATAAACAGTGCTGACACCTCAAGAAAATCAAATGTCTCATACATTTTATATTATTTTTATACATGAAAATAATTGGGTTTGTCATTTCTATAACAACACACAAAACATCACATTGAATACAAAAAAGGTAAGTCCTTAATACAACAGTAGGAGTGTTTTTTCTTGTGGAGAGTAGTTACATTAAGCAACATGAAGGAAATCTTTCTCAAAAACTCAAATCACTTGCATGAATCTTGAATTGGTTTAATAAATATCTACTTTCCTTCCTGTTCTCAAAAATTCCTTTTTTTCTTGAGTTTCCTTTTGACGTGAGGAGTACTTTTCAAGTTATGTGTCATCCTCAAATCTCTCATCATGGATCTTCCACAGGGCCAGATGTATCCAGTGCCTT
Organism: Donacobius atricapilla; assembly: GCA_013397315.1. Lineage (NCBI taxonomy): Eukaryota > Metazoa > Chordata > Aves > Passeriformes > Mimidae > Donacobius > Donacobius atricapilla. The sequence goes on along the minus strand of WBMY01006001.1, from coordinate 754,717 downwards.
CTGAAGTATGAGGTTGCTTTGAACCAAATCCTCTATGCCCTTCAGTAAACAAGCTGGAAAACATTGGTTTCTGGCAATCAGCATATTTGCTTTTTTATTCTACAAGGGTAAAATAATGCATAAAGTAATTGTCTAACCCAGCTTTTGGTTCTCCTAACTCCAAAACTGGCATGCTGCCAAGAACATGAAAGCTCCAAAAGGGCAGCCATAGATGCCATTACCAGTTGTTGGTCACTGAAACCCAGCAGTATATTTAGAAGAGGCAGTGAGGGTTTCTTTATTTCCCAAATGACGACACTAGCCTTAGGCTAAATGTTGGTTTGGTGTTTGTAATGGCTATTAAAATGGTTCCATCCTGTTTGCTGACAAAGATTTTATTCATCCTAGTAAAATCAGTTGTGCATCATAGACTTGTGCTAACAGAAGATGTTAGAATTGACCTTTCTATTATTTTCTTTGCTGTGCGTTTTTTTGTTTCAGATAGAGTTTTGTTTGGGTGGAGGGGGGAATTTTTTGTTGTTGGTTTCTTTTTCTTTTTTTTTTTCTTTTGGTTCCAATAGAATTCCCCCACCACATCACACCTCACCCCCTAATTACCATTTCCTAGATGTCGACATCAGTCTAAAGGCTAGAGAAACTTATATTCATTTGCATATCTGAAAATGTGTGTCTTCTGTAAAGAGGTGAGATAGCTTCTTTCTTTATCAACCCTATCAGGTCTATCACTTTTACCACATCACTCCTTCAGTCCTTCCCCCTTAAGTTTAGTCTGTTACCCTAAAATATTTGCAATCAGGCTATTCAGAATAATTTTAGGTATCTTGTCCTTGCTATCTTTAGGGTCGAATACTGTTGAAATTATATTTTCCTAAGCATCATGAAAGAAATTTCTTTCTTGAAGACACAACGGCTAAATAAAAACAGTTGCTACTGTGCCTTCTCTTCCATATTTAATTTTAGCAAACATACTAACTTTCTTTTTCTTTCCTAAACCATAACAGTTGTCTCATCATAAATACAAACCCGAGGGTAATGGCTGGTAGCAATATTATGTGGTACAGCAAGCTAGTGTGTCAGTTTATTAGGAATAAAAATTCACTAGTGGTTTCCTGTGCAAAATCAAATGTTGTTTTTAAATTACAGTTTTAAGAAATTTCATTGAGCAAAAGATTTTATTTTTCTACTCTTTAAATGTCTATTCCTAGTAGAAGTGTTCGTATGTCAAATGTCTGTTCTTAAGACTGATGCAAGTACCACCAAAAGCCATTGGAACTACAAACTTCAGTACACAAGAACCACAAAAAGCCAAGGAGTATTTTCAATTCACGCAGTGCAAATCTCCAGTAAGGATTTGTCAGCTCACCACCTTGACTTACACAACCTTGCATCAAGAGTACATGCTGCTTTTATTCATCAATAGGAAATGGTTTGAAGAGCAAGAGGTGAAGAAGGGAGATTTTCCACTTTTGAGCTGATTCTGGTCTTCCTTTTACCCTTGATCAAGGCCAGCGTTACCGTTTAAAGTATAAATTGTGACAGTCATTCTACATATGAAAGACAGAATTTGGGATTTAGCAGGCAAGTAGCTCCACCGTTTCAAACTCGCCTCCTCTTGACTCAATACAATTTGTATTTCACGCACATAGTACAAACACTGTGATGGCTGACTGTATGTCAGCCTGGATGACTGTAGAATATACATAGGTGTACATCACAGAAAGCTAGAATGATCATATCATGATGATTGTGCAGTCAAATTCTAGCCCAGTTCTTTAGTTCAGTAGTACATGGTTTTATTATTTGATTTTTATTATCACTCTCAGGTATAATTTATTGAAAGAGAAAGCTAAAAATGTGGCTTGCATAGGGAGCATTATAACCCTTTAACCTTAAAAGGTTGTATGAATTTGTAACTGAGTAAGTCTTTCCTAATATTTTTTTTCTTGTTTATAAGAGTTTGCGTGCTGTTTTTATAATGTTTTCATTGATGTCAAGACCTTGGTATAAAAACAAGACTAGCGCTGTACTAATTTACCCCATGGTCTCCTGTGTCTTCCTTTGCCTCCCTCCTTGAGCAACTGGCATAGCTGCAGGACTGTTTACTCCACAGCTTATTTCCCCTTTATCTTTGATGTCCCAGGATGTCAAAGGCTGTGAATTTAATATTGATTTTATAAAGTACTTTTACTGTAACATGTCAGTTAGGATTAGCTTCAACCTCGAGGAAGCTCAGGCAGTGAGCTGGATTTGCACGCAATGTGGCTCTCCAGCTCTCAGACTCTTTTCCCGAGCGAATGCTTTATTTATAAGAGTGACAGTGTGCTGTGAAAGCAGGGATAGCACACAGCCCCCAGCTATCTCTGTGTCTTGTATACACAACGTCAGTGCCCTGTGTATACATTAGGCTTGAAAATATAAGTGGATCAGAGAGATGTATCATTTGCTGGTATGTAAACAGACAGATGAGTTTATAGATCGCATTAAACCCCAGTGGCTGTAACTAGTGGAAGAGACTTCCTGGAGTCCCATCCCCCATTTCACTCTTCCTTGTTCCTCCTTATACCATCAACACCAACACCAGGAGCTGGACTCAGCTCCTCTAGTGAGCAAATGAAGGCATCTTTCCGAAGGAGGAATCACAGCTGAAGAATATTCTTGCATGATCTTGTTCCCTTAATCTTTTATTGCTCCTTTGAAATGGCAGGTGCTGCTGATGGAGTAATTAATGTACAGATTAATCTGCAAAGTCTTTTCATAACTCAGTATTGATCCTCACTCAGTCCCAGCAAAGGTGAAGAGTTTGCCTTGATATCACCATTTTATGTCTTTTTTTCTCCTTCTTTTACCTTATACTTTTGAGAAAGAACAAAATTTCACTTGTCATATTTTGTATCTGAAACTGAGAGGTGAGGTTTAGTGCTGAAGCTTGGAATTATCCTCTCAAGGGAACAGTCACCAGTTTTCTTGTGTGTTGAGCAAATCATGCCAACTGATTACACATCCTTAATGAAAGATTAACTATTTAATGCATTAGCTTTTTGTGAGCACATGGAACAGCTGTGCACTTGGGCTATATCTCCCCCATTCATAATGTGTTTGATTTCTCATCATTCCCCAGTTGCTCTGATCTTGTCTTCCTCCTCAGGTGGGACTTGAGTTGGTTTAGGTCTTCTGAGAATTTTGAAAATATTTATTGTTTGGTTCATTAATATTCTACAAGGCTTGACTTTGATGCCTATGTACACTTATGGCAACATATAAATAATAAAGAAGTTATTATTCTTGATATAGAACATATATGGCTGATTATAAAACATCATTCATGTAGCTGCATTCATTCTTTTTCATTTATTTTGTTACTCTGCTTAGGTACATATAACAGTTTGAGGTTTGTTTTAAGTTATTTTCATAAAATATATGTCATTCCTGTGTAAAATCTGAAAGAGTTCATAAATAATATTGCTGAGCTTTAGTAACGGACGAAAGAAGGTGTGGTTGTGACAAAGCAACATCCGTGATTTCAGTTGTTGCAGAGAGGAAATTTGAAACATAAAACTGAAAGGAACTTTCATGTGCATACAGGTATGCACATATATACCTCTCCTATTTGTACTGGAGATTAGACTATTTTTGGTGAAATCAGGCAAACATGACTTTGGATGATAGACAAGGTCATTTTTTTGCATAATTATTTGCATAAGTATTCCTAAACTGATAACAGACTCAAAATCTTCAAATCAGACTCCAAAAATAATATTTCAAGACTTAGAAAGATTTTCCTTTAGTATCCATTCCCCTACTTCTTAACCATAAGAAAGGCACTGTGTGGAAATAATTCCAGCAAATATTTATGTATTTCTCACCATGGTAAAAAGACAACAGGATTCCCAATGTTATGTTAAAGTGAAAATTTCCACACTAGATACCAGCGCACAGAATTTTGGACGTATGTCAACTAAATAATCCAAGGAAGTCTAAAGCATTTTGAGTGAAACCTGTCACTACTGCCAATATTACAGCCCATAAATATTTGATATACCTGAGAACATCATCTCTTCTGTTTCCTTTGCATTAGGTACACAATGTATACTCTCTAGTTTATTTAGAACTCAGATATTAATTTTTCTCTCTCTACATAATATGATGTGTTACTTTACTCAGACAATATAAATAGTAAGAAAATTACTAATTTATATTACCTTCAGAATATCCAATACGGTATGTGCTAATTAAGTGTCGATCTATAGAAAAAGAAAGCAGTTAGCTAATTTTTCATACAGTTTTTATGGAATTCATGAATACAAGGTGTGGATTTGCTTTGAAACTCAATGAAAAACAATTATATTTGAAACTTTGCAATTAATTTTTGTATTCCTAGAAGTAAAACAATTAGTTCATTACAGAGTAATAACAAAATTCAGTATGCTAAAACTGACAGTTTTGTAGCCAAATAAACATCTGAATGAGAAAACTGTTCAAAATATACATTTCAGAATTTGCACACAACCCATTATATCAAAGTTCTTTCATACAGAAGTTTTCTCTGAACAGTGTATTAACTACAACACATCTGAAAAGCTGGTCTCCTTCCAGAAAAATAATCGATGCATACATGTAAATCCATTGATAGAATATTTTTTATTACACATTCAGGTATATGTATTATTTCAAGGAAGTATATACTCCGGGGATTTTTAACAAACCTGGTTTTTATAGGTAGTTTTGGATGTCTTTGTATATTCTGCATGCTAAAAACACATGTAGAAACAAAAAAACCTCCATGTATTGAAGCCCAAACAGTCAGATGTAAGTTAGGAACTCTTCCACCGCAGACAACCAAAGACTGACAAAGCTCTTAGAGGACTTGTAGGGATTTGTGCACAGTTTCCAAAAATGTGTTTAATTAAATAGCACATTTATAAAGTACGTAAATGCTACTGCTGCTTCATCATACTGTGCTGGAGGTACAGAAAGTTTAATACTTCCTAATATCACCCAAAGACTCTGTGGCGTTATCAAAAATTGAATGAAGGTCTCCCGAACCTCTGTTCGCAACAAACTGGTTTGCTTTCATCCAATAACCCCTGACTGCCACAGGCTATTGTAGGGTGGCCTAAATTAAAGGAACCCTGAGGTAGTGTTAATTTGTGCCATAAGGTCAAAATAGTCTTTATCAACCCGAGGGCTTTGTTAGCACAATAGTGGCATAGTCACTCCTGCTATTTTTTTCTTGTTGCTCAACTGAGCACACCCTAGACTGTTCTTAAGGCTGGATATTGAGGTGTTCAAGTTAATTTTCCATTTAAAAGATTTGGAAAAAAAAATTATACTAGCAAAGTTCAGGCTAAGGCTACCAATGAATTGTTTATACTTTGGGGTGTGTGGCAAAAATCCTGTAAAAATAGCTTGTTTCTAGATTATTATGGCATATCTACATTTTTAACAGAAATAACTTAAAAGAAGGTACATTAAACCACTGGCTATTCACTGTTCTTTTCTTTATTTTTTTCTCAAAAATAAAACTTCCAGAATTTTGCTATGAACATCAGTGTTCATAAACAGCACATAATGAGGTGCTTAAGTACAGTTAATTTGAGTAGTTATTCAAAAATTAAACAAAGACTTATAAAGAGTCTTTTAAAGTATTTGACCAACTTCTCCTAGACATACTTCAGTAATACAAATGTAGATGCATTTCAGTATTTATAACATCAGGTTATGTATATATATGCATTTTCTCATTAAACTATGAAGTGAATTTGTCCTATCTGCCATGCTATTGTCTTTATTCATTAGCAAAGATAAATTTCAACACTGATTACCTCAAAAATGCTATAGCTGTACAGTTCAGTTGCAATGCTCTCTTCTTCATTTAAGGGCAAATCTTGAGTGTCAGCTCTGACTTCAGTGCTTGTACTGCTTAAAAGACATTGGTGGATGGATGAGAAGGAAAGCTAGAATCAGGCAGTCAGAAAAACTATCTCTCTTCTTTACAAAGGGAAAACAAATATCTTTCCTAATGTTTCAGGGAATTCAGGGAATTAAGTTTAAAAATGTGGCTGTAAAAGCATTGTTGTGTTTTGTAAATCTGGTGTACTAAAAAAAAAGCTACAAGGATCAACTACATATTTGCATGTTGGCTATCTCAATTTCAAGAATGACTCCTAAGGTTACATCCTGCTTTCATCCCAACCCTGTTGGGAAATTATCAGTTTATGGAGATTTTGCTTTGTGTGTTGGGACTTGCTGTTCTTGCAATCAGAACATCAATGGATTGAAATTTTCCCTGCTGTTTCTCAGAGCCATTCTCACAAACTACCATTTCTCTTTCTTCACCATATTTCTGTTCCTGTGGATTTTAAATTCTTTATTTATTCTTGTCTTTTCTGTTTACAATTGTGTGCTTCTGTTTTGCAATTTAATTTGTATGTTTGTTCTTGGTGGGAATTTGTTTTGCTAGCTAGGAAGATGCAATTATGGACAATATTCCGATGTATTTTAACTACATCTCCATTTTAGGTTTTGCATGAAAATTCTTTCTAGAACTGATACTTTAGTCAGGACAGAAGATGTGGGACAAGTAGTCATCTCAAGCACCAAAGGAGTAAACAGCTGTTCACATAATGATTGCTGGTGGAAGGGAATCAGAGACCTCAAAAGGGGAGCCACCAGTTCTAATAAAACAAGGAAGGTTTTAGTAGGGCTGGCCTTTAGTTGGGTTATATTTGAAGTTCAGCTAGACAAGCCATGCATCCTTTGTCACTGGAGAAAGAGCTCTACTAAACTGCAGCCATAGTCAACAGATTTCTACTGACCAGCAACTTCAGGGAATGCCCTTTCAGCACAAAGCCAGATATCAAAATACTGGTTATATGTGCCCTATACTGCATCAGATTCTGCATTACTTTGCAACAGGAATTTGTTAATACTGTTCTTATATAAGCCGAAGACAGAGGATGGTTCTAGATCTTTTCAATGATCATTCTCCCATTTCTTGATCTGTCTGTCTACTGCTACCACCACATCTTCATATTTTGCCTCAGAGATATTCTTTTTCCCTAAATGCATCAGCAGTGAGAGATGACTTTAAATCTGTATGTACTCATTGGGGTCTGCTTCAGAGGGATTGTTAGAATTTGTAATGGTGCCTTAAGTTTTAGCTTTCATATTTTTCAGATTCTGTGCTGCCTAGGTATATAGCTCTGAGCTTCATATTAAGTGTTAGTAAGTTCTCTTCACAGGGTAGGTAGAAAAAACAATCCTTTTCCTGCTTGAGACCAAGGACAACTGTTAAAAGCTTCAGGCCTAAAAGGCATAAACAATGGGGAACTGAAGAGAGTAAACAAGGAGGATGGGGCTTCATAATCTGAAGCTGTAATTGGACAATTAACCCCTGAATGCAAATGGACCAAAAACATAAAAATGTGAAACCCTGTGACCAGTCGTCCATTTGGTGACCATTTCGGGTCCATCTTGGGTGTAGCCCTGGCCAGGCTCTTCTACTGCCCAAGGTGTATCCTTTAAGGCCTTTTAATAAATACCTACTTTATTCTTTAACTCTGTCTAGCCTCTGTTCTAGGTCAGCCTCTCTAGGCATTAGTAAGGACAGGATAAAAACCTTTTTTCATTAATGACTAATATCTGAATAAGTAAGATGAGAAGGATATCAAAACACACCTGAAAATTTTGATAGGGCATTATTTTCAGGTCCCATTGAATCCCTCCAGTGTTGTCTAGCCAAGTCTTGTTTTGCTACTCCAGTCTTCTTGGCTTTGTGTACTGTGCTAAAATTAGCTGCATCCTTGAAAGCTTTATTAAATGTCATTGGATATATTCAAGCATTTACATGTTTTGATGTTCTGCCTTGTTTTGAGCAGTGTAATATAATCAGCAGTCATGTAGCAACATCCAAGACAAATACAATAATACCATCGTGTTCTATTTTTCATTAATTTAGATGGAACTCACACTGCCTTCCACTGCACTTGTATTCATTTTTATTTTTTTTACAAACAAGAAGAGAAATACATTTTTTTTATTAGCAATGAAATAATGTATGCAATAATATCAAGATGCTTTCATCAAATTCCATATGAGTATGATAAATGTTGATATTATATTCAATTTGGAGCTCTCCTATTTGTGTCATGTTGCATTTTTCAGGACTTAGAAGGCTAAACCCATGATCTAGCTTAAACAGATGCAAATTAGGATTATAGCCAAAAATATTATGAACTAGGAAATACATTACTGAGTTTTGTGAGAATGTCTCCTTTAATATCTTGAAAAATAAATCAGACATGCTACATTCATTTTCAGAAATCAGTTGCAAAGTGTTGTATACCAACCAGAATTTTCAGTGTTGAGGCTTTTATAATTTTTTAAGAAAACTCATAATTTGCTATTCAGAAATCCAGTTGCTTCTTCCACAGCCTACATCCAGTTTTTTTCAGTTAAAAGGGTATTTCAGCAGTAGTCTTTGGAATTGCCAAGAAAGAAATATTATGCATCTCTTCTATACGCATCTGTCACTCATTAATAGCCTCAAAGAATACCAGCTTGGAAGGAACATTGAGGATCATCTGGTCCAACCTTTCTTGACAAAACTGCAGTGTAGATAAGATGGCCCAGCATCTTGCCCAGGCAAATTTTAAAACTCTCCAGTGCCAAGGAATCCATCACGTCCCTGGGGAGATTATTCCAATGACTGATTTTTCTCATAGTGAAACATTTTACTTGTGTCAAATTGAAATCTTCCCAGGAGTAACTTGCCTTGACTTTTCCATATGACTCCTTGTAAAAAAAAGGAGTTTCTGTCTTCTTTTCAGCCACCGCTTACAGACTGAAACATGGTGATAAAGTCTTCCCTGTGTCTCTTCTCAAGGCTGAGCAACCCCATTTCTCTCATCCTTTTCCTCATATGACAGGCTCCCCATCTTTGTGGCCCTTCTCCTAACCATCTCCAGCCGGTCCACATCTTTTTTGCATAGCAAGGATCAAAAGTGAACACAGTATTCCAAATGTGGCCTGAAAATCACTGAGCAGAGGGGAGTAACTACTTCTTTATCTCTGATGATGATGTCCTTGTTGATTCAACCCAGCACCCTGTTGTCTTTCTTTTACATAACATCTCACTGTTCACTTAAATTGAATTTGTTGTCCACCAGAACACTGAACATTTTTAACTGAACCGCTTCCCAGACCAGTAGATCCCAGCCTGTGCTGTACTCCGGATTATGTTTCCGCAGGTGCAAGCATTTACATTTGTCCTTGTTGAACTTCATAAGATTCATTTTAGTTTTCTCAAAGTCTATTCATTCTATCAATCTCTTTTGCAGTGAAATAAGGCTGAATTATAAAAGCTTGTTTGGAATTTACTGACTTGATGAATGTGTGGCATGTTTTACTTACAGCTGCAGTTTGCTAAACATTTTTGAGGGTCACTGCACTTTTTTATTGTCTGTTCAAGTTTCTACTATATAGGTAAAATACTGTATTCTTGGTAGGCAGGTATTTCTCAAGAGGAGAAAACTATGCTCTGTTTTTATAATCTTTGTACTGGACAGTACTTTATTTCTTTAGGGATCAAAGCTTTACATTTGACAGAAAATGCTTGTATTTACTTATCGCAAACTGTCATAATATAAGAGAAAATTTAGCAGAAGGACAAATACTAACTTAAGCAGCTGGTATTTTAACTGAAAAAAGTGACATTTTCTTTGCTACTTTGAAATATGCTTATCATTTTTCAACATAATCTTATGGGCAGGCATAGTTATGAGAAACTCTTCTGTACAGTTAAATACTTCCATTAAAATACAGTTAAGTAGTTCATATGCTGAAAAATACTATGGTTATGCAAATAAACAACATGGATGAAATAGAAGTTTGGCAAATGTTAATGCATACAAGATCGGCAAGTTGTAGGTGTAAATAAAACATTACAACAGTGGTAATAAGTGCAATTCCATGAGCAGAAATGATAGAGCTGGAATAGAAACAGAATAGAATTAAAATTCTATTATTTTTCCTAGCAGTGTATTTCTTATAGTTTGCTATACCATAACTTTAGAAAAACACCAGAACCACCACTTTAATTTTGTACAAAACAGAAGCAGAAAGAGAGCTGAGATTCAGCCACTGCAGTGGAGAGTACAGACAAGGGAGTGATGGCAGAAAGACTGCTTAGAATAACAACTCAAATTAAAGTCAGATTTGTGAAAATTTCAGATTCAGGGTTTCAACTCAGCTGATCTGTACCCTTGCAGTAGGTCTGAAATACAGAATCACATATTTGGAACTCATATAAATTTCAATTATTATTATTTTTACCCAGGGACAATGAGTTATGTAATACTGAGTTTTCAGAAAAGCATGGGTTATTTGCTTTGGGTGGTGATCTCAAAATTCACAATGCAGCAATAGCTGAGGTACAGTCTTTCGTTTCATCCTGTGATAATTTGTAAATGCCTGATGAGGATAGGGTTAACTTGCCCTCCATGAGTTGAACAGATAATAGCAGCTGCCTGCCCTCAGTGTAAGGAGGCCAGCAGTGCAAGAAAGAAATACAGCTTGGCTCAGATGGCAAGTTACTTGCTCTGAAAGGGATTTTAACAGGAGTGATCTCTAAGAAGCCTTTCATACTGGCATACAATTGGACTTGGTTCTAAGAGAAAGACTGACTAAGAGAAATTTTAACCTCTACTTCCTAACCTTACGAGCTACTTCTGCTGTTTTCCATTTGTTTCTTGATTTGTGGATTCCCTTTTCACCTGAAACCCATAAAAATAATCTGTTGAAAAGAGCATGTCTACAGACATGTCTATAGACAAGTTCTTGTGTTCTTGTTATGTCTCAGTGTGAACTAAGGACATGAAAATAACAGATTAATTAGAAAATATAGAAAATTTAAGTTCCCTAGTAGTAGCGCTGTGTTAAATAACTGAGTGACGAAACAGTTTTGAAAGTTTATTACCCATTTTTTAAAATATGAAGCCACAATAATACTTGCAATGATAATTATGTTCTGTGCTTCGTGTACATGGAGTAAACAGTCTTTTTTGTCTTAAAAATATGAACTGAATCCTGGCTGTTATGCTCAGGCAAATATATGGTTTTTTTTTCCTTTTCAGGATGACAAGTAACCAGTGTTGCACATCCAAAATAAAATAATATTGTGTATACCTCTTGTTCAACCTGATAACTTTGATAACACACACCTTTCCTGTTGAAACATTATGCATACTTTTATCAGTGACAGATGCAAATGCCTTTCACTATACTCAAAAGATTTTTTGTATTAGCACATGACTATTGTTAAGAATTCCTTTTTTAAAAGTTTCTTTTAATGCTCTGTATTTATACATCCGTTAAATATAAAATGTAAATTTCTTTTTTTTCTGTGTTTTCAATCAAAATTCAACATGTGGGATTCATAGGCTCTAATGTTTAAGACTGTAGGTATTACATTGAGGTGAGTACAGTTTCTTCTACATATAAGCTGGTTTTTAGGGTTTACGAAGTTCACAGCCTTGAAACTGCAGGATGAATTCTGCCCTTGGAGGAGTGTGTTGAATTCCCCTTGAATTCAATGTGAGTCCTATGTAAATGACTCAGGGCAGGAAATGGCCTTTAAAAGGGACTGATTTGCCTTTTAACAATTCATTCACAACAAACAGAGGCTTTAATCAGTGTCTTGACTAATTTGCTGTTCAAGCAAAATAGCCAACCTCTGACATTAAGTTTGGAGAGATGATTAATCTTCAATATAAACTGGAAGGGGAAATAAGCTCTTCCCTATACCATGTTCTCTGCTAGAGATATTCCTCTTGCAGGGGTTCAGGTGATGAGGCTCTACCCCATATTCATCAGCATGATGGAAGCAGTCTGGGCTGGCAAGGACATAACCACACACTGACTACTGCATGCCTTGTGATTCTTTTGCAGGGAGTTTGGAAATGGGGACAAACAGACAATGGCCTCCCCGCCCCAAAACTTCCCAAATATAAATATAAATATAAAATTCAATTTATGGAAACTGCTTTTGGAGCAAGATGAGTATACTGAATGGCTTAACCAGAAAAGAAGAACTTCCTTATAATACTTGCCATCTATGCTTATTATTTTCTTGCAGACAAATATAATTACAGTGCGTGATGTCTGTTTATGTCTGTGAAAGCTTTGATTGTGTTCTCTTGTCTACATTACACTGCAAAGCAGTATAAACATTTATATTGTATAGTAACTCTAATCCGGTGTTAATGCCCTGAGCTATAGTTGTCACTTCAAATTGCCACGATTTATGTGATACTTATATCTGCCTTTTTCAGTTGAATTTGACCCTAGTACACTTAGTGTTATACTGATTTGTAGATTCTAGAGACTATTAATAGGCTGCAGAGAGAAGTGAAATTACTTATATAGGAGAATGTATTATAAAATCATAATTACTCCAGAGTTGCAGTATCACATACAGAAATTAAGAGACTGGATGTAGTGACTTCATAATGATTGAAATATTAATATAGAACCTCTCAAATTTTAGAGACAGTGTAGATTTTAAAGAATAGGTTTTATACAAATTCATCATAAAATTTTACCAGTGTGCACACCACATTTAAAATAAGAGCTCTTAGGTTGCACAGACTACTATGCACAGACCTCTATTCTTAAAAAATTCTAAGCAGTAAAGAAATAAGTGGGTATTACACATATTTATAATTTTCTTAAATTTATGTACACTTTAGGAGTCGGATATACTGGCAAAAGGTGAACGCAGGATTTGTATGCAGCTAATGCCATCTCTCAGCTTGAAATTAAGCTGAACCTTTGGTCTAGAGATAGCCAGTTCAATAGTGTCGTGGTTTAACCCCACCATGAACCAGGCCCCAGGCAGCTGCTCACTCACTCCCTCACCAGTGGGACTGGGAGGAAAATCAAAAGGGTAAAACCTAGAAAGCTCATAGCTTGAGTTAAAGACCAATTAGCAGGGGAAGCAAAAGCTGCACATACAAAAAGCAAAAGCAGAACAAGAAATGAAGGAATTAATTCCCCAATTCCCATGGGCAGGCAGGTGTTCAGCCATATCTGGGAGAGCAGGGCCCCATCACATGTAACCATGACTTGGGAAGACAAACGCTATCACTCTAAATGTCCCCCCTTTCTCCTTCAACCCCTCACCTTATATACTGAGCATGTCACAGGGTCTGGAATATCCATTTGATCAGCTGGGATCACCTGCCCCTGCTGTATCTCTTCCCAACTTTCCAAGCACCCCCAGCTTCCTCTCCAGCCTGGCATTACAAAAAGCAGAAATCTGCCTCTGTGTAAGCCCTGCACAGCAATAACAAATACATCTCTATATTATCTTCACTGTTTTCAGTACAAATCCAAAACACAGCCCCATACTAGCCATCATGAAAAAAATTAACTCTGTCAGCCAGAACCAGCACAATAGCTAGATATTCATAGAGACAATAAGGAGACTTTAAAATATATTCTCACGCTATGTGATGCACATTTACTGACCATATAAAGTGCCACATCCTATTTGATAGGTATGTGAGGTCACTAAGGGAAATAACCACACAGTGTGAATGCTCACTTCAATGGGGCAACAAGTCACTCTGTGAACAGTGCCCAAATCTGTGAGATCTGTGCTTTCCCACTTCCTGGCTGCAATTAGGGAATGAGAAAGGATGAACTGGAGGAAGTTGGTGCCAGATCCCCTTCATGGGGTTTTGGCTGCTTGGACTCAGGGCCAGCACTGACAGCAGCGCAGCTGTGCAGCCTGGATTCAGAGAGCTGTTTGAGGAGGAGCTGTGGGAAGCCTTAGCAGAGGCCATTCCCTTGTACTCAGGATCTGCATTTAATCTGGGCAGTTGCCCTTGTTACCTTTCTGGGGTGCACTGCATCCATACAGGGGCCCAGTCACATAGCTCACTGATCTGAACCTGACCCCCCGGCCAGCCCTGCCAGGCTTCACCTTACACCTGCTTTGGTGTTTCTGGACTTCCCTGCTGTCCAGCTCAGCTGACTGTCCCCAGGCCTGCTCTGCCCTCTTTGTTCAGGTACTGTGGGACTTGTCCATCAGGTCACTGCCCTGCTGCCCTGGGCCTGGCTCACCACCCCTGCAGAACATCATCCTGCTGCTGCTCCTTCTCTCTCAGAGCCCAATGTCAATTTGACTGCTGCTGAAATAAGGAAACTGTTTGAAGAGGATAACCTTGTTTAGGCTTAGTGTTCAACTTCTGTGGAACACAAGGTTTCCTTTGTGATACACATTTCTTTTGCGTCATTAGTGCCATTAAAATTTTGCAGGCCCATGAATGGAGAGGTTGGAAAGTAGTGCTTTTAATGAGACTCAGGTAAAAGTCCAGCTACTTGGTCATTCTAGTCTTCTCATATGTTTTTACTTTCATTTAAATATATTTATTTGAAATTAAATATATAAGATCAAACCTCGGAGTGCCAATAATACAACATTTCTAGACGAGGTAGTTGCAGTGAGGGTGCATTCTCTGCATCTCAGCATACATGTAAATCAGAGCAATGTAACATTGACATAACATGAACTGTGTCTTGATTTTTTTCTATGGAAGCTGAGCGCAGAGTCACAGAATTGCAGCTCAGAATTTTCAATATGAACATCCTCATTCATAGTGTTTATGTCCCAGCTTGCTCCATGTATATAGAAATAAACTGAGACTTTTAAATTAAAGCAAGCTTTGGCACAAACCTCAAGCACACTCAAGTGTATGATTTTTTTGTTTCTCATCATTTAGAATCCAATATCTAAGAATGTTTGAAGACAGGGGAAATTGCCTATATGAAAGTAATACTACCATTTTGCTAAAAATGGTGCTCAATTTATCTCTGCAGCCCTTACTTTTTTGCAATGTAAGAATTTCTTCTTTACCTAAAATTAAACTGCATTTTCATGAATGGCCTTTCCATTTTTTGGATACCTATCATAATAAAAAGCTAAAACCAAAACTTGGATAAAGATACTACAGCTAGTGTCATGAAACACAATTTTTAAAGTTGCAATCTAGTTTTCAGATCCTGCGAATTTCTAAGAAATGCAGTAAACAGTTTTTATGCTCATATTGCTCTGTGTTATTTGCGGACTTCGTAAATCAGTTGCATTCATCAGTTAGATGAATACAAACTCTCTAAATGTGATACTGGAACATGAAAGACACACTGAGATTTATGTCATACTGAAGAAGCCCAGTTTGCATTTTCCATGAATCTTAGTCAGTAATAAATTTAAATTGGAAAAATTTTCTTGGAAGTAAGGAGTACCAAATCCAGGCTTATAGACCTTTCTGATGCAGTTTTTCAAAATGGTCTTTCTAACTGAAAGCAGGAATAACAGACATATGCAGTATAAATTAAAGAAGTACATATGCATCTATTAATGAATCTAATACTTTGAAAAGAATTTCATTTAATACTTGAAGACTGCAAAAAGGATGATGGATCTTATCTAAGGACAGGACTGTTCTTTTCTTAGTTTCTAAAGCCCCAGAATATATTAAGGAACACACTAAGAGAACAGAATGCTGAGGTGCTATTTCAAAATAGTTCAAGTTCTGCACTTTCTAGATGGCAACGGCAGATTTTTTACGCATGCTTGTTATGCATACACCTAAAATCCTTTGTGGTTAGCAGGCTGGTGTTGCAGCATAGGATAAATAATTACAACAAAAGTTACCCAAATGTTCAAGATGCCTTTCAACCAATATCATCAATATTCTCCTCTCTGGCTCTCTGTGCATGTACATTAGTGCCTGTATGGAGAGACTCAGAAGATCACAGCTTTTTGTGTTTTTAATATTGGTTGTACATAACCTGGAAACATGTTCTATTATGTGGGTTCTCACTCTATCTATACTGCTTGTTAAAAAGCTTTATTGCAACTTTTCTGCCAAGCACAAGCAGGCCCATCTTGAGAAAGATCTAATTAGTAATGAGTATTAATGTATGCTCCAGTTGAACACTCAACATTTCACTTTTTAATGAAATGCAATAGTATGAACCTTTGACCATGAAAAGACACACAAGATGTTACTTGACTGCAAAGATATGGAAGATGTGGAGATTTCTCCACATCTGAAATGATAAATCCTTTTCTACTGTTACTTCATGATACTTAGACCAAAACACATATTAGTTTTAATGTTGCAACCACTGATGCTTTATTAATTAAATGATACCAAAGCTCACCTTACTACAAATCTTAAAAAGAAGCTGCCTCAGTCTGAGTGTCTAAGGTGAATAATTTTTTCATTAAAAGAAAAGCAGGGTGATTTTCCATTATTACTATGTAAAAGTCACTAGCATAACAAACAAATGAGGATAGATCAATAAGTAGTATCAAAAATTAAAACTTCATTCATAATAGAGAAAAACCCCCACATTTAAAGTAAATGTCTTGCTTGTTAATGTGAGGCTGACCTAGCATTTTTTATTCCTGAGTCATACACAGAAATGCTGCTGTGCAGTGGACTGTTAAAAGCATGGAAGTCTGACCATTTTACGTATTTATGGAATCCCTGTAGGATTTTCTTTCTAAATATAAACTATATGCTATACTCACAGGCAGAGGCTTAAAACAACATCAGTGCTCGGATGTCATCATCGCCAAGAAAGCACTGATACTTTGTTGTTGCTAGGCAAGGCTCTAATTTCAAAACTTGAATGAAATCTCAGACTGCCTGCATCAAACGCTTTGAAAATGACCCACAAAAGTATCGGAAATTAATAAATAGTTTTTAAAGTAATTTTTAATCACTTTAATTACCCTCACTCTAATAGTGACTGAATGTAGAGAGTGCGTGAAGGAAAAGCCATTTGTTTGCAGATAGCCTCGAATGTAAAGGTGATATTGTAATTGGCTACAGGTTTAGCTTTTCCATCATCACCCTCACACAAGGTCTTCAGTGTCTGTCAAGAGCCATTCTACTGACAGTTCCCTGTATCTTCAGTCTGCTGTAACTCTGCAGAAACAATTGTGAAGAAAAAAAGTCATTCTCTGAATTGTGAGCCAACTGTAGATTATATATAGGACATAACTGATAACACATCTGGTTTCCATTTGCAAGACAGAGGCATGCTTGTGCATATATCTGGTAATATCTTTTCCTTCATTAGCCTGGGATTTGAAATTATACTGATGCAGAATACTTTATTTCATCAGCTTTTGTACTGGAAAGACATAAAGTGACCTTTTAAGTGAAATGTTCATTTTCTATGATGAGGGGAGAAGTCAGAAGAGAGACAGTTGAATACTTTAGCAGAGTCTCCATGAGTAATGACACTGTTCACAGACCCCTATGAGTTAAACAAACATCAGCTCCCACCTCTGGAGACCAGCAGGTCTCATGGTCTTTCTGGCTGTTCTCTGGATCAGGTTGAGGTCCCCCTGCTCCCTCCAACAGTCAGGTCCTCCTGTGATCTCCCCCTCAGACAGACAAACAGGCAGACATGCACACACACAGGTTTGATAGGATGCTTCTTCCTCTCCACCCTTAATTTGCATTTCACACCTGGTTTTGTGCCTCTGCGCTCCTCTGGTCAATTGGAAAGTGACCTTTGGGGGGGTGATGGCTTTTGTGATGAGCCTGGAAACAAACATCCCCCAACAACCATCATTTCTCTGTGCTCATTCGAGTACGCAGTGGAGCATAACATAATACATTCTACAAGTAGGCTACATTAGAAGGGATTCAGCAGACAAAGTATCCTCAGAACACATTCTCAGAGCAGTGCAGACAAGAAGTTGCCGGACCTTCAGCGTGGCTTTGTGTAGTAACAGTAACTAACCTTGTAGCAGAGCTAAGGACAATTCCCCTCATATCTTGCAATATTTGGGATTAGAACATCATCAGTTGCAATAAATGGTTCCTAAAACTGTTACTTATTATCAAAAATAGAAGCAGAAGTTTCTTATATTTGTCTGAGAATTTAGAAGTTACCTCTTAGTGCATATTTAGACTTAAGAAGCAGGACAGAACAGTTCCAGGGAATTTGCTTGCAAAGTGCTAATCTTGTTGCATCCTGTTTCTGATCTCTCTGCCTTTGGAAACATGAAATCAAGAAACTTGCTGAATTTTCCTGTTTGGTAATTTTTTTCCTGTCTAGATAGTCCTTTTTCTGTGTTCATTGTAACACGGAGATAAATACTAATATTTTCTTATGGAAAGTGGAAATGTGCTGCAAAAGACTTCAGTGCTTGTCTTTGGATGTTTCATGTTGGGCCTTCCCTGCTCTCAACACTTTCATAATAATAATGCTTTAAAGGAGAGAAATGTAATTTATTGTCGTCAGAAACAACATTCTTAATACGGCACCATGAATGACTGCTGTTGCCATTCAGTTGTCTCTCATATTCTGAGAATTAATTTCAACAAAAACATCCTTTATTCCCAAGAACACACACATAGATCAAAGTTTTATCAAGGCTACCATATCTAATTTCAGCTATTACGTTCTGTATGTCTAAAATTATTATATTTTATTTATGTAAACACCCTTTTAAAACTTATAGATGAGTGTTAACCAGTTATTATGGTTACTGATTACAAGATTTGCAAAGAAACCTCTCTGCTGCAAGATAAAGCAATATTTTTATATATATTATTCCACAGCCATACTGGTGGTTTCCAAAGGAGCAGTTACCCCAAATATCACTGACAAATCACAGTCCTGGGGTAAATTGCATGGTACTACCAGAGATTTGTAATGCATGACATTCTCTTTTATGTTTACTAACTTTGCTGTTGATCTGTGAGTAGGATATCCTTCAAAGAACGAAATTTATTTTTACATCTGTTTTAAATTTGGTTGGACTGCAGCCATGCCTACTGAAATCAATCAACTAATTAAAGAAACAGAATGAGATTTTTTAATAGGATTTCAGACAATACCAGGTCCCTTGTGAAAAGTATGTTATTTCTTGTCTTAGTTCTGCTTTTGGAAAACTAGAACTGTGAATTGGTGGTTTTTTCAACTGCATAGGTCATAGGAATTACAATGATTTCCAAGGCAATATCACTGAATAATCCCTGACAGAGTGCCTTACAAAGATATTTAGTCTGCTATATATATCTGCTCAAAGGAATTCAAATATTTCAGTTTTGATGATTATCTAACCATAGAACTTTTAGTATGAATGACACTACACAATACATCACCCAGCTATTAAGGATAGAAACCATTTTTGTTAAAGTGGTTACCAAAGCTTGTTCCTCACATCCTGGATTGAAATTCTGCTGCCCTTCTAACAAAACTTCTTTGGGCTGGTCAGTTCTAGAAGAGCAACAGACTCAAGAGATTTCAGCATTCAGATCTTCATGAGCTGAAGGTGCAAAAAAGTAGTTATGCCATAGAGAAAACCAGCTGATTACAGCAGGAGGGTTGGAAAAACTTGGCATTTTCTGTTAGAAACCTTGAGGCCTACTTGGTTATCTATGGACTGTTAAGGGGCTGAAGTTGATTTCAATGTAGATTCTCATATACTATTTTTTTTTTCTGAGAAGCCTTTTTGTACCAGAGATATACAAGAATTTAACTGTATTTTGTGAGCCAAGTAATGCTCATTCATCTGAAATAGTTGCATTCATTTACATTCTGTAACTTCTGTGTGTTAAAATACATTGTTTGAATATATCCATGTTAATGCACATTTAAAAATGTGTAAACTTGTTTGTATGCAAATATAATAAGAAAGTTAATTTATATTGCCCTCATAGGGCTTTCAGCACTATGCACCATAGACTTATGGTCTTTTCCTATTTTCCAAAAGCCTATGAGTAAGCCTACTGTGCACTCAAAGAGTATTAAAGCCTAGGTAGGTGACAGAGATTGTCTTTAATCCAGTCTACACAAATCTTTATGTCTTATACCATTTTACACAAACAGGAAGAACAACAATATCTCACAGACTTTTTAGAGCTCTACTGGCTTTCTGGAATCCAGTATGCATGATCTCAGGCTCCATTGTTCTAATGTTTTATCTCCTGATAATTTTTAGCTCTACTATGTCCTCTCTCTATCTAAAGTTACCACCATTTAATAAATAAACCTTACTGGAGACCTAGTTATATTATTTTTCATCAAGTGTGTTGGAAGGTCCTTGACGTGTGCCTAAGTTCATGTGAGACTAATCTTGCCCACAGTGGGTGTCACTTTTTAAACATCAAGGATACAGCCCAGATTCAAGTGAGTTATCACAGACTAGTAAATCTGTATGAATAGCTGAACTGTGATTACTGTCTCAGAGGATAGTCCTAGTCTGCAGAAATTAAGGAAAATATGGCACAGCTAAAACTGAAGCGAGAAATTGACTAATTTACTACCATATCAAGATTTACCTCGTTACCTGCAAAAGAGCACAGTATCTAAGGTATCCTCTCCAGAAAAGGAAAAAAAAAATTGTTGAAAAAATCATGGGTATTTCACTTAATAATCACTCCTTGTATGTTTTGGTCTATGTTTTTTTTTTTTTTTTTCTGAACTATTTCATAAAGATAATTTGTAAACTAATTGATACTTTTGTAAAATATTTTAAAGTCCCTGTGAGTAAGAAAATATGGGCATTAAAAGAAATTTAAGCGAAGTCTTTTTTATTAATAGCATACTCAGTTACCTTAGCTCAGCTGGCACATGTTTAGTTCCTCTGCAGCCTTTTTATTTTAGGCTTTAGTTTCTTAAGCCAGACCTTGCAGCACTGAATGAAACAATTCAATAAAACCAATTTGGATACAATACTCAGAACGGGTACTTACTGCAATATCCAGTGTTGGTGACAGGCTGCCTGGAGTCCTGCCAATGCTGATTTAGCAGTATATGCCAGCTCAGTGAGTCAGAAACAGTTTTTACATGTGCCAGCTCAATTGTGCAAGGTTGCTCAGAAATCCCTTTCAATATCCAGGCAGAGTAATTGCTGTATTTCTAATTTCCTTAGGAGAAAGGAACAAAAGAAAAGCAAAGCATCAATAGAATGGCTTTTACTATCAATTTTGTACCCTGCTGTGGAAGGTCATTGCTTTGAAAATATTTCACTCTTAGTGAATATTTAGGTCATGTGATGGTGGGAGCAGCTTTCTGACATTCAAGTATGCAAGAGGGAAAAACAGTAACTGGAAGGATAACTGCTTTGAAACAGTAAGAATAAAAGTTTAAAAAGTCACTTGCCTAAGAAAAAAAAAAGTTTAGCAAAGACTGGGGAACATACATGTGTAGTTTGATGTAAATTTAGCCCATATCATAACTGAGAGCAAAAAAGAAAGATGGAGCACAAGTATGATTTTTTTTAAACATGTTTTTAATGAAATGGCGTGGTAACAGTATTGCTGTAAGAATATTATTTTCCCCTCAGTATAGAATGCGCTAGTAGAAAAATTCTGTTTCAGACCAATTTCTTTAGAGTTGCTCTTTTCAGCTCACTATGAAATATGAAAAGGAGCACTTTTAAGAGCAAAGTCAAAATACCCATTCATCATTTGCCTGGGACAGTGTCATTACTGACAAGTTGTGTAAAAAGGAAATGGTAATTTAGGAAATCAGAACCCAACCGGAACAGGTTTGTCTTGTTTGATTTAAAAAATAGTAACAAAACTGGATAAGAGGATAAACTTTACATCATAATAGTCACTGAAGCCAGTAACCATCACTGACTACCTATCACAAGACTGGTTCAGTGTAAAAAAAGGAAAAGTTGCCATCTTCTCCAATTTCCATATAATGAAATTAGAATCTTAGTANTATTTTACATTGTAACCTAGGACAGTAACAAAAACATAGTCTGAACACACAAACCCATGTTCCCTATCCAAAAATCAAGTTACAATAGCTGGACTAGGTGATTTGGGAAAAAAAATCCTCCACTCCTAGGCTTTGAAACAATAATCAGCGTGCTTAGTAACACTGTTTTTCCCCAAGGGGTGAAGAACCTCTTTGTACTCCCATCTGTTTTTCTCACATGACAAGTAACTCCAATGTGTTTAAGAGCCAGATAACTTCCTACTATTTTTAAGCTCTGAAAAATACCTGTCAGCGTTTTTGTACCAGTCTCTCTTTCTTTTCTGCTTCCACCACTGACTGTAACAAAACAGGCTGACCTTCCCACCAGAATTCCTTCTTGATGAGTTTTATATGCCAGTTTCCTTTTATTTCACAGCTTTACAGAATATCAGGCAGGCTAAGGCCTAGTTTATGCTATTCTAATCACTTGAAACACTGAAAAAAGAGTTGCCTTTCATTTTCTCCTAGACATTATGTACCTTTTACCCTTCTTCAAAAGGAAATACTCCAGAATTCTTAGCAATTTATGATGAGGTGCTTATAATAACCACTTAGATAATAACATCAAAACAGCACCAAAAAAATGTTACATACTAACCCCAGTTTCTTCTTAAATATGGTTCACAACAAATATCAAAATAAAAAGATGGGTAATTTTTTTAAGTTTAAAATTATTTTTTCATTGTTAGTCAAAGTGCACCTTTTAAGAAAATCATCTATTTAGATTAAATTTCAGTAGAGCATAAATTTAAAACAATGTTATTACAAGTAGGTGATTGGATGGGGTTTGGGTTGCTTCAGCTTCTCCTTTCTAACATCTGCATTGAGACACATTCAAAAAATATAAGTCAAAAAAAGTGGTAAATACAATAAAATAAAGCATCCTCAGGTAGAAAGAAATTGATAAAAAAGCTGAATTTACAAGTCCATATAATCTCTTGCCTACAGCTTTGGTTGTTCACAAACCTCATTTCCATAATGCAAAATTTAGCTCATGATAGAAATTAAAATTTTCTCAGAGAAACTTAGCCATCTGAGGAATGTAGTGGGGGTCACTGCAAAATATTGCAAGCTGTTACAGGTGTCATAGTGACACACTATGCCAGATTTGTGGTCTGGAGGTCTGTACAGAGCATCTACTGAGCCGTTCAAATACATAACAGGGACAGAGAGTACTATGCCCTCTTTTCAGGATGTAAACCATGTTCTTCTTACTCTGAAACAGAGATAAACAACTTAGACTTCATTTCTGAATTTTAAGTATTTTCACCCAGGGTTATATGATGTTCAAAGGCTATAGGGATCGGTAAATTTCAGCTTAATCATGCATAGTATCAAACCACAATATTAAAATAACTTGTATGGTCGTCTTTATAAATCAGAATATGTCATTTTTTTTCTATGCTGAACAAAGTCTTATTACTAATGAAATATCACAAAACATTTCTGCAGAGTTGCTGAGGAAAGCGAATGTGTTGGTCCAATGATTTCTGATACAAAATATCTAACTTTCTGCAATAGCAGCTTTGAAATGACTGACATAATAGGGAAGGTTTGACCATGGGTGGCATCTGCAATACTGGGCACAGTGTGTTAATTATGTTGCCTGTATAGGTGGCAGATTTTTATGACATTTGTATACGTGTGTGCAATTTAAGAAAAGAAAAAATGGGAGAGCATGGAATATTTGATAGGGATGGATCACTGAATTCCCAGGAAAGTGTATAGATGGTATTCTCAAGAATTCCCAACATAAACGTGACAATCATATAAACATTCCCATGCTTTCTCTTCCTGCAATAAAATGAGTGAAGAGTGGAATAAGTCCAGGAAATTAAGTTGGAGGATATAAAACCATCATCCATTAAATTGAGTTTTATTCCAAAAAACTAAAATGTGTAAGACTAGGTGGCCATCAACCTGTAGAGAGAACTGATATACATGGTATAAGTGAGTTAATGTGCAATGATTGGACTGCAAGAGACAATCTTGTCCAGCCATTCTTTTCTCCCTATTCATCTTAAATTGTTTCTAGCTGCACTGGTGTTTTTTATTCTTTTGAGGAAAGTAACCTAGGTTATATTGGAAATCAGACAAAGAAGAGGGAGGCTTTTCACCAATTATTAAAAGACACAGATTGAGAGGAATTAGTTGGAAGTTAGCTGTGATGGGATAAGTAAAATCAGATTCCAGAATGTGGTTGGGAAAGAGCTCTAGGTTCAAGGGATATGATACACTTTGTTAGTAAAGCCTTTGCTGTTTCTTCTCGATATGGTATTTTTTTCAAAAAGAAAAATTTTGTATCACACTTCAAATAGAAGAGCACTGAGTTTGTGTAAGTGAGACAATTTCTTGTAGTGGCCCTTTGGGGCAACCCTCAGTGTATATTTTTGGGTATATAAATTGAGGCATAATTTTTTTTCCTCCTGTTTTTCCTTATCATCATGCATTATACCTGCAATACGCTGTAATACCCAATAACCTCTCTGTAGACAAAAGTTACTAGGAAAAAAATGTGTTAATTGTCTTACATAGAATTTTCAGGGCTTAGATATAGAACTGCTCTTCAAAAATGTTTATGCCAGTCTTGATTCTGCCTCTGATTTGCTATAAAATATCAAACTCAGTGTTCTTCCCAGATTTTCCAGTAACAGTTTCTGTCCTTTCTAACAAGGCTCTTTTAAGATGTTGGAGCATGTCCTCTGCCATTTTCCCTACTACTCAGAAATCAAGATCTTGTTTCTACTGATTACACTCATATAATATATTTCCACAGACCAGAAGGGGGTGAGATCTGTTTGAAGAGCTTTTGCAGTCACCAAAAGACCAAGAGGCTTTCAGTTGCTTTTAGCTTGACTTGCCAATTTGAGCCATAGCAATATTCTCATTCAGTACAGAGAGGCATAAAGCCTAATGTTTCCAGATTTCTCGGATGTTATGGAGGGCACCCCTGTTGCTGATTAGAGTCAGGTGAAATAATTTGAATAAGTCAAAGTAATTATGTCTGAAAGTTCTTGGCTGTAAAAATCAAGATTGACTGTATGAATGGTAAGATTGTATCTTTGGGCTGGTTTTTGACAGTGGGAAACAAGTGCTATTTTATCCTTAATGAAATCTGTTTATATTGAGTAGACTTACCTACATATAAGGAAGCAATAAATTAATGGTCCTGACAAATCTAAAATTCAAGGGTTTATTTTATAGTTTAAATTTGAAGTTATTGAAATACATAAACTTGAAGGAATTATTGGAATGGAGAGAATAAACGCTGAATGCAAGGAATCTTCAAGTAGGATGACGTCTCTATTATTTAAATGAAGAACATATAGGATTACATCATAATCAAGGCTTTATGTGTTCAACTGAAATGTGTGAACCTATATGGGCAAAAATGTATACATTTTTGCATTAAACTGGTGGAAATTTTCAAATTTACCCTTTATATTTTTTTGTTTTACAAATACATATCTGTCAAGGTCATGATTACTAAATGCAGTTCTGTCACATTAAAAAAATGTATCTGTGTCAAAGATGAGATGACTGTGAACAAGGTCAGTGACACAGAGCTACAGCAGGACAGAATAAAGCAGAAGGTTTGATAATGAGAGATTACACTTTCCAGCTATTCTTGAGGACCAGAGGGAGGGAATTATTTGTCTTATGCTGGCAGCAATTTCCCTAAACCATGTGAGATGGCATACCTCAAGCTGTTGCAAATGTAGGCAGAACAACCACAGGCCATGGCTCTTGGTTGGATCTAGGTTCCCCAGGGTATAAAATATATTGAAAAGGCTCCTAAATAGGGGCTGAACACTTAATTTGACTGTTTGAATGGAACTCCCTATATTTTTCAATCACTAACCCTTGTTCACAGCTCCCTTGAAGCTTAATAATCAATTCTGATTATTTTTTTTAAATTAGATTAGCTGCTCGTGGTTACAGTTTTACAACTGTAACATATCAGATGTGTTAAGCAGAACTTATGCACTGTCCCCTTTTTTGGGTTCTGTAAAGCTGCGATGGACAAAGGTTATTAAGCTCCTGCTGTGTTTAAGTTTCCTACAGGTTAGTTATAATAAAACGTTTGTTTCTTCAAAAATGGGACCACATTAATCCTGAGTCCTTGAAAACTTAAAAGTTAAGCCAAAGTTTCCCAAAGAACATTTGAAAATAAGAAAATATTAGTATTTATTTAGAGACATTTTATTAGCCCATGATTCACCAGTTTTCTTTAAGGAAATTGTGATTAATTGCAATGGTTAAATATTGTGTTGTGCATGTTTCCGAATTGTTAAGACTTATAGCTTTTTGTCCTTTGTAATATCAATGCAAGAAAAAAATTCATTCAAAGTTTTCAGTTTTAGTGAAGAAGAAACAGCTTTATCAAAATACAAAACCCATCCATTCTTACACAAATTCATGTCAGACATCTAAAAGACTCCCTTTGTCATTCCTCTACAGGAGCTGATTGATTCATGCTACTAGTTTAAAATATACATACAAATCAGAGCACTGGGAATTTTTTTATATCAGATAATGTAAACTTTATTATAAAATACTTCACCATTACATATATTTTATTCCAATTCAAACCTAGTCGAGTGTTCTGTAAGGATAATGTGCCTTAGACTGAAGTAAGGCATTATACAAAAAATGTACTGACTTTATCCGCCTCATTCTGTGAAGGTAGATAACAATGTGAATGTGTGCATGTGTGTCTGCTTGTGTGTATATCATGCAGACCATTCATAAATTGTTATGAAGAATCGTCACCTAATTAGTTGCTACTGTATATTATTTTTTAAAAATCCAGATAGAAGATACATTGGCAAATGTTCAGACCATCTTTATGTTATTACATCTAATTGTAAACATCAACATATTTAATTATCATGCAAGCATGAACAATTATGCCATTACTTTGTAAATATACATGAAAGGTTATTCATCACTGCCATACATTATAAAATATTAGTAATATCGTGAAAGACAACCATACCAAACTTCTTCCCAGTCTTTGGTTACTCATCATTTGAGAAAGTCATAATGATGTGGTTAGTAACATGGAAGATTGTCTTTTTCTGATGGAGAATATGTATCTGTTCTGTCTGAAAAATTGAGATTTATCTGTATTATTTTCCCATTAATTCCTCATTAAAATTCCTTATGCAAGTTTATACATCTTTGACAATAATTAACCACATACTTGCCACCACAGGAAAGGGAAGCAAACATCCATTTCCATTCTGAAAAGGCCTGGTAAAACCTGAGTTATACATGTTTCAAGATATGGGGGAGAAAAGATTATAGGATCACATAAGCCATAATGTGCTTTTCAGTTTGTTTGAAAGTAGATAAGCAGTAGGCTAACAAAAAAGTAACAGTTTTATGTTATCATTTTTACACATGCTCCTACACATAAAAGACACTAATTTTAGATAATATCTGACTTAAAGTTGTCCAATACTTTACTATTTTAGTATTCAAATTTGACTTGCATTTAAATTTCCTAAAATTTCAAACTCTGGACTGAAATTCTCATGTCAGGTGTTGGCTGCTGAACATTTTTCAAATATTTCCTCATACTATAAAAACCTTTTACAAGGAGTGTCAGCCTGTGTCTGCTTTGAAGCAAAACCATGGTTTTGTCCAACCAAATACAGCCAAGTTTTGATCTTTTAGATACTACAGTTCATTTTATAGCAAGGAATCATACTAGATATTAGTAAGAAGCTTTTAGAATTGAGCTACACGATTTCCTGAACAATAAGCATGCTTAACTCAATAGTGCATGACACTGTGCACTAGACATGCTTCACCTCTATCCAGCAGCCAACATGCCCATACAGCCCAATGTACTCCAACTTAAATAGTCCAGAAGTGGTTTAGGCATGTCGGCTCCAGACTGCATCCATTCTAATACATAAATTCTAAAGCACAGCCCGTGCTAAGACTGCAGGCTCATTAGCTCCAGGGCTTCAATCTGCCAGCATAACTATACTATTTCCAGCTTAATTACTCCAGAATTTTTCTGTTGTGAGAAAAATACCTGTGAAGCATGCTGGGAATATGTCCGTCACATCAGCTTAAAACCAATACCCTATTATTTACCAGCTATTTTTCCAGATAGGTTACTAAAGTTCTGTGTTGTTGATTACATGCAAGATGCAATATGGTGTCTTTGCATCTGATTTTTGCTATTTATTTTCTGGGGAAAAAAAAAACTAAAGAAAAAACCCTCAGAAACTATATGTATTGCAGTGCAAGAATATTAATTTTCTAACTTCAAAACTTAGTAAAAGAACTAAGATTGATTCAGCAATGTTAATTCAGGCCTTACATGTATGTTTTAGGTGGCAGAGCCTTATTTATTTGTTCTTGGAAGAAGATTTTTCACATTTTGCCTAATTGAATAGACTACACTCTGTTCTGGAAACATATCAAGGATAAACTGAAGTGGAGAAAAAAGATCAAAAGAAAACTGATTCATCCATCATGTAACTAGGAAAGTTTGTAGGACCAGAGTGTGTCTGGAAATGGAAGATGAAGGATAATGGATTTGAATTGCGACAGTGAGAACTGAATCTACCACAAAGTTCTAATGTGATGGTAATTGAGACACTTAAATTAGAATTTTCATATGGCTGCTAATGGCTGCTAAAAATGGCCACATTTTCTAGGTACTTATTTGAGTAATCCTTGGCAGATCCATGAAAGTGCCAAGTGATCGCAGCTGTGATTGAAATGAATTGGATCTACACTTGCTTTTTTAAATGCTCTGAAAATTCAGGCCCAAATGCATTCAATTAGCAAAATATTAGTGAAAACTTGATCATTTTAACCTCTTTCAACTTGTTAATTTCTTGTAGAGATTCCTCAATTCTGGCAGAATTTTTTAGAAGTTTAAATCATCTTATGTTAAAAAAAAAAAAAAAATCATTGTTTTGAAGTAGCTTACATAGGCAGACTTGAATGTTCAGGCTCAAATGACCTATAACCTACCAAAATATCTGTGCCTAGTGTCAAATTCAGAAATTACATCAATGCTTGCAATACTGTTTTCACTTGCAGTAAGCCAATTGAGCCTCTGAATGAATTTAGCACTGTAATGTTAGATTGACTGTAAACCTTAGCTGGTTAAATGAAATTTCAGATGGGTATAAAGATGCTATTTCTATTGCATTATCCAGGAAGTTCACTTTCTTGCTTGTTTTCACTGTTCCTACACCCACTGGAAATGTGGAGTGTCTTCACCATTTTCAGAAACTTACAGACAGCATCATGCAAGGACATATGTTGAAGACTGAGATAATCAAGCATACATCAAAGATTTTAGTTTCTGACCTCTGGGCTACTTCCAAGCTAGCTTTCATCTGAGATGTGTTTTTATTTTTTTAATTAATTAAATTAACTGACAGTTTATTTCCTGGTGATAACAAGATCATATTTATAAACAGGATATATTCTGTATATCGTATTTTGCAACAACAGAGTTTTAGCAGAAAAATTTGGCTGTTTCTAGATAATGAAAGAAATAAGCCTGGGAGGATCACAGAAGCATAGAATGGTTGAGGTTGACGGGTCATTACCCCCATGCCTTACTCAGGCAGGGTGAACTAAAGCAGGTTGCTCAGGACCATGTCCAGACAAGTGCTAAGATTATCTCCACAAATTAAGACTTCACAACCTCATCATACTAACCTACTTGTATTCAAGTTAGCTTATATTTGCTTCCAGCTTTTTTTTTTCCTTCTTAAATTGTTTAAAGTTCTCCCTACTAAATGGTTATACCATTAAAACATGCTGGGGATGAAAACTCATCAGTTTTCATCAACCTCTAAGCTATTTCTAGGACAACTACTTTATTAAAACAAATGCATTTTAAACACAGTACCTTCCAAGTCTGATAACCAGAAGCAGATTGAAACCTTACAGAATAAAAGACACAATGATTGTGACTGAATTTAATTCCGTATTTCCAGATTTCTATTCACTGTACAGATTTAAATGGTGTAGTCTGCATTTTATATTCAGGTGCCAGGGCTGTAAAGGTGTAATGCATGCTTAAATTTAATAGATTTTATCTCCATTGTATCCCAAAGTAGTGAGGTTTTCCATGTTGCAAAGTTTCCATGTTTCACATGGTTGTTCTGCCATAGTAGAAGAGCTGGTGTTTGTGGTCTGAGAAACAATGTTTTTGAGCAGTTTTGTTCAATAACATCTGTTCTATCCGAAAATTGAACTTTGAGCACATACAATTTTAACCATTTATGAATTGATAGTAGTATTCTTAATGTCATGGGTTGCCAACCACTTTCTTTTCTAAATCTAACTTATTTTCCAAGTTATTGCTCAATAACTGTTAGGCATTCCTCTACCATCATTGTTCTAGGGAGGTTTTCTGAATTGTTTTGTGACTGCTTACTATCTTTTGCTAACAACATATTGAAATATGGTAATAAAGTGTATGTTCTTCTTATAAAACTGATAATTATTGGTTCTGATTAAATATTCTGAAAGATATTGTAGTAGTTCAGCAGACTATTCTCTTGGGGAGAATGAAGAGGTAGAAAAGTCTGTTTGTAGCTAACACAGGCAAACTTCCTGCATGCAAAATTCATCATTGCCTTTCAAACTATATGCTCAGACTCTTCAGTCAGTAAGTGGTAGAGCAGAATGGGGTATGCACATGGGATGTGGTGAGGTTTGGGCTTTATTAAAAGCAAGTTTTCAACCAAATGAAAAGCTTTGGTCTGGAAAGAGAATATAGAAAAGGAAAGAGAAAAGAGTAATACCTTAAGCCTCAAAGTGTCAGATTGGAGTTTCAGTGTTGAAGTGTTAGTCCTGAGTGCAAAAGGATCAAACAGGAGGAAGGGAAATCATAACATGGAATAGGATAACATTTCTGAAGACAGAGCCTAATTTCTCTTGAAGACCTTAATCATGAGCAAAAATAGTTCAATTATGTTGTCAAAACTCAAGAGTAGAAAAAAAAAGTAAAATAAATCACACACAAAATTGATGGTGTGCATGTTGACATAAGAGGACAAGGCTTGAGCTAGATGCGAATGAATGAATGAATCTGAGAGTGAAGACAGGGAAGAGGTGACACATCAAACCTGCCCTTACTACAAAGTGTCCCAGTTTTCTATTCTAGCACTGAAAGTAAGATGAAGAGTGCCCCGNCGGGGTTTTTGCTCTTTTTTTTTTTTTTTTTTTTTTTTTTCCCCTGAATTCCTGGCCAACTTCCCTTTTCCCTGTGCCAGAATGTTTCCCTGAGAACCCCTGAACACAACACCCCAGTTTTTCACTTTAAAAATACGATCAGTCTGCAAGAAGATAGAAAGAATCTGCAGATTGCTACTCACTTACCAGTTAGGTTGGCATCATTTTCCACATGACCTATCTTGGGAGATATTTTAACTCACATTCTGAGTGATGCTTCCGAATGGAAACCTCCATGTTTAATGGTTGATTTTGCAGCACCAGACAGCCTAATCATTTTGATCTGAGTAACATCTTGGTCTGAAGCTTTTCATACTTGCTATCTTTGCTTCCAGCTACACCAGTGTAAATATATTTGTATTGCTGAGCGTCTCAGTCTACTGACGCACAATTTATTCTGAATACTGTAGCAAGAAAGACAATAGAGGTTCAAAGTACACACCAAGTTTCTAGAATGTGCTTAGTCTTTTGGTAATCATCCACCTTCACTAGCTGAATGATACTTATTATATCTATCTGACAGATAACTACTGATTTTTGGAAAAATAATTCCAAATATATGTCATCACAGCTAGAAATCTAGAATCTCACCAGAAGTCTCTGGATGTAAATGTAGATTTGATGTTTTAAGGATAGAAGCAGATGGTCAGAAAGGGAAATAAAACCACTGATCTTTGACAGAAAATATAAAATTGATTCTGACTTCCTCATCCCTAGCTACCTAGGAATGACTTGGAAATTCCTTTTGAGAATGGGTCTAGTGGGAAGGAGAAAACACAATCTACATCCTCTTTGATCCTCACACCTTTGCCATTCTCCCAAGATGATGGTGTATCTCACTATTTGGTCAGCAGGGAAAAAGGAAAAGGAGTTTCTTTATCTGTTTGTGTCAAACAATATATTCCATTACCATTTGAAATGCAGTTTTCCTCCATAATGAGTAAGCCATAGTATTTAGCTTCCTAAAACAGCCTCTGGATGGAAGTGCAATGTGTTCCAATACAGTTTGCTTTCATATGTGCAATTTGTTTGTGACTCATGTATCCCCATCAATATGCCTTCTGTAGAAGATGTTATAAATGCCATCAAACCTTTATCTGTATTTGAATCACATGCATAAGGCACTGAGATTTCATAAGATACCAAGCAGATTTTGAGAGGACAGCAGTTTTCATCTTCAGGAAAAAAAAAATCATGTATATGCAAGATTTTAGTGAAAAGTCAATATGAAAGAGCAACAGAAATTCCCGACAAAACCTCCTCCCCTTGAATCCCTCCCACTGCTTCTCCGTTGTCATCCTTCTTAAGTATCACCTCTCCTTTCCATCAGGACTGGCACTCAAGATTAACAGATGGCAGCCTCAAGATTGTAGCACCCTTTAATGTCTGCCCTTTACTGTCTGGCAAAAGTGTTGACATTTCTGCCTTGAATGAGAACTGAAAACATGTAAAAATATATTCAACATGAACAGTCAGTGTCTAAGATGTTGTTTACACAGTGCTAATGGGCTTTGACTTTATTAGAATGATCCTTAGGTCTGCAGAACCCACAGTCAGGTGTGAACTGGATATTTTCTTCTGTTATTTCCCTTACATTAGAGAAATAACCAGTCTTGCTGCCCATGGACTCAAGAGCTGTCCCTACTATTTCCATCAGCAAATATGAATGCATTGTTGTGAGTTTTCTTGCAAGCATCAACCAATCTATAATATCCTAGAACTGCCCCCAGGAAGCTCTGCCTCCTCCTCTGGTAAGAATTGCTAAATTAGTAGGAAGAGATGAAAGAAGAAGCTCAGGTGCTATTAAACTGGAGTCTTAAGTAGTTACTGAATTTTGATATTCACCATCACAGGGTTTTGTCTTTAGTAGTGTACTGATGTTCAGAAGGCAAATTGTACTAATGCCTCTTCATTGCTGAAAGCAAAGTTTATTTATTTGTTTGCTGAACTGAACACAGAAGTAATGGAGTGAATTGTTCATTTCTAAGAGTAAGCTTCCAGGAAATCTCTTGAATTCTTTTTTTCTGAAGTACTCAAAATAGGTACCAAAATCTGTAAGACCAGTATTTTCTGTAAAATATGAAATAGTCCCCATGTACAGTGGAGCAGAGTTACATCATGGTATTGGGCACTGGCTGAATGCACTCCTGGCACTTTTGAAGAAAGCACCGCAACTCCTGCAAATCGTCTATAGCACTGATTTATTTCTGGTGGACATGTAAAATCCCGTTTGCTTCTCATCATAAACTGTTAGATAGCTCTAATTTCATGTTTTATATATTTGCAGGGTTTGGGGATTTTTTTGTTGTTTGTCTTTTAACTATTCCCAGCTGTTACAAGGCAGAAAATTCCCATCAACAAAATAGATGGTTCTTTAATCTTCAAATAGGTGGAAAGCTTCAAGCCAAACAGGTGACAAAATACAGGACAATTTACCAACAAATCCCTCAAATTAATGTATACTGCTTAAAGATTTAGCACAGAAGTACTACATATGTCTGGGAAATGAGCACTAACTTTCTGCTTGCAAAACATGTATTTTGACAGGCCATATTGTCTTGAGATAGAACGTCAGAAAAAGAATGAATAATTTAATCAGAAATAAATGAGACAAATTGTATAACGGACAATACATGGATTTCCTTCTTGAAAGCTGAAGTCTACCCATGTTTCACATGACTGGACAACCATTCCACACTAAACACTGAGCTCATCAGAAGCAGGTTTCTTCCTGATAGTTTTTAAACCAAATAAATAAAACATTCAGATTGCTGGCAGTTGCAGGCAGGTGTTAAGGAGGCACATAGCTTTTAATACCCTTAATAAAAGTCTGTAAGGTGATTCTAAAAATAAAACTACTACCCAGCTGATTTGAAAAAAAAATTAAGAGTTTTTTGTATTCCAAAAAAACAATGAAGAGAATAGGTTTCACTTCTATGAAAATATTACAAGATTTGCTTTTTATATGCAAGCTTTTATCTGAAATAATATTCCAAACAATTTGCTTATCTGAAAAAACTGAATACCTCTGCACTTCATTAGATATCTCCCTTCTCTTCCTCAGCAACATGAAAAGCTGTGGCAGAGAATTATTTTTAGATGGAGTGAACAGCATGAGAAAATCTGTCTTATTTTGGAAAAAAATACATATATTAAGAATTAAATCTGAATGGTCTCTTTTGATCAAAAGAGTTGGAATAAACATGTGGAGCACAAATGTTGGATGTTGAGGCATGCTGTTCCCGAATTTCCTCACTGTACTTTCATATTTCAAACGCTGTTTTATTTCATCTTCACATTAGAACATACTGAGTGATAGGGTTAGAGGGACCTAGTGGTTTTAAATTTGCACGTCTAAGCCCTGTTTATTGGTATTTTGCTGACATCTAGTGGTGACAAACCTGTTAGCCAGATTTCTGTCCTGTGCTTGATGTAGCATGATCATCGTTGAATGAAGACTGCTTGTTACTGTGGGTTTAAAGCTGACATCTCATAAGAGGAAAAAGAAAATGCTCAGCAACCATTCTCTTCTTTCACTGCCTAATCATAGGGAATTGTGAACTTCTGGTACTTTCAAATACAAAGGAACTGGTAGTCTTGTAGATTATTCTAGAATTTCAAAGTCAGGTTCCACTAATATTGTCAAAAGGAGTAGGAAAATAGAAAACTAGAACCGAGGTTAGATGATGCCATAGTGAAACCTTGATAGCCAGCCTGTTCTTCAGTGTCCACCCACTGCCAACGAGTTGTAAATCAGTGCAAATTGGAAGTGTTTGCCTGCAATAAATAAATAACTGGTGCCGACAGAGTAACATGGTGGTTTGGGATGTGTCTAAATCAAAGAAAACAAATTTCAGCTGCCCTAGTTGTGAATACGAAACCAGTTACATATATTAGATGGCTGCCTTTGTTGGAATTCACATCCATATCTATAAAATCAGTCTCAGGCCCAATGTATGCAATAAAATAAAAAAGGAATCAAGCTGTGAAAATTCTCTTTTCTCTCCCTCAGAGAATTAGTGTTGAATAGAGATACTTTGGTTGAACAGCACTATTTTCTACAACACAAACGTTTTATTTTTAATAAATATTTATGAGGAGTTGGCAGGGGAGAAAGAGGTTATATTTTGATGATTAGAAAAAAACAGTGATTCAATAAATGACATTAAGCTACTGGCTTTTCTGCTTTTGTTTCAAAACTATGAATATGTAGTGAGAGAGCATGTGAGAGTGTGTGTGTGTGTGTGTGTGTGTGCGCGTGTGTGTGTGTTTGAAAGAGTGTGTGAGACAGGTGGCAGCAGGGTTGCTATAGCAATTACTTGTCACTAATGATAGGAGGGTAATTACTGCAGCAAATTCCCACATAGCTATTCAGCACACAAGTTAGACTATTCCCCATCCTAAAATATTCTTCCTGTATGTGCAAGATTACCTTTTTCACCAGATGGCTACCAGCTACATTTCTAAAATTTGCAACAGTGTAAAACCCAAAGTCATTAACTATGGTCTGAATGGAATCAGAATTCAGCCACCACCACCAATTTTGAAAGATGCAGTGTCTTTTGGGGTGTACTTTTCTCTAGATGCAATACAAAATTTTGTTTGCCAGAACACTTTTTGTAAGTTCAAAGTCAAAAACACACTGAGGTCACCTTCAATGCTGCATTCAAGAAATCGAGATTAGTATGTGATTGAGGCTGACTCATCATTTAATTGCACGAGATGTAAATCAGGTTTTTCTGCAGTGAACTAATAAAATTAAACCATTAATAACTGTACAAACAACTACAAATCAGGCCATGTTTGAAGGAAAATAGACTCAGACATTTAGAGAGTTTCTTTGCAAAGTCGTCATTAGTATATTTTTCATTGCCTCTCTTTCCATTATTTGTAGCTTAGCACTGGCTTATCATCTCCTCTGAATCAGAAAACAATCTACATTTCATCTTTAGGCTGCTTCATTCTGCAGTGTTTGAAACATTTCTAAATAAATAAAATAAAAGAAACTTCTTTCCTAATATCTATAATGAAAATTTTTATTTTGTGTAATCAGCACTAATAAAAGGGTCTCACAGATGCCTATCTAATTTACACAAAAATGTGATGTTACCTCAGCTACAGTATTCCTTAATGATTCTGTTTTCTTTAATGATTCTCTTTATCTTTTTATTGCCTTTGAAATGAAAGTATGGATTACAGACATTACCTCTTCATTAACTGATGGCAAATATGTAGAATTACAAGCTACTTTAGAGGGTTCATTTTTTGCCCTCCAGCTGGCTGGACTGAGATGATTTGAAAGAGTACATAGTATTTTCTCTCTTTTGAGGAAGACATAAGGAATTTTAGAGCTAGGAGCTGGAAAAACAGCACTTGGGCTCTCTAGGTGGAAGAGATTGTCCACTATGCCATAATTAACAACTGTTTGATGCTTTCCTAAAGTGTATTTCTTTCTGATTCACTTTTTATGACAAAACTGTGCATCTCTAGTTATTCATATTAAAAACAGTGCAAATCTGCTTACCTGAGCTTTGTTCATTTTCCATCTTTCAGACAAAGTATTGATATTTTGTATCTCCAACAGTTCATTTCATTACTATAAAAAAGATAACTTTCATTTGGTGTACTAATATTTATGGAAGAAACCCTTATCAAATGCAAATGTTTTCAGATAGTATTTAGTACTATTGAGGTATTTCAGTTCCTAGATAAAACTAGGTGAATATGGTGAAAGTTAAAATCCACTTGTCAGCTGGTGACCTTGTACAGTAAGTAAAATAATACTTGCTGTTGCAACATGAATAATTGTATAAATAGGTATTCTTTAAATAAGAACTATCATAGTTTTGTTTCTTTTGCTTATGCTACAGGTGAAGGTTGATTTATAAACTGCTTCTGATGTGTAAATCAGTAAATCTTATGAATCATTTTATCCTCAAAGACAGTACTTGAATTCCAAGAATTTAATGAAAGGCACTTCCCATTTTTCTCACTAAAAATATATAGCTTGGTGCCAATTGGAATTCAGTGCACAGTGTATCCAGTAACCCTGATAATCAGTAAAAACATGTCATAGAGCAAAATGGTTTCTCCAACTGAATGGAAATTTCAATGAGCAGTTAAACTACAATAGGAAGAAATTCATTACTGGAATACCTTGCTGCCTTACAGCAGTTGAAATCTGATTAAACAAATAACAACATGCAACTATATAAAACCTGGCAAAAGAGGCAGCAAGGACAGTGACACATGTTTCAGCTTGTACCAATACTTACTTCAGCTCAGAACAACAACAAAAAATATTGATCAGACTGCTACATGTTAGATCAGTGTACAAGAATGACAATTTCTTCCCCAAAACCCCACACTGTTTTTATTGTTTCAGCTCTTTGA
The DNA here is from genome assembly GCA_013397315.1 of Donacobius atricapilla. NCBI lineage: Eukaryota > Metazoa > Chordata > Aves > Passeriformes > Mimidae > Donacobius > Donacobius atricapilla. Next base: position 717,289 of record WBMY01006001.1, on the reverse strand, counting down.
CTCTTGCTGACTTGAGTTCAAGTCCCAAATGGACTTCTGATCAGCAGGGTAGCTGATTTCAGAATACAGAGAGAGAGAGAAAATGTGCAAACTTCGTGAAGTACTCCACAAGCTCCAGCTTGCAAACCTCACAGAGATTGCAGCCCATCCAGCTCACAAGCTCTCACCTAATACAACAGGCTTTAAGTTGTGAAGAAATGTGTTTAAGTATAAATAGTCTCTGCTGGCTTTAGGAAGTAAAACTGTTCCCTTAGTTTAGTCAACATATTGCTTGCTGGGGAGGCTGAGAGGCTAATGTCCTAGGCTCACCAGTGATTTCTCCCTGTAAAATGGAAGTTAGAAATAATTGTGTGTATAATATTGTCTATTAGGTGGTGCATAAGGGCTTGCATTGTATGTACATACTGTAATTCTATAGAAAACATTACAGACTGAGCCTGCTTTTAGCTTGATGCCTCATACAGTGGTAATTAAGGAGAACAGTCTTTTGATTTGCTACTATTTGCAGTTCTGCAGGAAAACTAGGTTTAGGCTATCTTGTGCTGTGCATTGTTGCCATGTTTAATCTTCTGATTCTCTAGGAACAATTACATGCGACACCTATGGGGAATTTAATTCCTCTGCTCCTGCCTCTATGGCAATTGTAATTATGGTGCAGTACTATTGGGGGTGGGGGGTGTGGAGAGGAAAGAGAGAAAAAAAAAAGTGTTTTTTAGAATACAGCACTGAATAATACCAAGGTCAGATTTATTAAACAGCATAGCTCCAAGAATTACCTTCCAGAATTAACCCTGTGTTTCTTTTCATGAAAGGCCAGACAAAATAAAAACGTTGGTTATTGCAAATATTGTCATGTAAAGCTTTCCATTCAAGCCTGTCAAATGTGTGTATTCTCCCAACATATGTGGGAGTTATCACAGCTTCTTTCTTTCCCCCTCCTTCTTCAGCTAAGGAAACTAAGGCACAGAAGTGTTCTGCCTGATTTGTCTTTATGAAAAATCCAAAGGAGAACAAATTAGTATGTGAGAAATTTTGAATTTCTAGCATTTCTAAGCTCCTTTTTCTTTTAGTGGATGTAGCTTTGAAGGGAACATAAGGGGCAAAACCCGTGGCTTTTTAAGCTATAAGACTTTACAAAAGTCTGTGAAATGAAACATAATAAATGAATAAATGTTGCTGTGCAATATTCTGTGGATAAATCCTATAGAATAGAATTCAAGACGTCATTGTCTGAATCATACTGTATGATCCCAACCAAAGGAAATCATAGACAGGGTTATGTTATTGCATTCTGAAGGAAATTTTAAAGAGAATCCAAAAAACACTAGTGTATTAGAATTTCTTTTGTTCCTTATAAAAAAAAAAGAAAAAAAAAAATCTCTGCTTCATTTGCAGTCAGGCCTTTTGATTTCTTTTATCACTGTGATGATTTTCAGAACTGATCTTGATGGCAATTCAGATAGAAATTAAACTGTCATTGAGAAGTCCTCCAGTGGCTTCCCAAGTTAACACTCTTGGAAAAGTGGTGTACAGATTAAATCAGGACAAATGCTCCACGGAATAGAGCCCATTCTGGCTGAAGAACTCATTTAATAATAATGTTGAGGCTTATTTGTCTTAAATAAACACTAATCATGCAGAAGTGAAATGTACTCACAATTCTCCATGAGCTACCTGTTCACCTTCAGCACCTGCAAGAGGCGCTCTTAAATGAAACACAACATGGCCAAACATGACGCATAGATAGCAAAAAGCTAACCCATGCCTTTGGTATAATTGTACTGTACAAGAAATATAGGTTTAAGATTACGACTAGGTTTTTCTCTTTGCAGTCTATCCGACATAAGTTTAATCATGCCAGAGGAGGTCTAATGCTGTAATTGCCTGCATGAATCTTGGTAGACAATGAGCTGCAGAAGTGAAGGTGCACAGTACATAACCTTGTAGATCTGCTGCTGTGATTAACCAGAGAAATTTTCATGAAAAAGAAAGTAACTAAGAGAAATGTGTTTTCTTCAGATAATTATCAACTTCTTTTGATACTCACATCAACAGAACTGACAAGATCTCTTTGAACATCAAGGTTACCTTTCTGTGCATTCTTTCTTATTAAAAGAAAAAAAAACCTACATTGACATTTTAAGCTTTTCCCAATTTTCCACTTAAAAAAGCAAAGGAGTTGATGGAAGATCTTTTCTAGGCCAAAGGGAATAAATTTCATACAAGAGCCAGTCTAATTTTTTCCACACAATCCTCTTTTTTATTTTTTTTTTTTCCTCTCTCTCAGTTATGAAAACAGCTAGCTTTTTCACTGAATAGTAGTTCCATGTGTGAACTATCCATATCCATTCTCCCCACCGTGTATTATGTTGTAAAAGACTTTTGGACTGGTACAAGGCAGGTCAAGTTTTCCACTCAGAAAACAATCTGTGTGTTCACAGCCAATGTGATGATCTCCTAGAGAAGTCAGCACATGGGAACTGTCATTTGAAGACCTGCATTTTGCCACCATCTGGCCAAACAACACTGAGTAAGTCACTTGCAGTCTTTGTTCTTTGAACTTTTCATTTATGAAGCTTTTATCAGCCAATATTTGCACAAATGTTTTGTACTTCTGTTGTACATTTAAAGAAATTTTTTTCTTTACTATGTCATAAAAGCAATTTTGGCCTTGTTTTCTCCAAATTTACATATTTAACCCTCAATCTAGCCTGAACTGCAACCCTTGTTTTCTAATATGAACAGTGCAGGCATAGTACAAAAGAGAAGAGACTCCAAACAGTGAATCTGAATGCACTTAAACATACTTTTTCATTGCCGATATTTACAAATGAAACCCTGTGATGCAGCATTTAATTCCCACGAGAAGTGTTATTCTCATTATATCTTCTGTCCGTATACAAGCTTCTGCTGTGTTACTTGTATTGCCATTTTCAGCAGGGACTCAGAAGAGAGAAAGGATAGGAACTCAGACAGAATTACTAAACTGAAACACAAAGATAATGAACTCCAATGCAACAGGACAGCAAATTAAAAGACTGGGAAGTTGTTAGCCCATGCAAAAATAGGAAGAAAAAGAGCTTTATTCCATACTTCTGAAGCATTCTTCAAAGCTCAGAGAGCCTACTAAACGAAGCAGTCCAGTTAATCTGCCTAGAGCTCCTCAGTTTGGCTCTCTTTACAAAAGAAATCCAAGCAGACATTTTTAAGAGCAATTATTTTTTTATGAAAAGGAAATAACTAAGACCTAGAAAGGCACATTAGGGACTAGAAGACACCCCAATCAGGAAATGGTTTAAGATGCCCATTCAGCTCAATTTGTTTTAAAGTATTTCAAACCCCCTGAATACAGAAAATTCTACAAATAACCAAGTGGCTGAGAGACATAGTGCATACTGCCAAACAGATTTAAATGCAAAACCAAGACTCCTGTTTCCCAAAGCCGTGGAAAGTGATTACAACATTGTCTAGTCTTAAGGCAAAATTAGTCTCTCTGTGTCTCAGTTTGTTTCTCCGTATTTCCCTACCAGAGTCCTAATGTTCCTCTTCTGTGCAAATATATCCACAAAAGAACAAACTTATATAGAAAATTGAAAGTTCCAAAAATGGCATGGCTTTGGCAAAATTGTGCTTTGGTTCATGACATTATCAGACAGAAGTATTCATGCATTATAAAGCACCTCCTGTCCTGTGCTTTGGGATCAAAATTTAAAATACTTAAAATTATGCAATTGATGAAATATTTTAGAATTTAATTTACTTTTCATTTTGAAAACATCATGAAAATCTACATAATACATTTTTTTTTTTTTAGAAACACAAAGTCTATGTATTTGGTTTTTTATTTCAAAAGATCCTGATTCCCTCTCTATCCAAATAATTTTAGCAGCTGAAATTTACAGAAATGCACCATGTATCACAAGACTGTGAAAAAAGCTGGAAGATCATAATATTGGATCCATTGGCTGCACTTCAACTTTATTGTTCCAGAATTTTATAGTACTATCACATGAAAGGGTACAAACCTATTATAATACTGACTTTTCAAGTAACTGGCATTCTGAAAATGTCCTGAACATTTACCTGGGATTGGGGGAATTTTCTTTTTATTCTGGAAAAAAATAAGTTCTCTAAATATCTTTGTCTGGATAGGAACTTAAGAAGTAAAAGAAATGAAGGCAATGTTTCCAGATTTTTGTAGGGGGAAAAAAGCCCTATCATTCAGGAAATCAGATACTCAGCTGTGTCTGCAGGTTATGGAAAGCTACGATATAATCTTTCTGCAGAATGAGAGTCCTTTGCAAGGCTTACAAGACAGAATAATGCAGAATATTTCTAACAAGAGTATTGATTGCAAAAGCACATTTTCTTTCCTCTTACCCACATTTTTGATTTTAAAGGCCTACACAATAATGGTGAAGTACATGAAGCTTAAAACGCACTAAAAGCTGCATAAGGAATCTCTGATGTCTGATCAAAGGCAAGTTTTTGAGAAATTTCACAAGCAACTGCAACTATTTGAAAGATAAATTAAAACCATCTATTGAGAGAAAACATGTGAAATAATATCTTTTAACTAAAAAATTGTAAATGGGCATTAAAGCAGAATATGAATATAGTTAAATGGAAAATATCAGGTTTGTTACTAAGACACAGAGAAGCAATTCCAGAGATTTTCAGCAAAGAAGCACTGAGTGGCACACAATGAAAGCAGTCAGCTTCCACATTTCAGCACAAGTTGCACCACATAATGCAAGGAACAGCAGGAATGTATTAATAAGCATGTAACTACACGACAAAACTGTTGTGATTACTGCAGTTGTGCAGAAAAATATCTTTATTTGATTTCATTAAAATGTACAAAAGTTATTTTTCAGATCACATATTTCTGACATTGTAAGCAAATTAATATCAAAGCTCAGGAAATATGATGATCTAGAGGAAAAAGGTACGAATTGTGCCTCTTATATGTCAGTGCATGTTGCAAATTCACAGTAGCATTTTTCTAGAATACTGCCCACTTTTCCAATTGTGAGACAAAAGTCTCTGAACATAAAAGCCAGAATGCGTTCTCATTATCTGAACAAAAATGTGTGACAGAAAAATGCCTTAACTAGCTTAATGACATCCAAAATTAGGATATGTGGAATACCTGTAATACTGAAAAGCTTATGAAACACCTGTATTACATGTAAGATTTCAAAACAATTCAGACTAAGTAAAAGCTGACCATGACTGAATTCTCAGTCATGTGACTGGAATATCAGTGTTTAGCACAATAAAGTAAACTACTCAAGTGTTACAGAGTAAGAGCTCCCAGTTAGTGAACACATATGTTTACACACAATAGCTGCAACCAAAGTTGAGGGAATAAACTTTCCTCCCCCACAGGTAGAACACAGTTATCAGACATGCGTGTTAAAACAGAACTAAAGCAAGAATGATAATTGCATGTAGAAGAAAAAGGGTGACTTTAACCATTGAAAGTAATGGTGAAGTGATTCATTCCATGGTCATGATAGCTATTCTTGCAGAACAGTATGGTCACACACATTTCTGAGGATCCGTCCAGCAAAAAGCACCAAAGCTAAAGAAAACTAAAGCTAATAATGTTTACATTTATGTCAGGATAGTCAAAATACTATGGCCTATGTTCCTTCACTGAAAAATTGTTACCTAATCTCTAAGAGCAAAAGTCATGGCACACACAGCAAAGCAATGCTGTGATAGAAGCCTAGATGAATTAATTGTTTGGATTCAATAATTTAACCCTATGAACAAATGTACAATGGAACACAGAATCACTTTGCCTACAAATTCGCCTGTCTCCTGGGTATCTATCAATGTGATTTTATTGGGTATTTGTTGCTATTTTTATTTGGCATTATGTTTAGGTTTCACTTGCAGTAAATGGCAAGCAGAATGAAGCCCAATGTACATGTTCAATTAGATTTATTTAAGCATTAAAAGAATTTCCTGGAATATACTTTCATTTGAGACAGATTTTATATACATTTGCCATTATCTTCTCCTATCTTTCAAATAATGTTTCAAGAAAAATGTTTATAAAACCTCATTTTGTTCTGGTAACCCTGCAAACTAAATATGTTTCATTTATTTTTAAATTAAGTGAAAATTAGCCAGGTGTGATAGATAAGTTTTCTATACACAGGTCTAAATATTGACAAAAGGAGACGTGTCACTGGAAAAATCATCAGTCTAGCAATTATCACATTAGTATGTTAAGTGGAAAAAGATGTGAAACTTCCAAATGTGTCAATACAGATTATTTCATTTCCACCAGCTATCAGCTATACTGTGAACATCAGTGCCTTTGTGTCTATTCAGCAGCAAGTCAGAGTTTACAAGCAAATATCTTAATGTGACATGAAGAATTGTCAAATCTCTGGCAAAATTATGTACGTCCCCTTCAGAAATGGTCTGCCAAGCAAATATTAAACATTTCTAGAAGGGCAGACGTCCATGTCCATGGGATAGAGCCAGAGGCCAGGAACTGGAACAAACAGCCAGCAAGACCTGTCTTTCTCACAGAGAGGGCAATGATTTTCAGGTCCAAATGTGAGTGGACAGGGAACAGAGGAGAAGGAGCTGATCACCAACCCTTTCTGCTGCTGCTGCCCATCAAAAAATGTTTCAAGAAGTTAAATTAAGGGGCATTGATTAATGAGCAGCAACAAAGAAAGGAAGATAGAATAATGATCCTTGTAGCTGAACTGAGTGCATTTAAAACACATCTTTTTCTTTACAATGTAAATAATTAATTTCAAGAGCCCTGAGTAGACTAGTGCCTAAACCAATATGTGGGCCTCATATTTTTGAGTCTGAGAGATTTTAGACTACTAGCAGCTGCTAACTTTTCCCAAGGGAAAAATATCTCAAGAAAGCTTCTTCTCAAAACAATCTTAGTAAACAACTAATCCATTCTCAAAAAAAAATTTCTCCAGGGGGTGTTTTGCCTTTCTAGTTATGTTTCTCTAGTTTAACCAATGGGATTAGAAAGGTGGCGTTTCTATTCACCAATCATGTTAAGTCTGTATCGAAACACCTTATACAAGGTTGTAAGAATTAAATAATAAAGCCTTCTCTATGCTCATTGCCTTCCGAAAAATATTTGGAGTCTCATCTTTTTTCATGTCCTACAGCAACGTCAGTATTTAACTTTTTCTCTTGACAATAATAGCATTGATAATTTCATAGCAGCTTCTGACAGCCACAGCTCACAGAATTCATTATTTTGGAGGGAGGACTTAAAAACTCAATCCAGTAAGAAATAACAGCATGAGAAAGGGACACTTGAGATGAATAAGACTTTCCTGCAAGGATCCTGCAGTGTTGCAAGATGATGGATCTTGAAAAAAACCTCTCTCAATGATTTTTGAGTGGTCTTGGAGAGGTCCCAGCTGAATGGAAGCTGGCAAATGTTACCCCAGTTTTCAAGAACGGCAAGAAGGAGGAGGAGTCCAGAAACTACAGGCCGGTCAGTCTCACTTCAGTGCCTGGCAAAGTTATGGAAAAATGATTCTGTAGCCATTGAAAACCACCTGAAAGATAAAACAGTCACTGGTCACAGCCAGTACAGGTTTATGAGAAGACCCTGCTCATCAAACCTGATTTCCTTTTATGACAAGGTCACCCACCCAGTTGTTCAGGGGAAGCCAGTTGAAATAATCCTTTTGGATTTTAGTAAAGCTTTCAATACTGTCACTGACAGGATCCTTCTGGACAAAATATCCAGCACAGAGCTGGATAAACACATCATGGGATGGGTGAGCAACTGGCTCATGGGTCAGGCACAAAGGGTTATAGCGGAGGGGATGACATCAGACTGGGGACCTGTCACTAGTGGGGGTCCACAGGGCTCCATCCTCAGCCCTGTGCTCTTCAGTATCTTCCTAAGTGACTTGGATGCAGGACTGGAAGGGATATTAAGCAAGTTTGACACTAATACAAAACTGGGAGGAGCTGTTGACTCCTGTCACCTTGATTTTTCAACCTTCTCTTTGTCTCTCACAGTTTCATAGTTCTTAGGTTGTTTCTCATGCACTGGTGTTATAAATAGAAGTAAAGTTTTCCTTAAGTCTAGGTAGTTTACATTCTTTGTGTTAGAGATATGGATAACTGATAGACAGTTGTCTTGACCAATGGGATGGGGAGAGGTGTCAACCTTCTCCCCCAATCCCTGGCCTTTGTAGAAATACTATATAAAGTGGAGTCAGATCTTTTAATAAGCAGTTCATGCCTTCCCACCAGTCAGTGTGTATGTGTGTGTCTTTGTGTCAAACAGCAACAGACTCCCTTGAAGGCAGGAAGGCCCTGCAGAGACCTCAAAAAATGACAGGACTCAGCAATCACCATTTTTGGACATGAAGCTCAAAAAGGGAAAGTGCTGGATTCTACATCTGGGACAGGGTAAGCCTGGATATACAAACAGAATGGGGAATGAGATGCTGGAGAGCAGTGCCATGGAAAGGGACCTGGGAGTCCTGGTCAGTGGCCAGTTCATAAGGAGCCAGCAGTGCCCTGGCAGCCAGGAGGGCCAACCCTGTCCTGGGGTGCATCAGGCACAGCATCTGCAGCCAGGCAAGGGAGGGGATTGTCCTGCTCTGCTCTGCTCTGCTCTGGGGCAGCCTCAGCTTGAATCCTTAGGGCAGTTTTGAGTGCCACAATATAAAAAAGACATTAAGCTGTTAGACAGTGTCCAAAGGAGGGCAGTGAAGATGGTGAAGGGCCTGGAGGAGAAGACTTAGGAGGAGAAGCTGAGGTCACTTGGTCTGTTCAGCCTGGAGGAGACTGAGGGGAGCTACAGCTTCCTGGTGAGGGGTAGAGGAGGGGCGGGCACTGATCTCTGCTCTGTGGTGACCAGTGACAAGGACCCAAGAAATCCAAGGGAATGGCCTGAAACTCCGTCAGGGGAGGCTTAGGTTGGATATTAGAAAAAGGTTCTTCACCCAGATGGTGTTTAGAACAAGCTCCCCAGGGAAGTGGTCAAAGCACCAGCCCAGCAGAGTTCACGAAGTGCTAGAACACTGCTCTCAGGCACAGGGTGTGACTCTTGGGGCTGTCCTATGCAGGGATAAGAGCTGGATTTGATGATCCTTGTGGGATCCTTCCAACTCAGCATAATCTGTGATTCTGTGATCTCATACAATCTAAGAATTTTTAATACAATTTCAAAAAATTATTTTTAGAAAGCCAGTGGTAGATTGATGTGTGCTAAAAAAATCAGATAATCTTGGTAATGATTAATCCGATAAGCATTAATATAAGGTAAGCAGAATGGGCAATGCCTCAAACATGGTCTGGGGACATCTGTAGAGAGAACACCAATTTCAGTGACATTGGGCCAGACCCTCACTGAATGACTCCAAGCCACAAGTTCAATTTTTATGGGTAGTTTTGTGAAGAGCAGTACACCAGTATGATTTTCTGGCTGAATTATGTCCCACCTTTGCAAACTCTCAAGGAGATCTTCTAGAATGCATGTGGCTAAGACAGAATTTGTGATGCAGTTTAATCACAAAAATACGGTTACTGAAGTGCTGATCTTGCTTATAATGGCTTTCATTGTACCATGGTCTAATAGACCTTTTTAGGTAAAGAATAACAGTATCTTCTTAATTTTATTTGCACTGCTTTTTCCTTAGAAGCATCTTTATTCAATATTTTAAGCTTCTTTTGCATTAGAAGCGCATTATGCAGGCTGCTGGTGTGATAGTCCAAGCATTATTCAAAGTTTAAAACTATTTTTCCAAGAAAATAAATCTGCATTTGCTAAGTTTTAATAAGCACTAACATTTTATGAGGATCAACTACATTCCTATTGCCTTAAAAGATTTACTAATCTTTGACTTCTAAGCAAGAATTCTTAAATACATAAAACAGTGACATTACTTTCATACAAATATTACATTACATTACTTTCATAATTTTTATATCAAATGCCTCAATGAATGAATAGGTTTTTCCTAATTTTAGTTGCAAACAGTTTGTATGGTATTAAATTTAGGATATTGCAATCATCTCATTCTTCTCTTTTTCAATGTGTTCAGGAGCCCATGATTTGAAATCTCCTTTAGTATTGATTTCAAGATAAAATTTCAGTAGCCAACAAGAAGGATATTTTAGTATTTCCTTTTTATCTTTTTTACTCTCCCTTGGTGCTCAGCATCAAGCAAGCTTTGGCCCCAAGTTGTGGAGATTTTAGGCAATAGCTTCCCCATGCTTAAATTTTAAAAGTAGTTGCCATAGCAACTGCGAGACACAGCATATGGTGTGTCTGTTACCTCCAAGATAACAGAGCAAGTTCTAAAGAATTTTCTTTACAATATGTTATGAACCTTTGTACTTTTTACAATTTTTCAGAGTGCAGTATAAGGTACTGTTGTTCCCTGACATTCTCTTCAAGTTGAATGCTCATTTTGTAATTCTGCCTTTCATATTAGGGAAATATTTCCCTCTCTCACTTGTATTTCTATTCACCCAATATTCAGCAAAACAAGAAAGAATAAGGTGGGAGAAAGGAGACTTTTTAAAGTTTTATTTAAAGATTCCACTTAGTTTTGCTACAATGTTCCCTTTCCTTCACAGTGACAATCTAAAAGAAAAAATACAGAAAAAGACAGAAATCTTGTTTAAAATTCTCTACTATATAGGTGCTAGGCATGCAGACATTTTGCAGAACTCTACACAGCCTTCAACCCTTTGACTCCCATATGTGCGCAGCTTCTGATCTTAAATGAAGAATTAATTTTTGTGCAAAGTAGCCTCAAACAAGAGGAACTCAGAAACAAACCTGTCACCTCTTTTTTGGTAGGTAGTACATATCCCTTCCATAGCAAAGACTTTTGTCCAGACCCCTTTCCAAAATGGTTTTTCCCTGCTGTGTGTAGCTCCTAAAAAGCAAAACCACTAGATCAGCTTATGGGTGGAATGACACTACCTACCTTCCTCCACACACTGAGAAGATGCCTCTGTCCAGCAGAGCTCTTTCACAGAAGTTCAGCCTTTCAATGCTTGCCTTGCTTTGCAGAATAACATGCAGATTTGAGATATAAGGGTTATAGGCCTTTATTCCTCCTTCTGCACCTCTGTGGTTGTATAGGCTGAGACAGGATTAAAAGAATAGTTACTAGGATACATAATAATGTTCTGATCTATAATTTTCTGTCCCCTGAGTCCTTCATTCTGACAACTTTCTGCAATTCAGGCACCTTCTGCAAAAATGTTCTAAAAAATTAAAAAATAAAACTGCACCAAAACAGCATGTAAGAGTGCACATTTAATTCTCCCCCTAAGGAGAAGCTAAGAAAGGGAATGAACTATTCATTATACACTCAGCTTAATGCACAACTACAAGATGGTGACACTACTCTGATGAAGACACAAGATAGTGTAAGAACAGAGTAAAATATTTTAAAGGGAACTTTGCATGCTTGTGGGGTTTTCTTTCCGTTTATTTACTCTTCTTTTACCATGGTTACTTCTCAAGGAAGGGGTAGTCATTCAGTAATTGGAAGTGCATGTTGTTACCTTCAAGAAATACTTGGTCAAATGTCTTGAAAAGAAATACTTGTATTTATTTAACAAGTTGCATGGTTCATTACAGCAATTTTTAGTGCAAATGTATATTTTTAAATCATCTTTTGCTGCCTGGTCAAGAGGAGAAAGACACTAAAGAGCATAGCAGCAGGTACTATTTCTAGACATTAGCTTTCAGTGTAGATGAATTTCAGCAAAGGCTGAGTGATTCTACTGTGCAAAAAAAAAGAAGACATTTTTGCTGCTAAGAAGAGACCAGTGGCAGCATTTTTTTCCTAGTAATAGCAGTTGAAATTAACTAATAACCATAGTTACAGGAAAAGCAATGGTAGGAACTTCAGGTTTTAGCTGCTAAATGGCACGCAACAGAGAAGGAAGGTCATGTGTGTTTCACCTCATCTTGGTCATGCATTATCAATTTACTAGTCTGGAGCATTTAGGAGAAGAAAATTACTCCTGGTGTCCTGACTGATAGAAGGATGGTGAGAAAATATGATAAATATGTTTAATTAATTTTTAAAATATTGTGTTTATTATATATAATGTAAAAATCATGATTAAATGAAAATTCTATAACGTAGGAAGACATAGTTGTCACCCACCATGCCCCACTTTTATTTGTGCTGTAGGCAATATCAGAGTACATAGACAATATCGGTTTAAGTCGCTTCAATGCTCATGAATGTCATGTTTCTCTTGAATTTCAGTTTCATAGGATCTTATGGCTTACTTTTCCTTGCCAGCTCATGGATTGCATTATCTGTTGCATTGGACATACCCTCGATATTAAGATCTCCACAAGTTCCTAAGGGAACAGTTAATGTCTCATACTTCCTTCTTCTGAAACCATTTCCTCCCACTTAATTCTGAATTTTTCTAGTTCTGCTCTTAGCAGCCAGCCATCTCCATGGGCACTGGTGGTGTGTAGCAGCCAGCCACCAGGCCACACAGTGTACAACAATGGGCTGAAGGAGGTGGTTCGTTCAGTCCTATGAGGAATAAGCAAAGGGAAGATCTTAATGATCTTTCTGCTCTCTTTTGCTTACTAGGCGGGTCTGGAAGAACAAAGCCAAACTTCTTCTGCGGGCCACAATTACAGCATTGGTAGCATGAATTGCAACAGGGGAAATTTCAGCTAGATCCTAGGAAAGATGCTTTCATCATAGTCAAACAGTGGAACAGGTTTCCCAGGGAAGCTGTGGCACCGCCACCACTCAAAACTCAATCAGGCGAGATACTGAGTAAACTAGTTGGTCCTGCTTTGAGTGGAGCTAGATGACCTCAAAAATTCTCTTCCAACTTAAATTATGTGGTGATTCTGTGATTCTATTCAGTTCAGAAAAGCTCAGCAGGAAGTGTTTACCACTGAAAAAAAATATTCTATTTGAAAATCTGAGTACGCCTGACAGTTATAAGTGAAAGTGTGATTTATCCAAAGTAGTTTGTGCCACAGAGGGAGAGGTTGGTATTTTTCACTTTTGGATGTTTTTTTTCCTTTATTACCATAAAGTATGTTGAATTTAGTAAAGTTATTTATGGTGAAAACACAAATAGCAGAGAATCAACTCCTAAACACAAATGCACCAAAAAAAAAAAAAATCTGATAAATTTCCTTTCAGCATGGCTCATTCTATTTCAGGAAACATGCAACCCAATAAGATATATACAAAGCCCCTCTGTAATTAAGTGTAAGTGAAGTATATCACTACAGTGTATTAGTGACTACATATAAACATATTTTCCTTCTGAATGGTTATAAACAGGCACACCATAACCTCATTTCTAGGGGTTTTTTTTCCACATTATAAATTCATTTTTCTCTTTGCAAAATGTCACTTTCTTTCCAGTAGGTTAATCCCAGGAGGTCTGGTAACTACAATTACTCCATTTAATATTCCACAGATCTGTCAAGACTCAAAAAAAATCTGTAGTGTCAGTTTAAATATAAATATATATAATTCTAGTTAATAATCATCACTTCAAGTCTGTTATGAAAACTCTATTACTCATTCGGAGTGTGTGTGATGTTGTGTATTATGCAGCATTTGTTGCAGCATTTTCATTGATTTAATTGTTAAAAAACCAGCCATACTAATGGTAGCACATCAATGACCTCATGTGGAAAACAACATTGCTTTTAATAAGGTTAACCGGTCTATAAGTGTCTTTTTCTAATTACTTAAGGAAAAAGTAAATAGTATATACTCTATATAAAAAGCCAGAAATTGTCTGGCTTTTTATATAGAGTATATACTATTGTAAAGGCAAATACCAGCAAAACATATTTGATGCTTTTAATTTCTATAACATTTGCATCTGAAGAAAATACTTTCATTTACCGGTTACCAGAGCTTTTTTTTTTCTTGATGGGGGGTAGAGAGGTTTGGAGAAGTTGACAATTCTCTGCTAGCTTATAAATAGCCTGAAACAATAAACAGTTAAAAGACAACCTTCTTAATGGCTTCAAAACAAAAACTGTTATGTTGATCAAAAAGAGAAAACAGTATATTTCCATTAAGTCTAATGTGTTCATTGGATCTCTATTTACTTATCCTGCTAGAATAGCCCTTGCAATACAGGTAGAAATGTAGCTCTTTCTACAATGAAAGTTTCAGAGTAGCAGAATGAATATGCCCTTATGCCCAGCAAATTAATACCAATAAATAGCATTTTGAAGCTTTTAATCACCATGACAACCCACCTCAGATTCTTCAATAAAATGCCACAAACATACTGACTTATGCACACCTACCATGTGTTCATAAATACCAGCAGTGTTGTGCATCATAAAAACATATAATGGCATTGATGCCTTTCTCTTGGAAAACTCATCAATCAGCACTCCAGCTAAAACTTCATGTGTATCCTTCTATTTATATTAAGTGTTGAGTAAACAGTTCAATTAAATAAAAAGACAAAGAGATACATACCAAATATGTCTCAAATATATAAGGACAGTCATAGAATTTGACAGTCATTGGGAAAAATACCTGATATATAAATAAAGTGGAGGAATTACTTCAAATATCTACAAAAGAGAATCAGAATTCACATGGCAGAACTCTCCAAAGTACTCTTCCTGTCTCAGAAAGGAAATAGTTGACTTAAATATTATAAGCAGAGTATTCACTAAGCTGTGTGAGTAAGGACCTAATTATTGATATGAATCACATTCTGATGTAAATACTGCTTATGCTAATGCCAAAAAATCACGACAAATGTTCAAAAAACTTTCCCAAGACCAAAATTCAATTCAAGGCACTGTGGGAAATGGGACATTACAGACATCTACGTATGTAAAGAAAACAGATACTTGCTGCCATTTACCCAGCACTCAGAAAATTCACCAATTGCAGTCCATTATCTTCCACGTTTTTAGGACTGGTGCCCTGGAGCAGCTGTGCCACCACAGCTGTAACATACCTGCCAAGGGAAACTCAGTATGGTCCCAAACCAAAGAACAACGTACGCTCAGGCCTGCAGGCAGGCCTGCCACCCTTGTCTTTGCATGGCCTGAATGGCTCACTATATAGCTGCCACCATGCCTCCCACAGCCTCTGCGCCCTGCCCCAGGCCCCTCCAGCACAATTTGCCAGCATTTCCACATAACCTGTTTTAGCAAACTCTCATATCTATAGCCAACCCAACCACATAGACTTTATTAGTCATGGTTAATTGAACATATTTCAAGTATGATTTGTATCTGTTAAGCCATTTTGCAAGGTAAAAGCTGGTGAACTGAGCAGATTCCTTTTTCCTCACTTCTTTCAGGGGGTGTCAAAGAGTAGCCTACCACCAGTATCAATTTTGGGAAAAGCACTTTTCTACACATACACACACAAAAAAGAACCAACGAAAAAAGAAAAAGTCAGACATCAGCCTTCTCTGTGGCACCCCAGGCCATCCCTTGCTTTGGCATGAGTCTGCTTACCACAAGACCTTTTATCCCAATTTGTATGGACGGTCACAGAAGATGACATGAAGCACCTGTGGATCTCCAAGCCAGTCTGGAAGCATAGCTGATAAACTCAGCTGAGACATCTCTGAAATACCACCAGCTATTTTTTGAGATAGACATGAACAAAAATTCTTAGCATTCTCCTCTTCTCTGATCCTTTCTATCATCCCTGCACTGAACTCTACCACAGAACAATACCATACATCCATTTATAGAGGAACAAAGGCCATTTCAGCCTACCTGCATTTGCATGGTATTTCACAGAATCTCAAGGGCTTAGGATGGACCTACAGCATACATGTGAATGGCTAGAGGAGTCTCAGAAAGCATCAGGGATGCAGGCTGGTTGGTTCCTATATTTCACTAAAAGACACGTAACAGAACTGTGCTTCAGAAAATGTGAGGGAGCAGGGCAGTCGGGGCTCTTTGCATGCTTGGTGTAACCCATGCTGCACTATCTGGCTACTCTGCAGACATCCTCCAGCAGTAATCTATCAGATGTGTTAACTCCACCCTATTCACACAAGATTAGCTGTGAACTCTGTGGTAAAGGTGCCAGTTTTAAAATCAGCACAAAATTCTGCTTTTGTTCTACATGTCCATCCAAAAATAAAAGCTTCTTGCAACCAAGTATACCCTATAATGTATCAATACTAACAACACTGTCTGTCCCTAAAACCTCCAGTTTTTCCACCCCTCTTCCTATGACTCTATCATAGTGAAGACATATTGTACATTCTAAGATGGCATTGCATTATACTATAAAATAAAGGTAACTCTCTTAAGTTTCATGGATAAATGCCAAATTATGTTTATTTTCAGATTTCAGTACATGAAGTCTGCAGTCCATTTCACAGCAAGCCAAAAAATGAGTCTGTCAAGATGTATTCCTCAAAATTTGTTGCCCTGCTCTGTAACTTCTTCATATAATACTTTCCCTGCTCGAGAAACTGCAAAATGAGACAGAAACTCATCTGCCTTTTAATTAGCCAGTCTAAATTATTTAATTTATGCTCAGTCTAAATCTGGCAAAGGGACAGAATGTCTGAAAAGTCAAAATTTAATATTTTCCCTAAAGACTTTCAATATTTTCTCATACAAGAAAAAGTTCTGGGTTGACAGGGTTATATATAAGAGTTTACAAGACAAAATGAAACGTTACTACAAAAAGATATCTTGAAGTTCTTATTCTAGCCTTTGCTCACTTAAGGCCAGTTGCATACCTTCGAAGTTTTCACTATCCTCTTTCCATTGAAATGACGATATAAGTCACCAAAAGACAATGTATAATATATATAATTACCTTTTGTGTATGTTGAATGCCATATGCAGTATGTCAAAATACTAATGCTGAGTTGTACTATCTGTCTAGACTGAACATTTAAATTTTATATGTAAGAGTTTCCCTGAAATGCTTTATTTCATAAACCAGTGCTGGTGATGCCAAAAGGGCTCAGCTATATTATTTAGGTACTCATTACTCAAACACAACAAAAGGTAAGAGTTATCTTTTACCTGTAGACAGCCCAAGGTTGGAGAGCTAGAGCCACTACAAGGACATGAATCTTTTTAGAACATAAACCTGTGGAGATTAACTTTATTATTTTCTCACTATTTCTTTAAGGCACTGTTAAAAAGGCAGTGAACTGCACTTCTCATAGCACCAGAATATAGCTGAGAGTAGACTGAGAAAGTCACAAGTTCAGAGACACTAACTCTTATTAATTATAGTTATTTTTTACATTATAACAACCACATTGGTAAGTTTCATTTTAGATAAAAGACTTTCACTGCTCCCTGTATTTCTAAAGGAAATCTAATGTAGGGGCCACAGGTTTTATATGGATTCAGCAGAGCTTTTGAGCTGTCAAGACTCAATCCAGGCTGTTAGAAGATTTAGCCAGGCAACTCCTAGAAAAAATAAACACCTTCTTCCTACTGAATGAGTTTAAGTTTTAAACCAATACTTCACTTTTTAAAAAAATGTTTTATCTCTTCATTTTATAACTACTGCATCACACAGTTGATTCTCAAGTCCAAAATACCACTTGTCTAGAATCCTAATGACATTTACAGGGCCTACAATTAAACAAACAAAAGATACTTTACCGTCTCTCAGTGTCATTTCCCTGTAAAAATTACATACTGCACTTCTAAAGAAATGTATCTTTTCTTCTGTTTAGTTTATTAGCTACAGAGAAGAAGTTTTAGGTATCCTTTTATGTCTTGCAGTGCTAGTCTCTAAACTATATGCAAGTACTTTCAATGAAAAGAAAAAAGACTATGGTGGGAATAGCTTTATTGTCATATTTTTATATGGGTGGGTGTGAGAAGTGATTTAAGTTACAGGTACTGATTATTTAATTGTATTGATATAGAGCATCGAGCCTACCATGACTAGTGAATCATTCAGACTGACAAGAGGAGGTGTAAAAACTCTTATTGCTTCTATTCTGCACATCCTTCCAGCTTTACAAAAAGAAAAAGCTTTATTCACAAGTGGGGGTTAGTAAGCCATTAAAATTCTTGATAACAGCTATGAATGCGTAAAACAAACACGTCAAATCCATACAGTATAATTCTATAATTGATTGGATAATGATTTTTCCAAGAGATGACTATATCATCAGATGCGCAATATAGCTGACTCTGAGCCTACATATGGTTTAAAAATAATCTTTGTAAACTATACAAAATTAAGATTATGTGGTGTGCTTTATTTAATTTGTTAGTGTGTGACCTTTATTCAACAGTTTTATAAACCTATTTACTTGTTTAGATATGAAAATATACCCCAAACTATTAAACTCTCTGCTACATTGTATGAAAGAAATTGTACTTTGAATTTTCAAGCCTATAGTTCTGCAGCAGTAGTTGATTATAGGAACATGAATTTAGTCTGCAAAATAATTGTGTTTTCAATAATATTTAACCAAAAATGAATCTGAGCCAGCAGTGCCCTGGCAGCCAGGAGGGCCAACCCTGTCCTGAGGCGCATCAGGCACAGCATGGCCAGCCAGGCAAGGGAGGGGATTGTCCTGCTCTGCTCTGCTCTGCTCTGCTCTGCTCTGCTCTGCTCTGCTCTGCTCTGGGGTGGCCTCATCTCCAGTGCTGGAGGCAGTTTTGGGTGCTGCAAAATAAGAAAGATGAAAAGCTGTTAGAAAATGTCCAAAGGAGGGCAACAGAGATGGTGAAGGGCCTGGAGGGGAAGCCTTATGAGGGGAAGCTGAGGTCACTTGGTCTGTTCAGCCTGGAGGAGATTCAGGGGAGACCTCTGCAGTTACAGCTTCCTGGCGAGGGGAAGAGGAAGAGCAGGCACTGATCTCTTCCCTCTGGTGACCAGTGACAGAACCTGAGGGAACAGCCTGAAGCTGCATCAGAAGAGGTTTAGGCTGGATATTGAAAAAAGGTTCTTCACTCAGAGGGTGGTTGGACACTGGAAGAGGCTCCCCAGAGAGGTGGTCACAGCACCAGCCTGACAGAGCTCAAGAAAAGTTTGAACAGTGCTCTTATGAACATGGTCTTGGGACTGTCCTGTGCAGGGCCAGGAGTTGGATTTGATGATTGTTGTAGGTCCCATTTCCACTCAGGATATTCTATGATTCTATGAAAAATAATTAGCAGAATTTTAAAAAATTCTCAGTTCTGCTTTCAGCGACATGAATACAAAAAGCTACCTATAGATAGGTTTGAATATGACTATGTCAGGTTTTAGAAATATAACAAAACACAGGTTTGGAATCAACAAAGTCTGTTTTTCTTTTCTTCCTTATCAGTTCTATGTTTTTCACTAAACTCAAGATGCTGAAAAGCAAGCAAGGGATTCAGATAAATTTCTTCATTTTTTTCAGTATCACTTTATGATGAGGATAATTTTTTAAAATTATGTAAACTATCTGCTTTCTTTAAATACTTACAATTTTGTTGTTTTTTTTTTTTTTTACAGCCAGCAATAGATTTTAAAATCATACTTTTCTCAGTTTTTCCTTTAGTATTTAGGTAACATATATCTTTCTGTTTGTGCGGTGTTTTCGCTATGTATTATACATATCCACAATTTTAATCTTCATTTTCAGTATCATTAATTTTTCCTTTATTAGTATAAATTAATATTCTTGGAAGCAGGGTAAAAGAAATACACTGAAGGCATTAAATAATTTGCCTAGTAGCAGAAACATTAATTGTAATGTGAAATTTTTATTCTTATTACTTTTTTACTTGCTATTATCAGAAGAAACAAAATGAGGTAAGAGCTTTATTAGATGAGATTCGGTGCTGGTAAAAGAGTCCTGAACTAGTGATCATATTCACTAAGAGGTGAAAGAGTTCCTATTAAGTACTGTTGTGTATTTCTTTTGTAAGAAATTGTTTCTTCAACAAATTACTAAAAATCTTCCTGTTACTAGTAGTCCAATATTGAAGGGAAATCTTATGTCCTTTTTTTATTTTGTACAAAAGACAACCACAGTGAGTCTGACTGCAGGACAAAATCACCAGAAAATGACGTTGAGAATGGTTGTGTATCCTGCACAATTTCATAGATAACACACTAGTAATATCCCATTGGAAGAAAACTGGAANTTCCCATGGACTATGGTCAAAGACAGTGCTTTCCTGGGGTCCCAGCCAGGGTCTCGGACCCCCCAGGGCAGTTGGAGGGGTTTTCCACATGCCCTGGACTCCAACAATCTGGACAACTCTTTAGTGAAAACAAGTTTTATTTTACAGAATAAAAGTGAATGACATTTTTGACTGGCCAGCTATCTTCAGATAAGGAAGCTAGACTGTACTAAGTAATGCAACATGAAAAAAAAAATTGCAGTAATTCCAGTCTAAGGTGAAGTTTGCAGGTCCGAACAGAACAATACTTGCGCTTGTAGATTTAGAAGGGCTTACTCTTAACAACTGGCATTTCATGATTGTTGATGGCATCCAAGCTGCTTTTCAGAACAATGCATAACAATCTTTCTAGTTAAACATGAACTAAAAATTATGTCTGGCAATTCACCCTACTTATCCATTTCTAATTAATAAAAAGGATGAAACCACTAGAATTGAATTTACCCTGTGAAATGACAGGATTGAAGAGAATTATAAGAACAACTTAGAGACATGAATAGGGAAAGTGAGCATTGATACAGGATGTTGTAAGTCTGATAAAGAATTCTATTAAGATACTGTTATTCAGCATCAAATTGTAAAAAATCTTCTTACATGAAGTGAAAAATCATAGAATTGTAAAGTTCAAAGAACAGATAATGAAATTATAACAGGATACAGGTGAGCTACTTAAATTATCATATTCCACTTAACTCGGTGATCATAATAATTTTGCAACTCTATTATATTGAGCTATGAAGAATAATTTAGAAAATCATTGACTCCATCTAGTGGTACTTTTCTGTAATTTTTCATTTGCAATTGCTTCAGTAGAGAAATCAATTCCAAACTTTCCTTTTAATTCCTTACAAGTCAAGAAACAACAACAGAAAACAACAATCAAGAAAATCAGCCCACATCTCTTGCAAGAACAGTGCTCAAAATATTCTGCAAAGAAAGTCACATCACTTTTCATACACAATGGTTTAAGAAGCTGAGATGGAGGGAAATGAGACAATTTTGGCCAGTGGCAGAATAAGGATGAGAGCCTCAGCTTCCCCAGCCACAAGATTGCTCGTCAGAAAACCAGGATGGTGGAGGCAATTTTTCTCCTTGGATATCTTTGCCTCAGATTACCAGTAGACTACTGGTGGTTGGTACTCTGAAAGAAATTAAATAAAATTAAATGAAATGGTATTTTTCCTTTTCATAATTTAGAGGAGGAAGGCATATCAGTGCAGCCACCACCTTAGCCATTACAAGTAACCATGTTTGCAGGCAGCTGAGACAATGCAAAGAATCAGACCTCAGAAGATGCTCTGCTTACTCAGTCCCCACAATGTAAAATTTAATCAAAGGGGCAGCATTGGCATGAAGAAATTTACACTGCAACACCCTGATGATCTGTCTTATTTCATAAAATTAAAAACAAACAAACATACACACCCCCTCCAAATAAACAAACAAAACCACACACAAAACCCCCAAAAAACAAACAAAATCATACAACAAGTCAAGTTTCCAGGGCAATTACTCCAATTTCTCAAAAACATTTTTCAAACTGTAATTTTTCAAAAATTTTTCAAAAGCATTTAACTCAGATGATGTGATTTTGGATAATCTGGTTTATATAACTACTAAAACGTAAGTCTGCTAGAGGAGTCTGAGATGTGGAAAGCCACATGTTTATTCAGGGTCATTGAAAGAAAAATTAAGTCCATAGTGATCAGAATCTAAAGAACTGTAGAGAAAAGTGGTTTTAATATTGCGAAGTTTCGGGGCTTTGGGGGAATGTGGACATCAAAAACATTAACTTTTATTCCTGTTTTTACAACAACAATACTTGTAACTTCAAGCAATATAGGGAACATCAGAAAGGAGACACAGTATTCATCTCCAGAGTTTCCATGATGGGGCAACAAAAATGTCATTGTTCTAGTCTATGTAAAGTCAAATACATAACACTCTTCCCAATTACTAATTTGGAAAGCTATCATTAAATTTTGAACTGGTCCACAGCTATGAGGAAAATATCAACTGCTGACAGGAATAAACATCATTCCATAAGCAGGATGATTGGAGTTCAACTCTAGCTTGAGCTGATTAACACTACCTTATCAGTCACAGTCTGCACAGCCAAAAGAGCTGTGATGCTAAACGAAGGATTAACACTGTAGTGAAATGGGCTTTCAGAGCTAAAATCTGAATGTTGAAAGCATTCACTGGTGAAATTATCCAAAGATTATTTTGAGGAAGTAAACTTGGCAAACACAGTGCTCTCCTAAAAGCAGTATAAACACTACATGTCAATAAAGAAGCTTACTTCCCTTCTGCTGGTTTTAGTCAACCACAGCTGATTCACAGAATTTCTACAGCTAAACCCCGTCCCACTCAAACCTATCTTCTCTTTGACAAGAGTACTAGTGAAAAATCACTGGATTGAAGAAATTCTTAGCTACTACCTCTTGTTCTCTCAAACCATTATGTTCAGTGTTCAGTACACTGCAGTAAAATTGCTGGAATTTCACAGAATAGTTATCTCTCAGATATGATTACCAAAAAAAAAAAAAAAGAGGAGAAGTTCTTCTTTTTAAATTTTCAAGTAATTTAGAAATAAATAAATTTTCAAGTAATTTATGGTGACTTCAGATCTTAATAAGAGATAAGTGCAGCCTGGTAAGAGATCTGACAGGATATATTACATACTCGACAGCGTCTGATTAATATTTTGGTATTCATAAATAAGATGTAGATCCACAAAATAAATGCAGTAGTTGAAACAAATACATTAGCTGTACTTTTCATTGTAAGTGATGCAGCAAGCAGAATTGTAAGTAACATAATGAATGTATTAAAAATACCAGTCACAGGTACTGGCACTTTTCTATTTCCCTTTTAAATTATACCATAAAGATGATCCCCAGCGCACAATTCTAATACTGTGGTCTTACAGCTGCATATTGGAACCTTCTTCTCCTATTACAATCATACCTTAGAGGAAAGAAAAATGTCTGAACAGACTTTTTAATAGGAATAATTTTCCATGCCTCTAGTTTAAAAACTATCCATTTTATAATAAAGTTCTTTATTTGTAACTGTTTGTACTTTTCAAAAGAATAAAGGCTGTTTTCCCTTGATAGTCTTTCAATAAAAGAACGTTTTCCAGGAATTAAGTAATCACCTGCTCTTTTTAATCTTTTGTCTAGCCAATTTTCAAATCCACGGCAATTTGCAGAATGTGAAAAGTCTGGATAATTATGGATTGTGGTAGTGAATTTCAGCTCTAAATTTCTGCAATGAGATAACACTTATGAGACAACATCTCAATCTAAATTATTTTTGGTCTCCAACACAGGTCTTCCTCAAGAGGAAGAATTCGTAGAGGATAGAAAAATAAACACAGAATGCTTATTTAAGTGCACCACAGCCTAAGTCAGGTGCAAAATATATCATCATCATTAAAACCATCAAGATTTCAGGTTGTCTAGCCATTTCAGAGCTGAGAATTTAACCTCATCTCAGCACTTGAGAAAAAGAGAGGGGTTTATGATCGAATTTCCTTTCTTTGTAAATACAAAAGAAATCATTGGTAAAAAATACAAAAATCAGGACTCGGACTCATTTGTTACCAGCAAATGATGCTTCCTTGGCTGTTTTCACTTCATCTGGTATTTTCCTGACATCTATCCATGAACTTCATAAGAGCAGTGCATAGGTCTTTCCCCACCAAACCCTTAATTGCAGCAAACAAAATGTAGGTATTGTGACCTGCGTGATACCTTCTTGCTTTTTACTTGCGGGTCACCCCTGACGGCATGCCAGGTACCCACTAAAGCTGCTCTCTCACACCCCTTTGCTACAGGACAGGAGAGGGAAAAAAAAGAAAGAAAAGAAAAAAAAAAACTATAATAAAAGATTCATTATTTGAGATAAGGATAGGGCAAAATCACTTCTCAAATACCATCACAGGCAAAACAGACTCAACTTGGGGATATTAATTGAATTTATTACCAATCAGAAGCAGAGAAAGATAACGAGAATAAAACAAATCTTAAAATTACGTTCCCCCTGCCCTCCCTCCTTCCACAGGGTTCTATCTCCTCCCCACCTCATACTCCCTGCCGTGGCCCAGGGAGACAAGGAATAAAGGTTTTGATCAGCTCCTGCCGCTGCTCAGGGAGAGGAGTCCCTCCCCTGCTCCAGCATGGGGTTCCTCCCGCGGGAAAACAGTTCTCCAAAAACTCGTGGATTCCTTCCCGCAGGCTAGAGATCTTCAGGAGCTGCTGCAGCGCGGGGCTCCTCCCATGGGGCGCAGTCCTTCAAGAACAGCCTGCTCCAGCATGGATCCCCCACAGGGTCACAAGTCCCAACAGTGAAACCTGTTCCAGCATGGGCTCCTCTTGATGCTGACATCTCAAGAGGCACAAAAAAAGTTAACAATTTGCCAAGAGAGTTACAGGGAATGAGAAGGAGTTATGAAACAGCATCCCGCCTTACTCTTGCAAAAGGTGGAATATGTAAATTTTTTCTTGAGAAAGGGTGTGCTTTGATATCTGATCTTTATACACTTTCAAGCCTAATCGACAACAAAGATTTAATCCGTGAAGCAGATAACAGCCAGCAAGCAAGCTCTGAGTGATGTCCAGGTGTTAGAAAGGCAAATTACTAATTCACCTTTTTAAGGTTTAGGGCTTGACATGTTCTAACCATCTCAGACCTAAACGGAGCTTAAACAAAACTTGGGAAGAAGGGTAAACCACAAAGAATACACAATTTTTGGGCCACAAGGACAACTGGCAGAACATTCAAGATAAGGAAGAAACTAATAAAACCAGCTCAGCAACTGTGCTGAATCAACTCCAACTGAGTAAAAGGTAATACTGGCAGGGGGAAATCTGGAACCATTCACAGACACCCACCCAGGAAACCCACCGACTCAAGAGAAAGACTGAGTGTGCAGACTTATTAGCAAGAGAATCATTGACCAATAGAAGATAGAATATTAATTCGTAAGAGAACTATGTAATTTATAGTCAATAAACATTAATGCTTTGTTTGGTAAAATATATAAATAGTAAAAAGGTTTGATAGTTGTTGCGCTTGATTTGTAGAAATCTCCACCTTGCACCCTGCACAGAACAAACAATGTCTCCTTTCTAAACCAGACCCGGTGTGTGTGTTTGGAGAGCTCCTAAAATTGTCAACGCTTTCTCCCCAGGTCTGCAGGTCCCTGCCAGCCTGCTGAAGTGTGGGCTTCCAAAGGATTCACAGTCTTCTCTTGGGCATCCACCTGCTCCAGTGCGAGCCTCTTCCATGGGCTGCAGGAGAATCTCTGCATTCCTCTGGTCCCCCATGGGACTGTTTTCACAGCCTGACTCATCACAGCCTTCACCACGGGCTACAGGGGAATCTCGGCTCTGGCAGCTGGAACATCTCCTGTCCCACTTTCGCCACTGACCTCAGTGTCTACAGTTGTTCCTCTCACATTTTCTCATTTTCTCTGCTCTTCTCTGGAGACGGATATGTGTTACATCTGCCCAATAACTTTTTTTCTTCTTAAATATGTTATCACAGAGGGATTACTGCCATTGCTGACAGACTCAGCTTTGGTCAGCAGCAGGTCCGTCCGGGAGCCGACATGGAGAAATTCCTGGCAGCTTCTCACAGAAGCCAACCCTGTAGCCACCCCCAGCCCCCAAAACCTGGCCATGCAAACCCCATACGTACTTAAGTAAAATACATCAGCAGAGCAATCACTGAGGCCATCACCATTTTTCTTCTGCTTTTGTCAGACTACAGTACTAAGCTTCTGTGGTGAAATTCCTATATTAGCATAAAAATCTTTTTTAAAGGAAATAATTGTTACCAATCAACAAAGTTGCAAACGGACACTCTGCATCTTGGGATCTTCATTCATATGTAATTCAAAGGTATTTGTGTTGTACAGGACAATTACAGCCTCAGGTTTCATGTGGGATTAGACCCGCATTTCTGTCTTGTCTGGGTCTGATGAGAACAAAATGTTTGCAAGGTGCACTGAAAGATGATTCGCTATTGCCTGAGAAGGCAAAATTAGCATCTTGATTGTCAGAGCTAAACACAAAGGTCTTAAAAAAAAGGAGATATATTTTTTAAAATCCAACAACTCATTTTTGTAAGGGCAGATTCCTTTTCAGATTTGTCCTTGTATCTGTAAAAAATTGTGAATGATATTCAGGGCATCATTATGAAAGGAAAAATAAATATGATTGACTGGCCATTAGGTGAAAGGAATTTAGAGCCAGCTCTGAATGATGGTGAGCCCTCAGCGACAATTCAGGCGTATGTTTCCAAATGCTTCTATGCTTTCCAAAATCTGAGTCTCTTTCTGACATTTTCATTGAAGAGCAGCAGAAACCCTAGAGCATTAAGAGAGAAAACCTAGTACTAATCACCTCTTCAGTAAGGCTGTCCATAAGATTTTGGTAGAAGTAACTTGCTACGGGGAGAACAGACAGTTATCATCGAATGTGCATTTCTGAATGATTTCAAGGTTTGAATTTTGTCTGATTTCTGTGTCCACTGACTGCTCCCTCATCTGAGTCTTCTTGGATTGCTTAAGGTAAACTGTTTAGCTCCGCTCTTGTTTAGTTATTACTGGAGGTATAAGCTGGCTACAGTCTATCCAACTGAAAAACTTTGGTTCAGCAGATTTCAGCTAAGTTTGCTCACTTCTGCTTATTTATAAAACTTACAAGGTTTCCACAGGAAATTAAACAGAAAATACCAGTCCTTAAAGGAACAACCCCTGCCCAGCTTTAAAATAAATATTTATTTAAATGCTCAAAGAAAATGTTTTCTATTCTACTTTACCTTTTTAGGTAAGATTCTTGCCTGAGGTGGATTAGGAATTCCATAAGCAAGGCTACTTATCTCACAAATTATGTTAAATATTTGTATGCTCAAACAAACATCTCAAGCAACTTTAACCTATTTTAAAGGTTTAAGAAATACTGGAAGGCATCATCATTCAGAGAACTAAGTGCCAGTAGAATTTCAAAACATTTTCCCAACTGTTTCCCCTAAAGCTACTTACTGTGCAAAAACAGATTCAATTTTCTGTTGGAATATTTCATAAGTCTCTGAATCAAAAGTATTTCATCAGCATCACCCATAATCTACTCTACAAAATGCTTTCTGCAAGGCAAGTGTTAGCTGATATTTAAATACAGCTTTCAAACATAAAACACAACATGAACAATTGAAGTAAAACAGCACATTCACATCTACAGTCTAGAGTTTGATCATCTGGATCAGGAGAAATTGAAGTTTTTCTGACACAGGATGAATAACAAAAAACTTTTTAAGGTTGTTTTTTTTTTTACTCAACCTAAAATCACAGCAAACTATCAAGTAAAAAACCAGATATATAAACTATAGCCGGTCATCACATGTAGAAAGAATATTCTAAAGTGCTTTGTTGGCTTCAGGAAGGGTAACTGATATGGTGTGTGCAATCACTTTCACTCAATAAACGCAGTTGTTTCCCCCATCCCAGTCCTCAAAAGTGTCCAGATACACAAAAGAGACCCATATATACTTTTAGCTTAGGGAGGAGAAATTGTAAGTGATTTTGCCTATGTCCTATCTGAAAAGTTGAGGAGTGGAACCGTGTTGCTGCATTTATACAGGCCCATCAAGCCCTGACCCGGCATGAACACAGCAATGCAGGCAGCAGATGATCTCTGCAGGGTGAAGCCCCACTGTCTCACAGCAGAAATATCACCCCATCCACTACTGTTCACACAGCACTGTTATCAGAGCCAGCCAGGACCAAGAGACCAGAAACTGCTCTTCTGTGAGGAAATTCCTGCTGCCAAGAGGTTGTACATTTCAGTTTAAGACACCAAGAAGAGTCAGAAGTTATTTCAGATCAAACATTCAAACAAGAAACAGAAAATATAATAGGGGAAAACTAGGAAAACAAAACACTCGCGTTTTGTGGTAAATAGTAAGTTAGTGCTTTTTAAAGGATTACGTGAGAACAAAAGAATAACTCAGACCATGATTTTAAATATATATATATATATTTTAATGTAACTGGACATCTTTCTTTAAAAGAAAAATTAAAGAACAAGGACTTTATTAGTTATTGTGTTAATTTTATGATCATAAAACCATGTAAATTGAGTATAACATGCTGCCATCATGGTTACATCCCAAAAACATTACAAGCTATGACAGGAATAGTAAGCATCTCCATATGTAGTTTGGAGTTTTAGACATACTTCAGATATTTAGAGGATCCACTGCTTTTCAGAGTTTTACATAAATACAGAAAAATGTTTGAGGCTGTCTCATTAAATTAAAAAAAAAAAAAAAAGAAAGTTCATAAAACCCAGGAGAACACACAGATACATTCAAATGTTAATTCTTCCTTTAGAGCTCCTTCTTCCTTATGGGTAGGACCATCTGAATGACTGATAGACTGAACAAAACCAAAAAATGTTCAAGTTCTTTTCTGACTGAAAAAAATGACAATAATTACAATAATTATAATCATTTTCATAACTCTAACAGAACTAACAGCTGAACCAATGTGAAATATTCTGTATTTGGAATCGTACAGCATACATAACTGTATATAGCAAATATATTCTGTAATATATACCAGAAATAGTGTTGTATATTTCCGAAGATAGAGGTAGTATACTAATAACAATATTCTTTATTCAGTAGACCATTACTTGAGACAGATATATCCAGAATGCGGCAGACTGGGATCAGACTCTCAAAAGACAACATTAAGGCTTATCATTTCCATTGGCAGTGTGACAATTCATATTATATATTAGAATAGTCAGCAAGCCAGACAGGGTATGGACAAGAATGATACTCTACACTTTTGAAAATGCACATTTGAATCCATGTAGGAGAATGGAAGCTGTTCTGGATAGCAGGTAAGCCATTGGTTTTTGGATAAAATGGGACACCCACCATACTGAGGTACACTTAGGAAAATCTACATAACTTGTTTATATATATATATATATATGTATTAGGAAGAAGATAATTTCCTAGAATTGTCCTTCTCTACCTTTCACCCTGTGTCATATCCATAGACCTCCTTCTTCTCTTTTCAGAAGTACAGACTGGAAGGATTAACAGCTGTTTACCATGCAAGCCTTGGGCAACACACAGAAGGAGGCAAGCCCCAGATACACATATCCAGAAGGTAACAGAGACTGTGACAAAGACCAGGCCTCTGATAGGCCATTGAAGGAAACATTCATCCCATGGAGATGAAACTGGAACTTTCTAACTGGTAGGGGGGAAAGATGGTCACATATTTGTCAGGAAAGAACAAAGTCACCATGGGGTATTTATATGATTGCACAAAGTGCCTTATGGGATTTTAGGGGAATGGGTGTGATGAAGGTACATTATAGATGAACAAGCACAGGAAAATAGAGAGGCAGTGGGACAATGGGGCCAGTTGTGTGAAAACAAGCTGCAGGTCATCACACCTGCCTAACCAACTCCAGATTCCAGATAAACTCCCTGTTCCGTCTCTGTGTGCCGCCAGAGAACTTCCAGCCAGGGCAAGTGATCTGGGATCTAACTTGGGGATGTGCAGAGACTCCGGGCTCAACAGCCAAGTTACCCGGGGAATCAAGCTCTGGAGCAGGGCTCGCAGAGACGAGCGGGGCGAGCCGCTCTCCATAGCCAGCAGCGAGCGGGTGCGGAGCGGACACCGCCCGGCACTCGCACCGCCCGCAGCCCGGCACTGCGGCACTCCGGCTCTGCGGGACGGGCAGGAGCGCTCGCCAGATCCCAAAGCCGCTGGCGTGAGCTGCCTTGTGACACAGCGCACCACCAGTGGCGTTCCAATGGGAAACATCAGCACTAACATCAAATACAGAGATTCACTGCGAAGCTCCATTTCACTGCAGCTATGGGGAGGGTCAGCACAGCCTTACACTGTGGCAGCTTAGGCCCCTTGAGAACAAGCTNCTCCCGGCGCTCGGAGCGGCAGGAGCTCCGGGAGTAACTAACCAAACGTGCCCCTCTTGCCTCCACGCTGGCGGGAGTGGGGCGGCATGCCGGGCAGAGGCGGAGTGCGGCACGGCACGGGAGGGGAGAGGAGGGGAGCGGGCGGGCGTCGCGCCCGGGACCCGCCGGGGCCCTTGTGCCGGGTGGAGCGCTGCGAGG
>WBMY01006001.1:577099-686956 GCA_013397315.1 Donacobius atricapilla | reverse complement strand
GAGGAGCGGGGGGAGCGCGGCTGCCCGAGACCCGGCCTCGGCTCCTCGGGACGCGCCGGGAGCGCGTGAGGGACGGGGCGCTCACAGATGTGGACCGCCGGGTGGCCTGGAGGTCCCACCGTGTGGAAGGAAGTTCAGCACACACAGGGTGCACGGATCTTCGGGAGGGTTCCTTTGTTCCTGTGCCGGAGAAAACGTGCCCCATACCTTGCCTCTTGGGGCTAGCTTTGTTTTTCGTTTTTCAACCTCTAGTTAAAAATACTTTTGAAACGCCTTACGCTATGAAGCAGTCAAAAATTACAGAATTTAGCAAAATCTAAACACCCACTCTGAGGACTTTTCAAGCCTGTTTAGGCAAAGTAGATGCATTTTGTTTACAGCTGTTTTCTAGACACTGAGCGATAATGTGGTCGTTCCTGTCTTGCAAACACTGGTGCGGAATTGCTTTGTTCCCGTGAAAAGCCCCAGAAGACTTATGCAGGGGGCCTCAATGGTTGATCCGCATATCTTTTAACTTGCAAATTCGAACTTTAGGTTCACTTACCTGAAAGCATTTGAGAAAAGTAGAGCGACTTGGAGTGTGAGGGTGGTGTAACGATTTCTTTTTTCTTTCTATTTTGCTGGAGCCAAGGAAAGGTGGGAGGGTGATTTTCTTGTTTCCAGCCACATATCTGCCTTGTCCGCAGGGCTGTTTACAAAAAAATCTCGGCTTGTGTGGCCATGTGTAGGTAGTTTCTTTGTGGTATTAACACAGGAGCTTGAGAACGGTGAAACCGACAGGGACCATCATGGGAAATCCCGAGGAAAGGGAATCTGTGTGAGCTCTGTGCTGGTCTTTTGCTCCCTCTGTACCTGATTAAGTATAGTTATTCCTTTTTATTTTAGAAAAAGGGAAGTGTGTTTCTGGGAAAACAGTAGTCACTTATTTAATCTTAATCTGACTGTCAGCGTGGTGTGTCTTTAGAAACCTTCTCATCTAATTTGTTGGTGGTGCTTTTGGGTTTGTTTTCCTTTTAGACTGTTTTCTGGCCCAGGTCCTTTGTGCGACTACTCCGGTTCTCAGTGGCTATGGGCAATTGCCTTGTGACTGAGACTTCTGCCTCCCTTTCTTTTTTTTCTCAATGTGCCTCATTCCCGAAATCTGCAGTAAAATGCTACAGTGCTTTATTTGCAATAGCTTGAATTAGCCTAAAGTTTGTTCCTGAAGCTGATACCTGATAGTCATCAAAGCTGTAAATACCGGGCCACAGATAGCTCACAGTCTGTCAGGCTTCTGGTTTGAACCTCGGATTTGTTACTGGCTGCTTCCCTGTTCCAGCGTGCGAGAGGGAGTTCTCTGCCTACCTGAGATCTAGCCTGGAGATCCCGGCCATCACTCGTGATTCTTGGCTTGCAGAACTTAGGTAATGCTTTCCCCAGCTTCCTAAGGGAAGGCAAATCAGAGATGTACAGATGTGTTCCTAGAAGGATTCTGAGAAAGAATAATCATCTTGGTGCTGTGGGTGAAGAAACTAGGGTTTATTTAGTTTGGGTTTGTTTTTTTTTTTTCCCAAGGTGGGCTAGAACAGGATGCATGATGTGGCTCACAGTAAAGGGCAGCTCACCTGATGTTTGAAAGAAATGCAAGTTAGGTCAGTGTTTCCAAATAAATTACTTTCCACTTCAGAACGTAAAATACATTGTCCTACCTGGTGTAGATTCCCTTGTATGCATGTCCCAGTTTTGGCTTCCTCACCTTTTTAGTTTTTTGTTTGGTGGGGGGGTTTTTTGTTTTGTTTTTCTTTGTGTGTTTTGTGGATCAGGATTTCTCTGATTAGGCCAGGATCCTGCATTTTCTCCTAACAGTGGAAACTGTATTCATAGTCACATCACTACACAGTTATTTTTTGTTTCCGAGTTCTTTGTATTAGTACAATCTTTATTTGAGCCGAAGTTAGAGCTGTTTCTTAGGTTATCTGTGGACCGTTATTTCTGTTGCTTAAACTAAGTAAGAACTCTTCTGTACCGATTAAGTTTGTAGATAACTAGCTGTTGCATTGGACTTTATTTACTCTTCTGAAAATAAAATATATGGTCTGTTAGTTTGAGGAAATAGGTAAAAGCTGCTATATCTCTTATTGATCTGCGAATTTTTTTTCTGGACAATTGCATCCTGCTTTCTAAACCCCTATCTCTTACAATAACAGTTGAATTATTCTTTTATCATAGTCCCACTTTCAGTTTATTGAGTTTATGTGCCTTTTTTTGCAGTTTTAAATAAAACATAAAAGAGGTGTATAATGTTCATTAATGCACTGGATGTATTTAATACCTTGTGTCTTTTGCATGACAGACAGCCAGAAGAACTCAGGATGAGTATAACGAATAACTTTGATGTTCAAAGCACGTGTGAGTATCAAATAATTTCAGAAATACTTAATCTGCATATATAATGTTCGTTATAACTTGTTTTATTTGGGCTTAAAGAGCAGGTGAGTTTCCAGTAATCAAATTACTGTGTCCAGTTTGAGGCTCTTCACTACAAGAAAGACAAGGAGCTCCTGAGAGGGTTCAGCAGAGGCCACAGAGATGATTTGGGGTCTGGAGCATCTCTGTCATGGGGAGAGACTGTGGGAGCTGGACTGGTTTAGTCTGGAGAAAACTGAAAGGGAATCTCATTAACACATATAAGTGTCTCAGAGGCAGGTGCCAAGGGGATGATGCCAGAGTCTTCAGTGGTGCCCAGTGACAGGATGAGGAGCAATGGTCAGGAACTATAACACAATAGCTTCTTCCTCCACATGAGGAAGAACTTCTGTACTTTGAGGGTGGCAGAGCACTGGAACAGGCTGCCTAGACAGGTCGTGGACTCACCCTTTCTGGAGACATCCAAAATCCACCTGCACAAGGTCCTGTGTCACCTACTTTGGGTGGCCCTGCGTTGCAGGGGGTTGGACTAGATGATCTCCAGAGGCCATTTCCAACCCTAACCATTCTCTGAAATTATGTTTGAGCTACCACTTGTCCTAGGAAATGAAAAAGAAATAACTTACAAACTTCCTTGGGTTTGTTTACTGTAATTAGACTGTTCTTAAATAGTATTTTCTGCAGATGTTAAGAAAGTAAACTTGTGAATTTAGCAGCCAAATCGCACAGCTATGTTTGAGATGTACCGTTCAGGACTTTCTTAGGCTGAAGCAGTAACCCTATTCTTGTTACTACCGTGACTGTTTTTTGTCTTAGACTATTGTAAATGTATTTTATACATCTACTGGGAATTAAAGGGAAGTTGTTAAAAAAGTCCATGGAACTATGATAGTGGGCTAGAAATTTCACTAAGTGAGAAATCTTCAAGGTTTTAGTGTTGCAGTGTTGTCTCAAATTGTTAAATGTTTTTAAAAGCTGTGGTAGCAAATGACTTGGCACCATTCACATACTTATCCCCAAGGTTATCATGTAGGTAGACAAAGAAATGGCTGGTTGGATTCTAATATGGGGATGATTGTATGTATAGTACTAAAACCAACTAGATGACATTTCACATGCACCTGGACAATGCTGGCCATTTGATAATTCTCCTTGTGTGTTTTGGGAAGAATATTTCAATTGGGAGCACAGTCTGCTTGTGACTTTAGCTTGGCTGATAGACCACTCCTGAACCAGCAGGCTGGTGAAGTATTTTCTTTCTAGTAACTAAGGGAGGAACAAATAATACATTCTTCTGTATTACTATAAAATTTCACATTAAGGAAAGGGATAGCTACTGTCCTTTATCCTGTAATCTACTTGAAGATGTCTGTGATTAAAAGAGGTGAAAGCTACTGCTCTGTAGCTGATCCACAGTAATTCCAGTACACTCACTGTGGTTATAAACATGATTCTGTATTTTAGTCTGTGTTCTCTGTGGACGAGCAGATGACTGCCCTGAAAAGTATGGAGAAAAAAGGACCTATGTGGAATACAATCTCACTGTTCATTATTACTGTTTGGTAAGTGTATGGTATTGATCTTGGAGTTTTCTGATTTATCTGAAAAAAAAAAAAAAAAGTGCAACAAGTGTTTAAAAATAATAACCTGTCCAATTGTTGTAACAATTTTGTTGTTGTAAAGCTTGAGATGGGAGCTTTAACTCATAGCCCCTTGAAGGCTTGTACTTGCCAGGTACTGCAGATGAAATAAGTAAATCCCAGCAAGCCTTTATTCAAAGCTAGATTCTGTGAATGGTCCATTTAAAGGAGTTCATCAATTTTCCCTACCTATCATAGCAAATAGCAGTGAAGGTACATGTTAAGACAAAGGGAACAGTTTGCACCTACATATTCCCTCCTATAAGAAAAGTGTTGTTTCAAAATTTGAAATGTGAAATTTCCACCCTGTGTGGAAAAAGTACAGAAAAGGATTTTTTTTCGTTTCTCAATAGTTCTTAATGGCTGTGAGCTATTCTCAGAGATTACACAGAACATTGTAACACTTAAGTCCTAATTTTCAGTTAAGTTATATGTACCCTGTTGATCGTATTAGTACACTAATTAGTAGAAGTTTATAATTTAAACAAAGCTATGGATATAATCTGCAGCTTTTGTTATCACTCTTGACATTTTCAAATATTCATATTCTTGAAGTCTCTCAAAGTCTAAATTTTTGCAGTCTTTAGAATAATATTGCTACTTTACAAAAAAGAAAATATTTTCTTTGTTAATGAATATAATTGGAATTGTTCTCCCTAATTTTAAAATGAGTGTCGAGTATCAGAAGAAGTAATGTAGGGGGTATGTTCTCTCAACAAGTTCTTTATAGTGTCGATTGTACATGGTTTAATATTTTGGATACTAAATCCTTTAAGGAAAGTGAAGGTTTTCTGAAGTTACATAAAGATAGAAATATTTGTTTTTAAGTTCATTTTAAGCAGCTGCAAGGAAATAAAAGCCATTATACCATGTTAGTGGTAATTTTGTCTCCTATATAAGACCATATCAAATGATAAGAAAAAATCCTATCCTGATGAACAGGCATGCATGCAATACTGTAAGTCTTAGGACTTACAAGGTATTTTAACTGCAGGAAGCCCATCCACAGTATCTTAGATTTTTTGTCTCTACTTCTTTTAAAAATAAGCAAAGCCCTGTGATTTTACTTAAATATAGTGTATGTTATATAAGAAAAGAGTTCTACAAAGAGGCACATTAGTGACAGTTTAATTATTCTCTGCCAAATGTCTCACAGTTGGAAAAATATATTTAATTGGTTTCGGTATATAATCTTACATTTATTTGAGTAAAATATTGATAAAACTAGTTTAAATGGTGCTATGTTGAAATTATAAAATGAGGTTGTAAAGAATATAGATCTAGGCATCAAGTTGTGAAGCTCTTCAGTTATTTGAAGATTGTAATGTAGCTGCCTAACTTCAAATTATCATCAGGCTCTTCTGATTTGCCTAGTTACTTGATTCTGTGTTTATTTAAATCTTCTCTAAAGCAAATTACTTTTCCTCTTAGGTGTCACTTCAGTACAGTTACTTCCTACTGTGCTTCATTATCTCCACAGCACAATTGTCATTCATATTAACTAAGCTAATTTAATTTTACTTCCTCTGAAGATTTATATGCTGAAAGTAATTGTTTGACAATTATCTGAATAGTCTGTATACTTCAAAAAGGAAGCCAAAATACAGTATTATACAATACTTTGATG
This sequence comes from Donacobius atricapilla, assembly GCA_013397315.1. Classification (NCBI taxonomy): domain Eukaryota; kingdom Metazoa; phylum Chordata; class Aves; order Passeriformes; family Mimidae; genus Donacobius; species Donacobius atricapilla. Next base: position 681,283 of record WBMY01006001.1, on the reverse strand, counting down.
TTATGAAATATTTATTTTCATTTTACTGGTTATTGTCTTGTCAGACAAAAATGTGGTTTATATCAGGTTTTTAATTATTAATATGTTTGTTTTTATGTGAGCTTTTTTAGACTAAACTTTTCTCTCACTTGACAAGCACAGTGTATGCAATTTCAAATCCTTAGGTTAGGTGGATGTTTTAAAATACTTAATTTGTTTTTGTAGTTGATGTCAAGTGGCATTTGGCAGAGAGGTGAAGAAGATGAAGGTGTAGATGGATTTTTAATCACAGATATTAGAAAAGAAGTTAATAGAGCTGCAAAACTGGTAAGAATGATGTCTTTGGTATTTACAAGGGGAAAAAGGTAACTTTTAAGTGATCTTAGTAGTGCCCGTGGGGTTTTTTTCTTCCTCAAGTGGACAATGTGCTGAGCCCAGTCAAGCACCTGAATTTTACGTTTAAGTAACAAGTATATTGGATTTGTGGAAGCCACAAGGAAAAAAAAAGACCTGCAGAAATTGTAATGATCCACCCTTAAAGGGAAGGAAACACTTAAGATTTGTAAATGCTCATTTGACAAAAGCAGTGACAAAAGTCAGAGGGTCCACTAGAGATCAAAAAGTTCTATTAGTCAGTTACACACTTGGTATGGAAACTGGCCCGGGCTTTGTTGGGGGGTACCTTTTTGGGGATAGGTTTTTCTACCTCAAAGGTAGATTTCTTGCCTTCTATGTAAATTAGTTATCATGAGCAGTCTGTTTTTTCAGGCCTTTCTGGAAATGGGTTGGAGAGCTTTGGGGATCTAAATCCTACCCTATAGTCCATGCCCTGCCACATGTTCCGCTGCTTGCACTGTGCTGTGTCGTGGTTCCTTCTCACAGCAAAGTGAATCTCTGCCTGGCCCTCTGCTCCAGTCAAATCTTATTCTTTTTCCTAGTATGTTAAGACCAATAGCCCTTGATTATCACCAGCAGTTCTTGTGTGTTACTCCCAGCAGTCCCTGGTTGGCTCCGGGGCCGTGTGGTTATCATTGTTTGAGACATGCACATCAGCCCCTTGTCTTCTGGGAATCGAGAGCTCCAAGGGTCTCACTTTGGACCCCTGTTCATGGGGTCACAAGAGCGTGGGCTTTAGTTACAGTAGTTTTCCATCCTGGCTGCAATTTGAGTTGGTAACTTTCTCTGACGTTTCAGTAACAAACATTCCGCTTGGGTTGTTATTCAGGCAAGAAAAATAAGTTTCCAAGGCTGTTTGTGGTAAAACAGGAGTTCGTTTGATACCTGTTAGTTCCTGGGAACAGTGTTTCTGATGAGTCTCATGGGGGGTTTAGTCCAGTGCAGTTTGTTCAGGCTGAAGCGTAGTGAACGTTTCTGAGATGACAGTGTGACCTGCATGCTCCTTTTACTATCCCACAACTGAAGTCAGCTTCCCTGGGCCTGTACAATTTGCAACTATTTTTATTCATTGGGTAAGTCGCAGATAAATAAGAGTGAATTAATACCTCATGATATTGTGTTGAGCTAGAAGCTGACAGTTAATAGATGCCTATATGTAAATATATATGTGTGTATGCCTATTATACCTATATAAACTATAGGTACTGGTAAAATAACTTGTATTTTATCTGCGTCTCACAAGACAATATGCATATAAACCGATACATATGTCTGAAATAACTGCATGTGTTTACTCTTCGCAACAGAGCTAAGCCACATTAGTCTTGTCACAATTCTAATCTATTAGCTATTGTTCGTTCTTACACTTTTTGTAATTTTTTTATTGGTTTAATTCCTGTAATTTTACTTGTATTTAAAATGTTAATATTCTGTTTCCATAACAACCTACTTCTAGAAATGTAATATCTGTAGGAAAAAGGGAGCTTCAATTGGATGCGTAGCTCCTAAATGCAAAAGAAGTTACCATTTTCCTTGTGGATTACAAAGGGAATGTATTTTCCAGTTTTTGGAAGACTTCAGGTGAGTTTGGGGGCTTTGTTGTTTTTCCATTTTCAATTTATTGTATTTGTACAGGAGGTGACTTGAGTTTCTTTCATGGCTTGTTATTGGTTAGGCTGATAGTTGCAAATGACATCAGATTATCTAGGAAACAGATACCAATTTGTGGTAGACATGAAAGTCAAACAGTTAGTTACATTGCATACCTAATATTTATAAACTCAGTTCTCAACACTTTGAAATACATAAGCTTATGCTTACACAAGTAGTTAAGTTGAGCAGTAAATTCTAAACTCTGAAATAAACTGCATCGTGGTCAGTTTGGGTTTTTTTGTTTGCCTGTCTCCTGTGCCTTTGTTGAACTGGCAGAGCTTTGACTACCTGTGCCTCTCAGAAGTTAAAGCACAGTGTCTGCCATTTGGTTGTGTTTCCAAGTTTATTAGAGATGGATTGCAGGGGAAATGGGCTTAATATCAAATATATAAAAAATGTTTTGTTTTCTTTTACTGTCATCTGTCTAGCATCTTGGCTGTAGTCAAAATACTCTTGAGTGCATTATCCTTCTTGTTGTGAGCTGAGTTTGTAGAGTGGATGGATTGAAGTCTGGCAGGCACTTAATAGAGAGCAACTTGCATTACTTCAAGTGGGTGTAAAGATAAGGCATTTTCAGAAAGGTCTCTTCTAGAGCTGCATTTCTTGGATGTCATGGTATGAATATCCCCTAGGTCAGTTTGGGTTAGCTATCCCAGGTGTCTCACCTCCCAGTTCCTTGTGCATCCACAGCCTGCTCCCTGGTGGGGAGAGGCAAGAAACCGAAAATGTCTGGACTCTGTTCCAGGTCTGCTTGGCAACAGCTAAAACTTTACTGTGTTATCAACACTGATTTCCTCACAAATCCAAAACGTCTCCACACAAACTACTATTAACAAATTTAACTCTAGCCTAGCCAAAACCTGTATGTCTGCATTTTTATCATGTTGCATAGCATTTACTGTGAAAAGTGGATAAATGAATTAATTTTACTGTCTTCGAATTTCATGAAGAAGGTTCTTAAAATATTATTTTGTTAAGGGAACCTTAAATTACTATTTTTAGATCTTACTGTTGGGAACATAGACCAGTCCAAGAGTTTACGGATAAAGAACCTAGAGGACCTTCACAGTGCACAATATGCCTGGATTTGGTTGAACATCTTCCAGTGTACACTGTATTGAAAAGTCCTTGCTGTAAAAATGCTTGGTTTCATCGAGAATGCTTGCAGGTAATACAAATTCTCCCTTTCATTCTTTTTGCATCTGTGGACATCACATTTTTGTTTAAAATGGAACAATTGCTTACTGTTAAGTGTAGGTAGTAGGTATAATGTATACTAGGTTTCAAGACCAGTGCCAAAATAGTGTTACGGACACAAATAGAGTTTTTAGTGCTATTAATTTTTCTCCCCTGGTGGCCCCTCCATGTTTCTGCATGTATGATATATACTTTATGTGTTTACTACAGTTAGGAACTGAAGTTCAACTTATTATAGTTACTTTCATGCAAGTCATTATGTGCAGAATCTCAGTGCTAAAAATGTAATTTATCCATCATCTCTTTGGCTAAATCCAGGACTAGAAAAAGTTAAAATATTATTTTTGTGAACTTACACTGGATTTGGAGAAGTTGACTGAAAAGAATGGTGCTTTTGTTTATGAACCTTACCTCTGGCATATGAGCTCTTCTCTTTAAAGGAAGAGAAAATCCTTGCTATTTGCTTTAATGTCAAGTCACATCATGGTTGACACCAGTTNGCCGGCCCAGCCCAGCAGGGCAGGAGGAGAGCTCAGAGTTCCTGGGCACACGAGGAGATGATGGGAGATTTCCTCAGGACTGGACCCGGTGATGGCAGTGAGAAACTCTTCCTGCAGCAGGAGTGGCCTGTGTCCTCTCTCTTAAGACCCATGTCAGGACAGTATCCATGAATGTAATGAATACATCTCAAAGATGCCAAGAAATTATGGCTTAATATTGAGTTGGTAGTAATTCAATAATTGGTCTGGTTTCTTTGTTGTCTTTTTTTTTCTTGGCACAGTATCAAGCTTTGAGTGCTGGGATATTTTTCTTTAGGTGCACAGTATGTAATAACAAGGAGAAATTTCAAAAAGAAATGTTGAGAATGGGCATACACATTCCAGAAAGGTAAGTAATTTTGTTAATGATTGGTATGAAAACTTTGATAGTCTATTATAAACATTTATTTTATTCTACAGAACTTCAACTATTAATACGTGAATCGTTGGTTCTACCTTCAATTGTAGAATTGTTCAGTTTGGTAAGGAGTAGCCTGTTTCCTTTTGGGTATGCATAAAAGTTGGCAAAGGTGAAATTAGTTATCTGAAACGTGAAACAGGAAGCTCTGAAAAGTCATTTTTAATGCCATGATTCAACTTAAACTCTTAAACCAAATTAGAAGATAAAAGCACTGCTTAAATACAGTCATTTTTCTATAACACAGAGATTGCTAAGAAGTGTATTTTCTGTGCCCAAGTTTAATTATCTGAATTTCTGTCAAAACATAATTGTAATTGACTGATTCTATCTTCTGCCAAGGGATTGCAAAGGTTATGTTAGTATAGGAACTGCTTCCAAAATTCCTAGCTGTTTTTCCTGTTTCTGTCACCTGATGAGGCTCAAAATATGACAGAAAGATCAGAATGATGTTTCCTTGTTAGAAGTATTATTCTTTAATAACTATTTGTCTCTTCAGAAAGCACCATTAATTCCCTCTTGAGAAAAAAGTTTAAAATTCTGGAGAGGAAGAGGAGTCAAAATAATTGATGAACTTTGCCGTACTGGCCTGGAACATTCTGAGTTACCATTCATTAAACCAGTTTCAGAGGTAACTTGAGTAGGCTGCCTAAACAAATATCCTTGTTCTCTGTGAGAGAAAAAAGGAACAGAGACGGAGCAAACATGCACTGAGGTCATGTGAAAAATAATAAATACTCAAAGTAACTTCACACAAGAAAAAGTCTGCCTGTGTGTTTTATAGTATTATTTTAATTACTAGACTTCCCCCTCTCAGTTACCTAGATCTCCCTGTCTGTGACCTAGAACATGGCATGATTGAAATAGATTCATATGTTTATTGCACATTTCTTTTTGAAATACAGAATAACCCATTGAAACAATCAGAAATAGACTTCTGGTGTCCAATTTTCTGCCTTGTTTGCAGGGATGCGTCTTGGGAACTTGAAGAAAATGCATATCAAGACTTACTGCATTGTTATCAACACTGTGATGTTAGAAGATGTCTCTGCAAGAAAGGAAGAGACTATAATGAACCTGATAGGTATGATACTTCAGCAGGAAAGCGTAACTTAGAATGGAATAGGTTTTTTGATGTGTTTTTCATTGCTGTTAATATTATTTTTATTTACTTAAATGTTTTGATTTTTTTCAGCATCAGGTTTTAATGTCAAGCCAACACACTGTTCAGATAGTCTGTTTTACTCAATATTTTCATGTCAATATTAAATTTCTTAGCTTGATCTTGTTATAAAAGCCATGAAAACCAAGCTAAAGGGATTATCAGTTACCTTGTCCTCATTTTATACAGCAGAATGACATTTTATGAAGTAGAATTTATGCATCAACATAGCATGTGCCTAAATTAATGTTATGTATGTATCATTCAGAGATTAATTAGGCAATTTAATAAGTGTTAAAATACTTAGAGCCTTTACAATAAGTTACTGTTAAAGTAGTAGACTTAGGTCAGTGGTTTGAATGTGTCCCTAGAGGGCTCTCCTTTAAAAGAATTACCATTTGGAAAAGCTGACGGGTGGATACCCATAAAACGCAGAGGATTTTGCTGACTAGCAGGATGAGAAGAAAATAGTGCCCTGCAATCTGTTGACTTCAGGGCATGGGAGCACTAATTGTCTCATTCAGCGCAAGGTGCCGGAACATGAGTAGCTTTTTGTTTCTTACTACAGTCAGATAATAAGTACATCTTGTGTAAAGAAAGTCTCCTTGATTAGAATCAGTTCTTCCAGATGGATAAAATTATGCTTTGGTGTTAAGGGTCTGGATTGCACTTACTATTGGACAGTCTTTGTTTTGAATAGCTTCATTCTTCTGTCTACTTCTAAATACCTAAGTTTTTCATTTTAGTAAATGGGAAATAAAACGTTGCCAGTACTGCGGTTCTCGTGGGACCCATTTGGCCTGTTCATCTATGAAGTCATGGGAGCAAAACTGGGAGTGCATGGAATGCAGAAGTATCTTTGCAAAATCAGGTAAAATTATGGGTGTGACAGTGATTTCTTAAATGAGAACTCTAAGTTATGTAAGCATACTTTACAACTAGCAAATTCATTAATATAATGTAATCATACAGGGAAATACAGCAAACGGAAAGAGCGTGCTTTGGCTACCTCTGAGAAGACAAATGGAACAACTTGTTTGCTGGAAGAGCCACCTCCAAAGTCCCCTCGGCAGTCATCTGGATCTCCGCGCAGTTTTCTACTCCAGTGTGTAATTTTCTGTTTTCTCGCAGAAACGGATTATTGAATAAAATAATACTTAAACACGAGGAAATGATGGCTTTATTCTGTAAGAGAAACTTACATTAAATTGCTAATCAGATGAAATTGGAATAAAGTTTAGTGATTAAATTTTTCTGAGAAAGCTATGAATTCTGGAAATATGCTATAGTTATTTGGATTTGGTGGCAACTAAAACCACTTTTTAGTTTGGTAAAGATTGATCCTTGTTAAAGCAATTTTAACAATTTAGTGGTAACTTAAGACTGTACAAACAGCAAAGCTTTAAGTTTGCTTATTGGTATGTTTTCCATTCTAATAGTGTTCTAGAAGTCTGACTTAGAGATGTTCATAATAATGTTTTCCTCTGCTGTAATAAAAACTTTCCAAGTTTGTAGAAACTAATATTTTTAGTTACTGTGTCAGTCAGGACTTAGGAGATGCAACTAAAAACATATCCCAAGACCACAAGGTGATAAAATACAGAATTGTTATTTTTGAAATTGCAATTCAGGCACTGGTGGACTTGATGGAAATGAGGATACAAATGAGATTAAGTACGGATTTAGGGTGAAACTATATTTCTACCTTGAAGTAGGAAGTGTTCACGCATTCCTCAGTTTTACCTCTTCTTAAAATACTGTTTTGTCATCTAATAGATCACCAAAGATAATGTGCCAGAACTTGTCACCTTGCTCACACCTAGAACTTCCTCCGTCCAACAGAGTGACAATGTCCTTATCTCCAGTGATGTCAAACAGGAACTGGTCCCTGTCCCTGAGGCACAAGTATTTCTTCTATTCTTCTTATTTTGAAGAGTAATCTAGCACATGGCTTCATACCGTGTTTCCTACAGGACATGCAAGGGGGATGTCTCTGTGTGTGTGTATATACAGTATGCATATATATTTGTGTGTGTGTTTATGTATATAGTTACTGCAAAAATGAGATGAGTATCCAATGAAAGCCTGAAGTATTAGCTTGAGAAAGGCTTCTGCTATTCATAAATGCTAGAAGAGTGTGAGGAGAAAAAAAATGAAACCTACTGAGAATTTTTAGGTTAGATAGTGAGGGATTAAAACTCAGAAATGCATATTTGTCCTTACTGATGCATGGCTAAACATTCTTTAGAAAATAGGGAGTAAAAAGAGTCCTAATTGCTTATTTCTAATTAGACAGGGCCTAAATTTTTATTGTTTTTATGTTTGTACCATATGAATAGTCCATGATTGTACTGAAGTCACTGCTAAAGCAACATTTTTTAATATAGACTATTCAGTTTAAGGACATAAAATTCATTATCTCTTGTGAGTAGTTAAGTTATGGATTCTACCTGATGTGCTAAAAATTTTGATGAGGGAATAAGTTATTTCTAGTAGATACGGTATTTGAGATAGCTTTGGTTGGAAGCTAGAAAACAAAGAAAACATCTTGGTTTTTTAAATGAGAACTTTCTTCCTACTCAAATATATCTTTTTATTACAGTGACCAAGATTGTTCTAATTTGGTTGCAAACCATCTTTAATGTAGAATGATAAACTCTTCAATTTCTCACTTGTTTCACATTGTTTAAATGTCACCTCATTGTGTGAGAATTGTTTGGCACTGTGTTGGAGTCACTGAATTAAGAAAATCACCGTTTGTTTTATGTCAGGGTAATTATTTCTACCTCCTTTTTTCAGTTCTTAGAGGTATTTTAAAACTTGCCGCTACGGTGTTAAAATTTTTTAAATCTATACTAAAAGTTTTACTGATATAATTCAGGCAATATTTGAATGTGCCCCAGTGTTTAAAGAAGTGTTCTTCGTAATAGAGTGTTAAAATTATTTTTGTGTAACTGTTGCTAATTATGAATCACAAATTTCATCTGAAAGTACATACAATTTTCTTGTAGGCATTTAAGAGACAAAAGAAGGGAAGTTCGTAATATACTGAAGGAGTTAAAGGCACAAGTCAAAGCAAAAACAACAAGACTTAACATCAATGCAGAAAATATTTGGAGTAGTGCTTTAAAAGGATTTAGACAGCGCATCTTCAGCCCTACAAACACTATTGAAGTAAATTTCTCCAACTGCAGAAGTAGATTGAAGACAGATACTTCTGCTGCATCAAAACACCATTTCTTCCAATTATTAATGCTTCACCTTGAGAATTCATCAATATTTGCGGGCTCTTCTGGAAAGAACTTGTCCCTTGATTTTCAAGGTAATTAGTTGCTTTGTTCAAGAACATACTGAGACATATGTAGCTTAAAATATTTTTTAATCCTCAGCCAGTATGAGTGTCAGTTCACAAGTGTAAAGTATGAAGGATAAGAATTGGGGGTTGATTTTTTTTTTTTTTATTTTTTCAATTCCAAAGGGGGATGGTGTGTGGATTTGTAATTAAAAAAATTTGGGATGGTTGGAAAAGTTGATGACAACCATGGAAAAGCAGCATATAACTAGACTCGGAAATTTCTAATTAGTGTATTTGTTCTCTTTAAATTAATTTCTTTCTTCCTGACTCACTTTCTCTGCTAATTATTTTCTTTTCCTCAAATTTATAGGACATTATTTCCCATAGTGTGCTTCCCAAAGACCCCAAGTTAGCTTCTTTGAGTTCTCATGCTTCAGAATTAAATATGCTTTGGGTGTAAAGTTGAAGAGGAAGTTTTATCTCCCAAACCTTGATAGTGGCTGAAGAGTTGGTGTAGAAGAACATGGTACTCCTACATAATAATATGGTCTTAGAGTTTGAACTAGCAGAAGATAGCATGTCATTAAGAAAAAACAGCACTATTACACTGTCTGTTAAAAAATGAGGATCAGAAATAATTTCTATGCATATAAATAAACATTTTTCTATTTGCAGCTGTAAAGGAAAATCTTTATTTTGAAGCTGGTAAAATGATTGCAGTTTCCCTGGTTCATGGTGGTCCATCTCCTGGTTTCTTTTCCAAAACACTGTTCAGTTGCCTTGTCTATGGTCCAGAGAATGTGAAACCAGTTTTGGAAGATGTTGCTGATATTGATGTAGCACAAACAATAACAAAGGTAATATGCAATAAGTTCATTTTATTTCTTGCTCAAGACTATATTTGGAGATGGAGAAGGACTTACTGAATATAAATTTTGTTGAAATTAAAAAGCTTATTTTTTACATATATGTATATACACATGTAGTAAACAAGTGCCTAACTTACCTTTTTATGCAGATAAAATATGCAAATAATCTGTCCAGCCTACAGTCTACAGTACAGGACTGCTGCGAATTCCTCGCTGCTGCTGGATGTTTAAGACCTGTAACAGCTTTGTGTGATAAGAACATGCTGGTGAATGACATATTGACCTATCATGTAATCAAGAGAATTACTTTACCCTTAGAAAGGTTTGTTTTGCTTGAGTTTTTGAACTTCTTGGTTCTTTTCCTCACTGGAACTTTAAATAATATCTTGCTAAAACTAACTTCCCCCTGTTCTTACTTATTCTCCATTTAAACCACTGAAGTGTACTGTAATTTTCAGTCAATTAAGTAGCAGCTGTTAACTAGGTAGTTAAACCAAAAGGCTGAAATTATTTCTCTACATATCTGCTGTGATTCCTCCTTGGTCACATTCCATTTTCAACCTTATGAAGAAAGCAGATTCACAGTTTTTAAAGTACAGCATCACAAAGACCTTTGCACTATAAAATTTCTCTAGCTTATGTTCAATTCTAATTCAAAAGTGCTCGAATTTAGAATCTTTACATTTTAGAAATGTTTAACATATGTTTAGAATTCAAATGAGTTTTCTAGAGTTCTAATTAGGGAGCTTGTGTGTGCCATTAGGAGTGCAATACTGTCAGCAAGTGTAAGTTGGCCTGCGTAGAACATAAGCATTGCATTGATGTTTCTGTGAGGTAGTGTCAACCTCATTAGCTGGAAAAGTTGCAGCTCCTGACTGTTCTTTGATTGGTCTCTGGCCTTACTTCCAATTCGCATTCTTCATCTGCTCGGTAAAAATTTATTGGATGCTAATTTTTCCAACAAGCATAGCCAGATTTAAACTTCACATATAGTGTTATCTTCGACAAATCTGATCAACTCAATCTCCAAGAGCTGTGAAAACTGATTCTTAATGTGAGGATTTTTTTTAATGAAGGTCAGAGGAATTAGTCCTTCAGTCAAGGCCGTCTGGCATGTTTTAACAATCTATATCATATTTTAAAATGAGTGAATTAAAAGTAAAACATAATAATTAGTGCATTTGTTTTTGAGGTAGCGGAGTTTTGTGCATTTTGGGAGATGAGCTTAAAATGGGCATAAGTGAGTAGAACAAGAGATTACTTGTCACTAAAGGACTGAGAATAACTAGAGAGCTGGTTATTTTAGCTGTTAAGTGTTCTGCACCAGTGAAAAAGCATGTCTCTGTCCTCCTTGCATATTCCCATCAGATACTTCTGCATGTTGAGATTCCACCTGAGCATTCTCTAGGATGAAGAGTCCCTGCTCTCTCAGCCTCTCCTCACAGGGTTGTGCTCTTGTCCCTCGATCATCCTAGTCCCCCTTTGTCAGAGTCTCTCCAGTATGTCCACATCTCTTGTCCCGGGGAGCCTGGCACTGGACACAGCACTTCAAGTGTGGCCTTACGGCTGCTATGCAGAGGAAAGAGATCACCTCCCTTGAGCCGCTGGCAACACAGCTCTTAGTGCAGCCCAGATGGCTGCTGTCTGCATTTGCCAGAAGCAGAAATAATAGCATGTGAGTACATGCAGAAAGCCAAGCAAAAGACTATCTTTTAAGACAACTCATTTTGTCTATGGGCAAGGAATTTAAGCTGTTCTCCAAAGAACTATTTGTAAGGAAGAGAATTGCTATGTTTTCATAATGAAGTTTAAACTGTACCTTGTACATACAGTCAAGTACCAGGAAATAAGGTTAATTTCTACGTATCACTGGTATTTCTTTCATCTCACCAAAAAGCTCTAAGAAAACATTTTCATTGTTAAAATGAGAGTTGAATGCATTTCCCAAGATAAAATGGGAGTACTATGTAACCTTCTTGACAAGATTAGAGACTGGAGATGGGGAAGATTTATTATATCCCATCTTGCAGCTTTATAAAACGCAGAGTTCTGATGCATGGTCACTTTTTTTTTTTTTTTTTATTGTTTTCCCTCCTAGTTTTAGGCAGGGTTTGAAAACTCTTGGTGTTCTAGAGAAAATGCAAATGCACCCAGATGCGTTCTCTAGCATATTGTGCCACAAACCTGAAAGACTTTCAGCGGAAACTATTTGTGATCTCTTCACAATCCATTCCTCATCAGATGTAAATAAAGTTGAAGGTGCTGATTTTTGGTTGGGCTATTTGCAAGATGTGGAAAGTAAGTAATTTTTCTTTTTTTTTTTTTTCTTTTATTAAAAAATCCTCTCTTTAACCATCCCGATTATTTAGTTGCTAGTATACATACAGAATTTGATTTTTAGAGTTCAGTGGTGTAAATAAATCAAAGTTTTGTAGTCACTCTCAGTTCCGAATTGTTCTTTATTCTCCTTCTTCCTTCCTTATTAAAATTTCTGAAACTGTTGCCCAAAATTTTAGAGAGATAAATATCTGAAAAGTTGGCACTAGGATTCCTGTGAATTAAAAAATAAAAATCCAACACAACCCAAGTGATACAGAAAATTCCTTTATTAGATAGATCATCTGAAGTCTTAAAGACCACTGTTTTCGATCTTTTTCTTACGGAAGATACTTTTATATTCACTTAAAATTTTGTAGCACTAACTGAAGTGGGTTTTTCTTGCTAAACTTTTTCTTAGGTAGCCATATGACTGCATATTTATTCAGCATATTGGTTTGATTTCATGTGGGGTTTTTTCTTCTTAGCACTTAACATGCAGGGTAATGGTTTATGTGTAACAGACAATCAATGATAAAACTTAATCCTATTTTTTTAGGTGGTGAGTCTGTAGTGACATTGGAGGATATTCTGCTCTTCGTAACAGGCTCCTCTTATGTACCATCCATTGGTTTTGATCCTGAACCTACTATTAAATTTTTGCATATAAGGTATCCCATTGGAAACAGACTTCTTAATTGCTTAGAGCTTCCTATAACAAAGACATACCAGCAGTTCAAAAATACAATGGAGCTCACCATCAGAAACACACTAAGAGTTGAAAGGGAATAAGTATTTTTGCTATTAAACTGAATGCTGGAATCTTGTTGGAGTTTTCTGCAGGAACATCTGCTTTCAATTTGCTACTGTATTTTTGGATGACATGCTTTTAGTACTTTCCAACCTTTCCCCCCAAAATTATGCTAAAAGTTATAATGTTATGAGATGGAAAACAATTTTTCAAATTAAAAAAACCTCTGAATAATTTTCAATTTGAAGTTGACCTTAAGAATCTTCTGTCACTTGCAGAAGTAGTGTAAATGTCAGCTTTTGCTGCAGACAGGTATGAAATGTTACCACAGTCTGTACCAGGTAAGTGTGTGGATTGTATCGAATACTTGGGTAACTTATTTTCAAAAACAAAACAGGTACATTTGAAGACAATTTCTGTAGAGCGTTGTATTGCGTAAAATTGTGATGCAGTTCAAGTCCATGTATATTTTTTCAGTAATTGTTTTTGTATTGATTCATTTACATTCTGATGGTTCATAGAAACCTAGGAAAGATAAAATACTTGTGGTTTTATGGTCATGGTGGCTAGTGCATTCAAGGTCTGGAGAAAACATAGGTAAAATAATACAGCTTAAGAACAAAATCTGGTTGAACCTGTGTCTCTGTTTTTAAACAAAACCTTTGACATTTGCACATTTCTGCATTCTACTGTCATACATTAATTTTTAATTACTCATAGAGCCAAAATGGTAAAAACCAGAAGGAAATCTTGAACATGCAACAATAAGTGGTCTTTCGAAGTGAAATGTAGGAGTTTGACTTAATGTTGTTGAGTATGAAAGAATAAAAGTTTGTTGCTCATTAGACCATGTAAACTTGACTTCCATTAAAGTATTTTCATAAGACCATGCACTAAAGCTTGTTAAACTAAAGGCAGTCTACCATCAGGCTTGTTTGGCCTGACACTTTCCTCGCTTTTATTCTAAACTCTTCCAGTTCAGTCATAGAAGCATTCTGAGCACTGTATAAAATGTATTTTAGTGCTGCATTAATTCGTGTAAGTGGCCGAGCCATTAGGCTGCAAAAGATAAGTAGCGAAATTTCTATACAGCAACACTTTATTGTTACTAATGCTAAAACTATGACATTAAAAAAAAACATTTAAATACATTCTTTTAAAATGTATGCTGCTCTCTGTTTTGAAATTATACTACTTCCCTCTCTTAGTTTTGACCACCTGTACTATATGTCCTGAACATAAGTTGTGCTGTAGATGTAATATAGATACATATGTATCTGTATGTCTATATGTGTGCACATTCTTCAAAATACTGGAAAGTAATTGTAAACTTTTTTTATTAATATGGCTTGGTTTGAATTGAAAATATAAGCAGGATTGCTTTACCTTTGAATTCCTTGGCAAGGAAGTACATCCACAGTAATTATAAATGGATATGTGCTTTTGAAAATATAATAGAAAGTCTAAGGAAATCGTTGCAAGTCTTAAAACAGACATTTCTCATTACTAATGCCTGAAACATTCTAATCTCATCAGTCTTGTCTTTATAAATTTAAGAATATTAGAAATTAGGACAGGATTACCAGTGGTTTTTGCTTGTTGGCCAAAAGCATATTCAAGTCTCCTCTAAAATAAACATAGGATCTTTCGGAGAATGTAATTTGACTTGTTTATATGCTAAGCATTTTCTCAGTGTTTTCTCCAATAATATTCTGTGTTCTCTGATCTTTGCATCATTTTTGACTCTCATTCTGCCATTAAATTCTTTGTATTCTTGCCCTTCACAATGGTCTACTACCATTATAGGGAGAGTGGTTTGGCACAGATCTGCTTACATAATAAGGATTCATATTGTATGTTTTTATTTTTCAAATATAATGAGTTTCCTGCAGATATTATACTTCAAGAATGAGTGCAGTATTTGTTTTTCTTGCCTAGTTAAAGATAAATGTGTTTTGTGATCTTATTCTTCCATATGAGAAGTACAAATTTTATAAAAGCAGCAAGCAGAGTGTGAGTAATTTTAAAGGACAAGGACTTTTGGTACCTGCAGTGGCAAGAGAAATGGTTCAGAACCTGGAATGAAATAAACTGCCTTTTAAAACCTTCGGTGCAGAAAGAAATACTAAAATAATGTGAATGTAAGGCTTCAAAACATACCTGAAAATTACAGAAATAGAGTTCACGCCTTTTATTGCTTATTACTTTTGAACTTAGCAGTTGAATGGCTTTTATATAAAAGGCAGAACTAACCTATATGTCAGGTGTAAAAAATGTTAACTTTAAAACGATCTGCTACATAGTGCTATATCCAAACACTGAATTTGTAAAATCACATAGTATGTACTATTGCTTGAAAGGGTTTTTCTTGAACAGAATTTGTTCCCATTTTCTAATACTGACCCATACCCATTCAGGACACGTCGTCTTTTCCTTTGATTTGATCAGCTCTATCTAGACACTCCAATATAATACTTCATATATTCAAGTTGTAGTCCTGAATTGCTGTTATGGAAAGGAATTTCCTCATTTTCAGCATTTATTTATATAGACCAGTAATAAATTTATTTGAACTGTTCATTAGAATTCCATTGAATAAGCTAACTTCCAAGTACAGAATGTACTCCCTTGTCTTGAAATTGTAAGCGCAATTTATATAGCTATAAGGACTGTAGGTTTTTTTATTGTTGTAGCAGATCACTGAAGTGCAATATTATGGGATAGTTTTCATTTTACATAAACATACCTGAGGCACACCTGGAAATTAGGGAGGCTGCTTACTTTCAGTATTTCTGGAACAGAGGAAGAATAATTGTGTATGCATCAGTGGTGTATTAAATATATTCTTATAGAAGCTGCATCTTTTATAAGATTTGTCAGCGCCATGAAAGAACTATTGCAGTCCTTTTTGTGTTTGGCCAAAGAATTTCATCCCACAGTTTCTGCATCAAACCCTTAGTTTCCATCTGGAATTAGCACATCAAATAAGCTATTTATTTTCTAGAGTGATAATTTTCTACTAAACAGTAATATATTAGTATTAGGGGGTCTTGTATGGTCTCCTTAAGAATGCACACTTTAAAAAAACTACCATCAAGTATTTTAGCTCTATATTTGAAAAACCAAGGAATAAGAGATTTCTTTGGCTTGTTTTTTTACCCATTCAGAGGATGCTTACCAGAAGAAGCTGTTAGCCTTTTTAACTGATTTAAGAGTGAAGTATAGTCCAAAGGAGAAACAAATGTTCATACTAGAAGTCTAAACCATTGTGTGCTGCAGCTTTGATTATTTTCATTAACATGTTAAATCCTGGAATTTGAAAACATGAGGATTTTAAGAGCATTAATTAATAATTCACACTGACATTCTGCGTATGTATTTTGAAAATAGTATCAAAAAATCTGATTTTGAATATAAAGAATTGCAACTTTGAAGCCTACAAAATATGCTTTTCAAATTTATCTTGAATCTGGTTTATATGATAAAACATGTTTAAAGCTCAAACTTTTCTGTTTCTTACCTAAGGGAATGTCTAGTTGGACAAAAGAAAAATTAAAATGCAAAAACTTTTGAAGTGTCAAACCACAGGAATTCAGAAAGTCATTTTCGAAATGTTAATGTTTGGAAAAATCTACAGTGTAACCCTCTGATTTTTGTATTACATAATCAATGTTCTTTTTCAAGTTTGGTATTTCAAATGTTATGCAACAAAATGTAATTTTGTAAATTTTTTCTAGCTCTAACTTGAACTGCAGGATCAGTGCCTGAACTGCAACGTTTTACATTACAGGTGTAACATCAGTGTTGAAATAATCAGTGATTATGGAGAATACTGTGTATATATGTTCAAAGTGCAATAAAAGGTTAAATATGTACCTTCCGTGTTTTTATTTTCTTGATTTGTGGATTTTAGTCCTAGAAGTGTTACCTCTCTTTGCTGTAGTTCCATTTGTGTACGTAGAGATTTAATGAAAGGTGTATAAGGGATGTTTATCCCGGTACCGGTGTGGCCAAAGCCGAGCTGGGGCAGGGGCGCGCTTTCCCCTGCAGGATTGCTGTAAGGCCATGGAGGCAGGGCGCCGGCGGGCATGTGCGACCTGTGCCTATAGTCCATTGTGATGGCTCCCCCAAACTACGGGGCTTTAGTTGTAGCTAGAGCCCTGGTTTTGACACATCAGCCATTTAGTCGAGGTGGTCGTATCAAAGTTTCAGTGTTTTCTTGAAACTTCACTCCGAGAGCATAACCCACCACCTGCCCGACAGCAGAACGGCGCAAGAGGCCGTACCCCGCCCCGTTCTCGGCNCGCCTCCGCCGGGGTTCGCGCCCTCTCACCCGGCTTGGGTCTCCCGGCAACGGGGTGGCGGCCCCTCTGCCGCCTTCTCCTCGCCTCCGCGGCGGCGCGGCTCCGGAGCCTCGGGCCGCCCTTCTCGCAGAGGGACCCCGGCCTCGCTTGGGCCCCGGGGACGTGGCCGTAGGTGCCGCCGAGGTGTGGAAGGCGCTGCCGGGGCGGGACTTGGCCAGGCCCGGCCCGTGAGCGCTGCCTTCTCTCGCGGCCGCGGGAGCGCACCCTCCGTTTCGGTTTCTTCCTGCCCGTGGGAAGAATGGACGGGAAATAGCGTTTAATGGTGCAAAAATAAAGTTGCTGTTGTCATGTTGGCGTTAAGACAATACAGGGGCATCCGAGCGTGTACAGACCCTAAAGATATTGAGAATACGATAATAACAACTAAACTAGTTGTGCATGAGGATTTCTGTGACTAAAGGGTTTATTATTCAGTCCCTCCTTAGACATTGCTGAGAGTCCTTAATTGACTCTTCTCTGCCTTGATGCTGCTTCGGAAAGTCTTGAACATACTCCTAAAGCACAGGGAGTGTCAGCTCCGTAGTCCTTTACTTCCCTTGCTTGCCAAAGTTGTAGTCAGTAGTTAAGCTATAATCATGACACTTTCTCCTTGACGACTGCAGTTATCTTTGGTGGTATAGAGGATTCTGGATGCATTTAGTTAGCATGAAAATTTTGAATCATCTACCTAAAAATCTCAGTCACAATCTCTACAGACCTTAAATGTTTTACTGGTATGCTTCATTTTTTGGTACCAGTTCACTTTTTTTGTAATCTCATTCCTCTGCCATCTACCATTGATAGTATTATTTGATGTTCCTCTGAAGTCTTTGGCTTCTCTTTGTTATCTTTCTAATAAAGCCTATTTTCTTTGAGCTCATTTTCTGTACAGCTTTATTCCTTTCTGTTCTGTTTCACTGTGTTCCTAGAGTGGTTTGGGTTGAAAGGGACCTTGAAGATCATCTCATTCTAACTCCCTGCCTGCTATGGGCAGGAACACCTTTCACTAGATCGGATTGCTTAAAGCCCCATCCAGCCTGGTCTTGAACACTTCCAGGTATGGGATATCCACAGCCTTTCTGTACAATCAGTTCTAGAGCCTCACCACCCTCATAGGGACGAATTTTTACCTTATATCTAATCTAAACCTCCTCTCTCCATTTAAGGCCATTCCCCCTTGTCCTGTCACTACGTGCTTTTGTGAAAAGTCCCTCTCCAGGATTCTTGTAACTCCATTTAGGTAGTGGAAGGCACTATAAGGTCTCCCTGGAGCCTTCTCTTCTCCAGGCCGAGCAAACCCAAATCTTTCAGCCTTTCCTCACAGGAGAGGTACTCTAGCCCTCTGATCATCTTGGTGGTCCTCTTCTGGACTTAATCCACCTGGGTTCAAGTTTTTCTTACGTTGGGCCCAGGTGTGATCACAGTACTCCAGGTAGGATCTCACCAAAGGGAAACAGAGGGGTAGGATCCTCTCCCTCGCCATGCTGGCCATGCTGCTTTGGATGCAGCCCAGAGTTCAGTTGGCTTTCTGGGCTGCAAGTGCACATTGCCAGGTCATGTCAAGCTTCTCATAGACAAACACCCCCAAGTCCTCCTCAACGTTGCTGTAAATCCATTCTCTGCCCAGCCTGTATTTGTGCTTGGGATTGCCCTGACCTAGCTGCAGGAATTTGCACTTGGCCTTGCTGAACTTCCTGAGGTTTACACAGGCCTGACTCTCAAGCCTGTCAAGGTGCCCCTGGATGGCTTCCCTTCTCTCCCGCTTAGTGAGGAGAAATTTCTTCATGTAAAGGGTTAAATATTGGAATGAACTGCCCATGGAAGTGGTAGTCATCATCCCTGGAGGTGTTCAGCTGGATATGGCACTTGGTGCTATGGTCTGATTGAGGAGGTGGTGATCAGTCAAAGGTTGGACTCACTGATCCTGGAGGTCTTTTCCAACCTAAATGATTCTGTGATTTTATGTCTATACACAGCTTAATGTCATTGGCAAACTTGTTGCAGGTGCTGTCAGTCCCACTGTCCATGTCACCAACAGTGTTTACTTGATTATTTCAGTCAGCGTTTACAACTGAATCCATTTTGTCTTCTGTTATGATCTTTTCCAAGGTGCTAGCTTCAACAACTAAAATACACTCAGAAAAAGGTTTCTTATCATTTAGTTATGGCATTACCATGTATGTGCACCATCTGTTGTGACCTTTATCCTGGTTCATAACCAGGATTGGTTTCATAACGAAAGCATATCATTGTGCAAGCACACTGAAAACCTGATCCTTGCCCCAGAGAACATTAATGTAAATGAAATGGCAATATGAATACAAAAAAGTAACCCAGACACTTGCTGAATGTTGACTGATTGTCACAGCATGTTGCTAGTCTGATTACTCTTTCTTAGCAGAGAGCTTATGCCAAGTTTTACTTTAGATGATGTAGTGGTTTCACATTTGCTGATTTTGTTTTGTTAAATTTAGCATAGTGGTCTATCTTCCCACTATGGATTAGGATTAAAAGAAAGGTGAAACAGGCTTAACTTAAAGATAGAAACAGTTAGGTTTATTAACACACATTAAAGGACAAACAAACAGAAACCATGAAACCTTTTTAAAAGCACTCCCCTCCCCCTTACCAACAGTCCACCTTTCCACAAAACAATGTAAGGAGACAGAAAACTCTAGGTCTGTACCCCTTATAAAATAGTCTTTCATTCACTCTTTGAGAGAGACAAGTCCCTCCTCATTTGTTCTGGCAACTTTGCACAAGAGACACAGTCTGTTTGTGGCTTCCAGCTCCCACAAAAGCAGCCTGCCCGAGAATCTGCATTTGTGAGCTTCCAAAAACGCAGTCTTTTCCATGACTACATATGGGCCGTGGGCTTACACATGGGGTTTCACCTTTTAAAGGTGCACAGATCCACAACAAAGGATTTCTCATTCTTCACTGGTGACAAGGCTTCAAACATCTCATAGGATCACTAGATTACAGTTTCTAGTTCAATATCCACTCAGTAAAATCAGACACATTTGCTTGAATCCACAAAATCATCTCCCCATTCTTAGTCCACAATTTAAAGGAAATATTACAGTCCGTTACCATAAGTTGAAGGAGATTTACAGTCTAGAACTAAGGCAACTTGTCATCTCTTCCACTTAAGATGTCACTCTTCCTTTACTGACTTCAATATCTTCATATTATCCCTTTGCATACCTCCAATTTGATCTTTCCTCTCTTTGAGAAGGGTTAGAGCTTAAAAAAGTCTCAGTCAGTGTTAGGAAAGAGTTAACATTTCCTGCCTGGACCTTCGGATGGCCATGTGGTCTCTGCCGTGTTATCTGTGAAAGCCTCAAATCCTTGAGGTGTAGAAAAGCTCAGAAATGGCGCCCGGATCTTCTCTCTCCTCCACCCTCGGTCTTATGGGGTAGGTTTGGCCCAGCCTGGGCTCGGTGCTGCTCTCTAGGGGCCTGAGGCCATCTCCCTGGGCCCGGCTGGTGGCGTGGTGCAGGCCGTAGGATCGGCTGGATGTCAGCAGCCGTGGCTCCCCTTTCTCTGCCAGTGTCTGCCAGGCTCGGGGATCCGGCTCGGCTCCAGCCAGGGCCAGCCCTGGCACGGCCGCCCCAGCCCGGCCCCGGGGGCGGCAGGGCCTGAGCCGGGACCTGCTGCTCCCCCCCTCGATGTTACCTCATGGTAAGCCTGCAGCAGGAAGACCTTTCCCAAAATCCCACCTGTATTTAAGGCGTGTGTCCCAGAGGTGTACACTTGTATCCAGTTGCCCAACCTGGCTGTCAGTTTTAAAGCAGATCACTAATTGTTTTTTATCATTCATGCCAAACCAATACAGATGATAAACTCAGCAATGCAGCTGCTTCAGCTCCAGTAGTACCAAAGCACATAACCATACAGCTTTATATAAAATTGCTCATATGGCTGAAGATGTCAGCAGCAGTGAGGGGCCAAAGAATCCAGGAGCAGCCTGTAATCAACTTGCAGGGGTGCTTCGTGGTGTTTAAAAAAGAAAAGAAAAAAGTATGAAGCAAGTGGAGGGCTGGAGTCCATCAGGACCCAGCGCTCAGTGCTTGCTTGGATTTTCTCATATTTGTGTTTCACTGCTAGTAATGTCATTTGAAAGGGCAGTACACAGGAGGAAGCAGGGCATCAGAAACACTGCCTGGCCATGTATAGATGATATTAGGAAAGCCAAAGTTCTACTGAGGTTGAGTTGTGCAGCATATATCTTGAGAAAGAATTGCTTCTGCTGCAAGATTAGTAGCAAAAAATGTAAACGAGAGAAGACATTGGATCTTTGCTAAATGGAGCTGATGATAGAGACAGATAGGGCTGAGGTAACCAGTGCTGCCTTTGCCTCAGTCTTCACCTACAAATGCTTCCAGGCCTTAGTGCCGCTTTGGAGTCAATCATTGAGTGAATCCTATTGGAAAATACTCATCACATGAGGGAAAAGGCACGCGTGAATTTATGTATGGTACGGTATATGCCTCACCGGCCTAATTGCCTTCAGTGATAAAATGACTGGGTGTGTAGGCAGCAGGACTGTAGAGTATTTAACTTGTCTTGACTTCAGCAAAGCTGTTGACATCGTGGTGTTATATCCAAATTAGGATGTCAGGCACTAGATGGATGAACAACCACCTACATGAAAAAAACTGGTTGGATGGTCATGCTCAGAGATTTTGTAATTAATTAGACATAATTACCTAGAGGCTGGTAGACTAGAGCACTGTGTGAGTGTATCCATCACTCAATTTCTGCAAGTTTTTCCTGTTTGCAAAACTCTGTGATGATTTTGTTACAATTTTTAAGAGAATAGGCATTACAGCACAAATAGTCTTTTGCTGCTAGTCAAAGATGGTAGAGCAGCACTGTGTTGTTTAATCAGATAAATGAGGAAGGATTCATTACATAATAGATTTATAAATTGGAGGTAGGTGAAGCAATCTGCTTTGGTTTGTATGTGGAATGGAAAGTTAAATTTAAGTTCATTCCTCTTTGAAAGAGTTTTCCTGCTGCAAACTAAGGGTAATTTTTCACCCGTTAAATCAGCAATTTCTTCATAGGAGTTCTGAAAATCTTTCCAACTGTGTATTGATTTTAGTCAGGCATAAAGGGGTTTTTTTTGTTGTTTGGTGTATACGGTGTTGCTCCTGTGGGGTAGGAAAAGCAGATTGGGGAATAAAGCAAACTAGTTCCCACTGGACAGAATGCACCTTCAGGAAGATACTGGAATTCTTTTTAAGGCAAACCATTTTAGAATATAGCCTGTACAGCTAAGGAGAGTTAATGTTTTAGAGCTTGCTTCTTTGCCTTTTGCTGTGTCCTCTAGAGCCCATAATGTCTAGCAGATGTGAACCACTTGTCAGTCAAAGCTGCATAAAAATAATGAAAATGTGGCTTGTTGCTTTTATATTTCTTGATGGTTTTCCTTTAAAATGAAATATATAATCCCTTCACAGTCTTTAGTCACCGTTGTTGAAGTGTAAAGACAGTAAAGCACTCTCTGGCTTTATTTTCCAGTGGCTTTGAAACGTATGCTGAACTTCAATGTTCCTCCTGTTAAAAACGGCACAGGAGAACCAGTATGGAAGGTAAGAACTTTTGGAACTGGAACAGAGGAATTTTGTAGTGTTCAGAAAAGTTCAGATTTGCAGATTTTAACTAAATCAAGTTCATCTTTCTTATTTTATTAACTTATACAAAATATTTTTTCCTGAATTATAAATACACGGATTTGAGCATCAGAACTGCCAAAAAAATACGGGAGTCAGAAAGAAGCCCATACAAATGGAAGAACTATTGATAGCTTGAATAAGCTGAGCTCAGGCTAGCTTTATTATCTTTGAAATGTAATCTGTAGGTCATGAGGAGTTTTTGCTACTACAAAACATGTATTCTCTTTCTTCATCTGTTGGGTTTTTTTCACTAATTCCTATTTTCTCTTGTGATTTTCCTGGGGTTTTTTTCTCCCAGATGCAGTCCAGAAAACTCTGCATATACAGTAACTAATTTCTAACAGCAAACTCTTGTTTGACAAGACACTTTTCAGGAGATGGAAGTGATGATTCTTTTTCCCCCATTACCACTGAGTTTCTCTTTGGTTTTTCTTTATATTTTATTTATTTGTAAGCACAGATGAAACTCCATGACAAATTAATGGTTTATTATAAATTGGTAGATGTTTAGATGTTGAAGCGCTTTTGAAGTTATGGTAATAATTCTCTAAACATCAATGTCTCGGTTTAGAAAGACAGATGTCTGCCAGGGAAAGCTGGAGTTTCCCTTGGAATGGAGAATGTAACCCCCTCCCTCTAAATTATTATAATTTTGCAATTAAGGGGCTTTCAGGCAAAGATATGGGAATAGGAATAACAGTTCTTTACTAGGAATATTAAAAATACAAATGTAGTAGTACAAAAAAACAAGCAAAGAAACAAATAATCCTAGAAACACTGACAGATTCAGAATACGACCCGACACCCCGTTGGTCAGGGTGTTGGAAGTGAAAATAAGTCCTCCTGGAGTGACAGATGTGATTCTGTGGGAGTAAAGATGATCCTGTAGACAGGGTTCAGTGATGGCAAGATGAGTCCAGTCTTCCTCTGGGAATCCAGTGGAAAACAGGCTGGCTGGTGTTCTGACAGGTTTTTATCCAGGCAGAAATGCCTGACTCCTCCCAGTGGGTGGAGCATCTCACAATGGGGTGACGTAATGTTATCAGTTATGCAGTGAGCCTTAATGGCCCATTAACAGAAGATATCTCCCTGGAGGGAGGATGGGTCCTGGAAGAGATAAGGAACACTGCCCCACCTGGTTTGAACAGTTGGCCCATTAACAAAATTCACCTACCCCCTCCCCTCCAGAGTTATGAGATAAAGAAAAAAAACCTCTTCAATCAGTTTCAACAGACTGGGAATAGAATACATGCTTTTGGTTACATCTTGCATTGCAACCCAAGACAAGGAATTCCTGTATCCACTGTATTCTGCAGCATCCACTTTTTACAGCACTTTATAAGATGATGTGTATCTGTTTCAGATTCTCATTTATGACAGATTTGGCCAAGATATCATCTCACCTTTGCTGTCAGTGAAAGAGCTGAGAGATATGGGGATCACTTTGCATCTGTAAGTACTTCTAAAAAAATGGGGAATTCTTTTCTAAAAAGAATATTATTTAATATTCCTCAAAATAATGAACAAATCTGAAAAATCATTGAATAAGTAACTGCTAAAATAAAGATTATACTCTGTTTTGTTCCTAAATTAGATGTAATTATGCAGAATCAGGGGGTGGAGAGATAGCTCCAAACACTGTTTAGTAGGATTTCTTGCTCAAAATAGGAAGGCCTTGTTCAAAAATAAGAATTATCCAGTAAGGTATTATTTTTGAATTTGTCTCTACAAATCCTTTTGCAATCATATATGTTAAAATTATTTTGGCACAAACTGTTTCATGGGACTGTGTGTTCTTTGCATATCTTTTTACATGTAGATTTTACTTCTGTCAAACGTATGAAATCTTTAAGTATCGTTTTGAGAGATTTCTCATTTCTTTTTCCCCAGATTACATTTACCTAGTCCATTGTCATTCCTTAGCTGTGGTAATAGTCATGAAGAAACTTTGAACATACGTTTATTTTTTTACAAGTTTATTAACTTTTGCTAAGTGAAGACTAGAAATGGAAACACAGTTTAACCTGCTGACACATCAGCAGAAATGTGAGAATAACATCTAAGCACCTTGTCTTCAAGCAGGAAAAGCAAGTTTAACTGAATGAAATACAGTGGTTTTTTTACCGTGTCAAAGTTCACATATGAACTTTGTGGAGGCAGTATTTTAGCTTCCTCTGAATGGATAATCTGTTTTTGAACATCTGTAAAGCGTTTCCTTAAGCTTTGAATAAACTTTGAGCACATCTATTAATATATTCAGCCAAAAAATACACAAATGTAATTTCTTTTCTTGCGAAAACTCTAGCTGAACGTAGAAGGAAATTTTAAGAAATTATATTTGTCTGCACAAATAAATAATTTCTTTAACTTCTATAATTTTATATATATCAGAGAAAAAACTCATTAAAGATGTCTTTTTTCTTCCTGTCAGACTTTTGCACTCAGATCGCGATGCTATTCCAGATGTTCCAGCTGTTTACTTTGTGATGCCAACAGAAGAAAATATTGACAGAATGTGCCAGGTAACTTGCATATGTAATGTTTCAAAAGACCCCACACACCAAGGTGTGTGAAGTAATCCTGCACTCACTACAGAATATGACTGTAACTAGCACATATTTGTCAGAAAAATATTATTATGCAAAACTTAAATTTCCTAGCAAGTAGAAGGGTAAACATGTCTCATGTGTTTCAGAGAGAGTTTGGGCAGTGAAAAGACAAGAGGCAGTAGGTATAAATATTCCATTTAATATTAGAAAAAGCTATTTTAATGGGGGTGGCTGAACACTGGAACAAATTGCCTGGAGCATTTGTCGAGTCTATATACTTGGAGAGGTTCAAAACCCGACTGGACGCAATCCTGAGCCACCTGCACCATTTGATACTGCTTTGAGTGGGAAGACTGGATTAGACTGACATCAAATTTTCACATTCCTGAGAAGGAGGTGGATGGAAGGTTGACATCTTTGACAAAGTAAGGAGAAGAGCAAAGGGTATTTTTGGCCAGCAGTAAGGTGTGGAATAGTAATTGCTGCCTTTTAGCTTAAATGTAATTTCCTGGGTTTTTTTTGCCATTCTGTGTTAGGTTGTTTATATCTGGATATGTAATCAAAACACTGTGTGCAGAGCTGTATGGAACACTTCTGAAGGTTTAGTTTTACTGTGGATAACTGTAACATCATATAGTAAGAATATGATTTTTGTTTGAATTAGCCAGGAGTGTATTAGTACTTATTCAGGAAAATTTTCCTTTCTTTTAGGATCTTCGAAACCAGCTTTATGAGTCTTATTATTTAAACTTTATTTCTGCCATTTCAAGAAGTAAACTGGAAGATATTGCAAATGCTGCTATAGGTGCTAATGCAGTGACTCAAGTGGCTAAGGTAGGAAAATCCCCCAGTCCCTAATATTAGCACTATTAAAGGTGTCTCTGCATTCTTATTTTCAGGCATACTGGGGAAAAAACCAGAACCTACAGTCATCCCAGTAATGCAGCTTAGTACCGTACTTCAACTGTCAAAAGTCCAAGTGCTAGACTTTCAGGCTAAATTATAAGAGGGGATATACAGTTTCAGAGGATTCCTGATTGCATCAGCTGAATGAGTGCTTTCAGTGCATATATATTTCAGTATTATCTCCAAAATACACAAAAAGAGCAGTAGGAGTGCAATTCTCATTTGAAATAATATATCATGTGTACACAGTTTTACCGAGTACTCTCCTATACCTTTATGATTTAAAAGCATGTGTTAGGGATGTACTTTTATTTTCGTTGAATCGCCGTACCAAAACCTGTAAATTATTATGTAATATACTTGAATACATTCACTTTTTCTCACTCCAGTTAGTACTACTGGCATGAGAGAAAGAACCTGTTGTGAAATAAAATGAACACTACTAGTATTGTTTAAGCCTTAGGTCCTCAGCTGCGGGAAATTGGTGCAGGACTGTAAACTAACTTTCTTAAAACTGTTTTTCAGTTGTGATATCTCATTAATAGTTTATGCTATACAGAAGTTTAACTTTTTTTCCTGAATGTACAGGTGTGTTACAGAAAAGTTAAAATTCATGAGCTGTAATGTCTTATTGTTCAGATATTGCCCTTCTTTCCTGTCACCTGCCTGAGAGCTCAGTGCTGATTATGTTGTAGTCATTCATACTCATAAAAAGTGAACCTATAATATTGAGATGTCCACCATATGTGTCTTTTTCAGTGGTAGCTGGCTGCTAAAACTTGGTCCACATAAACAGTTGAAGCTGGACAGTTCTGGCATTTGCCAGTGCTCTAATATTTTCTGTTAATCACTCAACCCTTACACAGGCTTTTTAATGCATAAATTATATCTTGCATTTATTTTTTTTTAATAGGTACTTGTGTAAAATGTAGCAGTAAATCACATAGAGTTTTCTTTATGCTTCACTCTGGACTATTCTGTTATTCCTTGCTTTCTAGGTGTTTGATCAATACCTTAATTTTATTACTTTAGAAGACGATATGTTTGTATTGTGTAACCAAAACAAAGAACTTGTTTCATATCGTGGTAAGTACAATTTATATAAAAATTATACCAGAATGTCTGAAGTTGAAATTTACTTTTGAAGTTATAGCTAATAACCAGCAATTACTTCATTTTGCTTTGATCTGCTCAGAATTCAGGCTAATCTGTTAGATATGTAAAATCATGAAAGAAGCAGTTCTTAGATATTCGTTTCAGCATCTTTTATTACATGGGGATCGTGATACTGAAAAATAAATATGTATTTTTAAATAACAAAACAAAACAAAACTGTGGTATAGACATTTATGGATAATACTTTTTATACAAAGAATAATATTGGAAAAATTACGTACTGTTTTCACATGTAGATAGTCACTGTGGGTTGGAAAGGGCATTCTAGACAATAAGCAATGCTGATTGCTTCTGCAAGCATGTGACCCGGGCATGTCAGCTTCTTCATAAAGTTTCAGAGTTGCAAGTGAAGTCAGCCTCCTGGAACTATTTTTTTTTTTTTTTTTCCTTGAGACTTCTGTTCAACCTGGTTGAACACTTGCTTAGCAGGAAAAGCAAGTGGCTGCCTTAGGTCAGTTACCTGGGTGCTATGGCAGCTCAAGTCAACATACATACTAGTTGTCATAATTTTCCATATGATCTTCCTTCCTCCATTGTGCTGATCTTATATACGCCTCTGACCCATTCAGTGTGCTCAATGTACAGAGAACTACCACTCCACCCCTCCTGCCCCTTACTCTGGATTTTACAGGGTATGTTGTCTGGCTCCTTCTGCTGTAGTTTTACTCTTGCTCTCCTTTTACAGCAGAGCCAGTAATTTCAGAGCTGCAGGGTGTGTTTAATGGACTCATTCCTTAGAAAATACCCACTAATTTGTGTGATGTACAAATGCAGTGCAAGGGAACAAGCAGAAGTCAAGATAGTCCTATTTTTGCACCAGCTCCTCATTACTTTAGTGTAGTTACAATGTCACACAGCTACTTCCTGCTACACAGAATACTGCCTAGTGACCACATAGACATGAGAAGTCTGTATGTCTAATATTTAGCAGTGAGATTTTTCCCCTCTCTTGCCCAATATCCGAAGTCAGTACCTTTCTTTAAAACTGGATCCATAATAATTGAGTTGTGTCTCACACTGTGGATTGATTCCACTGGCAGAATGAAGGGCATTTTTGTTTGAAAAGCAGTTTTTATTTTTTTCTCTAAAACCTGATGTTGAAGAGTTTTAATAATAATTGTTTTGTGATGTGTTCCTGTGTATATGAAGATACTTAATTGACTGTCATAAGATTCATTATGCTAACAAGGAATTTGGATTAAAATGACTGAAATTGTTTTGCACCCATCCGTTTCTCTCTGGCTTGTTTTCCTGTGTTTGGCCACTGAAATTTGCCAGCATGTTTAAGCCAGTCTAGAAGTGGACTGTTTCCAAAAGCTCATCAAACTGATCTCCCGCAGAGAGCGATGAGTTTTCCATTCGAGTTCAGTACCTGAGCTGTCTCATTGTGTGAGTTCTAGATCTGACACAGACAGGTGGTAGGGATGCAGAGGTGAGGAAGAAGTGGGCTTTTTTGCCTAGAGTAACCCTGGCAGGAGAGTGCCAGTTTCATAATCTACAAAAGTCAGTGTAAATCTGAGGGTACTTAAAGGTGGCTGCTATTCCTGAAGCACCACTGCTGTGTGTGACCACAAATGTATCTGAACAGGTAAACTAAGAACAAATATAACAGAACAGGTTTATTTTCAGTTTCCTGATTCCTTGGCTGTATGACTGCTTTTACAGAGAGGTAATGTCAGGACAAATAAGCAATATCAAATCCTTTAATCATGTGAAAGACTTTCCTAGACAGAAAGGACACAATACATTCTCTCTGTTTATTAAGGGACAAGAAGCGATGAGTTTAAATGCAACAAGAAAATTTCTGATCAGATATTAGGATCACTTTCTAACTTTAAAAATAGTGAGATATTAGATTACCTGTAAACATTATGGTATTTTTATGATTGGGAAGCTCTTTGAATTGGTTTAGATATAGAAATTACATGGGCTTAATGTATCCTTGGAAAGGAGGACCAACTAGTTAATCCCTCAGGCTCCCTCTGATTCTGTTTTTCTAAGACTAGAAAGAAGTGTAGAAAGAAGAGTAAATGAGTAATATTCGTATGAAGTTGATATTTGAGACATCCTGTTTCTTGCTATTTGAGTGCTTCTTTCTCGTCCTTTACAATTTGGTTGAATTTTGTAGTACAACAGGAATATGTACGAGACCTATGCTTATTTTTCTGTAATAGATGCATTCCCCATAGGCTTGTTAGAGTGGAGAGAGAGAAGCTTATAGAAAACATGGTAGAACATTTTACCAAAATATTCTTAATGTTCTCAAAGGTTGATCTAAGGAGCAGTAATATTAAGTATCTGTGTTGGTTGCTATGGTACAAGAAAAGGAATGTGCTCATAAAATGTGCGTGGTAGAGAAAATTAGAAAGCACTGACAGTATGCAGATTACTGGAACATCAGAAATAAGTACTTTAAACTTAATAACGGGATGAGAAATAAATTTTCAAACTGGAAAAGACAAGAGAGTAAAAATAAGGGGTTTTCCCCCCCTGTAAACTGGGAGACCATTTGTTGGAGATAACTACAGAGTGATAGCCCCAGTGAATTTCAAAGCTTTGTCATTATAGAAAAATACAGGTATTGGGAATGATGTGCCTTTCTTGGTGCCAATATTTCAGAAACTTGAAACTTCTATTGCTGCTGTCAGCCTAGTCAAAACTTTGGCTTACTAAGTACAGTTGCTGAAATATAATTCATGTCTCTAAAGTTCTTACAGGAGAAAAACTGGGGGGAAAAAAGCACCACTAAAGTTATAGAATGGTTATGGCTGTCCATGCGTAAATTTAGGATGGAAGTTTAGTAATGTTCTGACCTAAATGTGGGAGGGAAATCTCTCTTTTCTGTCAAGTAAAATGTTTTGTAACTTGAGAATTACCCCTAATTTAGAGACTGATGGTAAATGTATGAGACAAAAATGGAATCTCCATACAAGAGATGGGATTTAGAAATTTTAAATATAGATAACTGCATACTAGAATTAATTTTTAAATTAGGCAATTTCTGAGGATTTTCTTCCTGAAGCTTGTTTGCAAAGTGGATGGCCATTTCTCTTGCATAACATGTTTCTTAGTAGGTTTTTGTTAATGCAATACTAACATAATTCAAAAGATGTATATGCAGTGAGAGAGATTTTGAAACAACTGTGTAGTGTTTGACTTTATACAGTAAGCAGTAAAGTTCTGCCAGTTTTTTTCTCAGGAAGAAAAGGTAGTGGAAACTAATAGATGTGCTGTGAGGGACATTTCACGATGTAATCTCTTCTGCAACAAAAGCTGTTGACTACTAACAGCCATCAGATAAGAAGAGGATTGCTCTCTCACTATTAAAGTGGCATAAGCTTATTTAACCCTATTCTTTTTTCCACACTGTTTTAGCCATTAACCGACCAGATATAACAGACACAGAAATGGAAACTATAATGGACACTATTGTTGATAGTCTCTTCTGTTTTTTTGTTACACTTGGTAAGTTTCCAAATTCTAGCACATTTTCTGTATTCAGTGAGATAACTAGAAGTCTAGTGATTTCATATAGAAAATTAAAAGCAGAATTAGGTCTGGGAACAAAATCTCAATAATTCACAGGGTAGGATAATGATCTTGTTCAAATTATTGCTTTATATCACTGCAAAGTACAATAAAGGCTGTCCTTCATGAGAGTTGAGTCTTAGTCAATGGGAGAAGAATACTGAAATGCAAAGGTTTCAGTGTACTGTTTTAACAAAACCCTAGTTTTCAATGAAGATAATAGTGTTTTGAGTTTGGATTTGTCATTCTCAAAAAAAAACCCAAAACAACTCCCTAAACACCGCAGAATTAGAAGAAAAAAACTCCTCACACAAACCCTTCAAAGATCTAACGGAAGTAACTTCCTAAAGGAATAGGAAGATTTATTAAGTTTACTTACTTTATTGTGAGTTTCCTTGATTGCTTGGCTGATACATTTTTCATAGTGATGACATTTAACTTAACATGTAACTGAAGTTGGTCCATCTGAGATAACTTTTCTACAAGGGGAGCTGGGGATTGCTATGGGGCAGTCTGTTCAAGAGAGATTCCCTTGGACCTATTCAGTTCTTTCAAGTGTTAGTGTGATACAAATGAATGTTTTTTCCTCAGTCACTTAAAATCTGTGGGTTTGGAATTTTCATATTTGTATAGATAAGTGAGAAACAGTAGGTAAGTATTTTGAAACCTGAAAGCCAATGAAAATGTGCTTTTGAAAACAGTATTACCCTAGATACGTAGTCCTGGACATAGCAGTGAGTTGTAACAGATATACTGTGGTTGTATAATACTTATGGTTGTATTTAAGGGATGTCTGACCTTTTGAAAATTACTTTTAATGCATCTGGATGAGATAGTTTGTCCCCTCCAGCGGTACATTAGCTTTCTTTCTAGTATACACTCTATTCCTCATTGTTGAATGGAGTATTCACTTACTTCTGTAAAATTTTATTTAATGTTTCTATATAGTATTTGTTTCATAGATAAAGACTGCAAGAGAAAGTTTTAATGTAAGTTTGTATTTAATCTCAGAATGTTAATAAAAGTTTTTTTATGAACAGTAATGTAATATAGAATCTGAAAATTACAATGCATGTAGATGTCGATGTATCTTTTATTAGGCGCTATACCTATAATCAGATGCTCAAGAGGAACTGCAGCTGAAATGGTGGCAGTGGTAAGAACTGTTTTTCTAAACACCTATCATCCATCACATTACAACTTTCCAAACATCACTTTCACTTCCTCAGTACTAGGCAGAGGCCTAGTGTCATTGTATTCCTTTCCTTATGAAGGAAATAAAACTGGAAAAGAGATACATCCATTTTCCTTTCTGATTTGGGTTCCACAGAACTTCTGTAGAAACTGTAATATTAGGGAATCAGATAATGAGAAATTTAAACATAAATAATTATTCCTAATCTAGAGTTTATCAAGATTTTCTGATAGGCATTATAATTAAGCTGCATCTACACAGTCTAAAAAGTAGCTGTCGGGCCTGTGTTCCTCTGTGTGTATCGGTAAGAATTTTTTATCTATCTTACTGGGGAACCCTCTAAGTAAAGATATTTTTAGTATAGCAAATTAAACTGACATTGAACTTGATCCTCAAATAGGGATGAAATGACCAAACTAAATCACAATTAACAATCTCTACAGAACTGTCTTTATTCGGAGTCACTGTGGTTCATTTCTTCCATCTTCTTTGCATCTTCTTTGTCAGTGAAATCATAATACTGATTAAACCAAAGCATGCAATGTGCATGCACTCATGTTGAGTATAATCTCACTTTTTATGAAACAACTCTGTGACAGTGTCTGACAGCCCAATTTGCTGCTTCTGCTATGGATCCTTCTTGATGCTTCCTACTGGTATTTTCTACTTCCATGTTTAGGGAAAGGGTGCTAATTGTCTGGGAGATAAGTAGGCATACTAATATTTCCATACTAAGTAGGAAATATCTTCCATGTAGTCCTGAACATAGATATAAATGCTGGAGGGACAAGACAGATGTAAGATTTCTTTCTTTCCCATGTGCACTGGACCTAGTATTCCTGCATTTAAGATATGTATAAACTACAAAAACAACACAATAAATCTTTTAATATTAATTGTGTAAAAGGGTTAGGAAACCATTGGTTTGTTAAAAGTGGTTTTGTGTTTCCCCTCCTCAGAAATTGGATAAGAAGCTCAGAGAGAATCTAAGAGATGCCAGAAACAGTCTTTTTACAGGTGACACACTTGGAGCTGGCCAGTTCAGGTATTGTGTTAGTAATTTTATTTTTCATGTTACAGTTGTCTGGGTAAGTCACCACTGTATTGAAAACTATTTACAAGAATTTGAGAGTTTTCCAATCCCACAGCATAACCCATTTAAAAACTTATAACTATTAAGTGTATGGTCCTAGGACAGTAAGTCAGAAATTATGTTATGAACCAGTTCATTTTGTCCAGCCTCTAAACCCAGCAAGAGCTAAACTTCTGCAAATACACTCTGTTTACAGGGCTATGAAGTGCAGTTGCATGTCAGAACATAGTTCTGAACTCGTAGTCCTTTAAAAGAAAGAAAGACCCATTTTCTTGCTTGTGAACACTGTTACCAGTTTAGTTGTATCAAAAGCAAGTTTTTCCTAGCTGATCCCTATCTTGACCAGAGGATGACTGCTTGAGGACTACCTGGATAATTAAGATCTGTTACGTCATGACTATTTTAATCCTTTGTGGATGCTTTTGAGCATCTGATAATGCGTTCTCAGTAGCATCCCTGTATACTGTTGCCCTCAGCTGAATACTTCACAGGCTGCCTTAGGAAGCTGTGTTATGAGAGTTATACTATACTGTATGAGAGTTTATACTGTACATGAAAAGGAGGAGATGCATTGGCAAGACTGTAGCTGAAAGAAATTTATAATCTGCTAACTGGGTATAAAACAGTCATCATACTTTTATCTCAAACTAAAATCAGAGCTTGGATAAAAAGCACAAAAACATCAAGGCTGACAAAAGGAATGAGACTGAAAGGAGAGAGAATAGTTGTGAAATACCAACTTCCTCATGTTCATGGGAACTGAATTGTAAGCACTGCTTTTCCTTCAGAGTCATGGCTTGTTTTCTTGATAGTGTGTCATCATTGCCCTCAAAATTAAAATGCAAGGTAAAGGAAACCTAGGAAACTTTAACCAGTTGAATGGCTCCAGGTCTTTGGTTTTTTAGAATCAAGTGACTAAGGCTCTTGAGATTATATATTTAAGTGAATATACTTACTGCAAGGAATTCCAGAGCATGCAATTTAAATGCTTTTACTCTGTTCAAATGCACTTTAACTGCATGTTTGTAGGGATAATGTGCTTAAGAGAAACGGTTGTTATAATGTTCTGTCAGCTCACAGTCTTTCTGTTTTCACTATAAATTTTTCATGTATCTGTAGCCCAAGACCTTTAGACATGAATGCATTTTGCACCACAAAATTGGGTATTGATGGAATTACCACAGTGCATCTCAGAGTTTCATAGTTTATTTTTGTATGGACTTTATATACAAGCAAAGAGAAAAATGAAATTAGAAACCCTTGGAAGTGAGATATTATATTTGAGGATTGTAATGGGGTTTAAGGTCAAATATTACCCACAGAAACAGTATTTTGAAACTCAAATGTGTATCCACACAAAGACGTATTAATTAATACATAAAAAGTTAGTTGCTGTTCAGTGTTTAGACTTCTGCTTAGTATTTATATATTGGTAACTACCCTTAGTGCAGAACAAATTAATAATTATATCATTACTAAGATTCGATTAATGGAATTTATCACAGTGATTAGCCCCAGTTACTTTTGGGAAGGCTGGAGGAGCTCAGCTGTAGGCAGTTTTGCTTTTATCTTGAAATATGGTATAGACAGTGGCTGATATCACTCAGGATGTTACTGGGGTGCTTTAACCATGTTTAAAGAAGTACTAACACAGTGTCATCTTTACAGCTTCCAAAGGCCCCTATTAGTCCTTGTTGACAGAAACATAGATTTAGCAACTCCTCTACATCATACTTGGACATACCAAGCTTTAGTGCATGATGTTCTGGTAAGGATAAATCTGATTTTGTTACCAAAACTATTTTTTCACTCAGTTTGCTGTTAAACTTATTACCAGATTTTCTCTTAATACAAAATCTGTTTAGTCTGTTTCATTTGGAAGTTGTTTTAGTAAAGGACATCTTGGAAGATTTTCTCTAGAAGGTTTATTTAGCAATAATTTCTAAAATGTTTAAAAAGTTGAAATATTGGTATCATCAAAAGATCGCTAATTCAGCAATCCTGGCTTTTTCTTCAGTAGCTCATGATCTGTATGTTATGTAAAATCCAAACACCATTAAGTGCAATTCAGTTTTGAAAAAGAAATTCTTTTAATGTGGTTTTAAACCAGTTTTGGTTTTAGTTTGAACTTTTTCTTGTTTTTCTCCACAAGGTGGTGTAGGTGTTCAGTGCAGAGTGGTATACGGTCCTACTGTAAGGAATCTAAAACAGATTTTTCTTTTTATTATTTTTTGGAAATTTAGATAGCCTTAAGCCGCCTTTATTTCCTCAAGTTTATTTTATAAAACCAGTAGTAAAAATAGTTTCTTTAGTCTGGTTTCTTTAGGGAAGGCATGTCGGAAAAAATCACAGCTTGCATTGAGTTTTCTCCAGTGTTGAACTGGCTAGAGACTTGCAGGTAGAAGTAGAGAATTTCTACGGATTTCTTTTTAAAGTAGTGTTGGGTGGCCTCAGGCATGAGTTGGGATAGGACTTCAGTTCGTCAAGATGCAGAGTGATCAGTGATGTACTGGAAGATGAGGACAGCTAGTACTACAAATATGGTGGGGTGTTGGAATAACACTAGAAGACTTACTCAAAGATCATTGGATCTCTAGTGCATCAGGCTTCTCTAGTTTCTCTGGACCAACTTGTTGAATGTTGCATCTTAAAAGTGCACAGGATTAGAAATATTTTAGTGAAATTGTAACCAAATGGTTACAGTTTGCCAAAGGGCAAAAGTTCAATTTCAGAACTTGTCAGGTTATTCACCTTAAAGGCAAGCCTACCAAACTCTTCACATACTGAGCATACTATTTCATGAAGTAACTGCAGTAGTCTTTTAAGAGGCCATAAATTGTAACCATGAAAGTGTTACCAAGATGTTGATTATGCAAACTATACTTTCAAACAAATTGGGTTTTAAGGTCTCAGTTACAGTAGTCCAGGAATGCTGTGCAGTGTTGAATTACCCAGGCACAAAGTTGAATGCTGCATCTGTTGAGATTATAACCATGCTGTTTCTGCACATAAACATGCTGACATGAAGAGGTTCCTATTTCTGAATAAAAACCGTTTTGTCAGTGGATACAGAAAAATGGGAGGCATCGTTAGAAAGCCTTATAAGGACAAAATGGGGAGTTGAAAGGAAGAACACTAATCAATAAGAATTATTTTAGGAAAACTTTTAAATGCCAAAACTAACTTGAAAATGCAGGTCACTGGTGAGTTAAAATGATACAAAAATAGATCTCCATTAAAAATTACAGCTAAATTTGCATTCAAATTAAGTCTTTTCTCTTCAAGTTTTTATCAAATATGTGTACTTGAAAAATGCAATTTTTTTGCTGAAACATTAAACACCTCTTGTAATACGAGGTTCATGCTCATCAACTGCATGCGTTTCCTTTGAGTAGCTACTTGGTTATGTTTCTGTTCTGGCACGGATCGTTTGTAGTATTTCTGTCCCTGCCAAGGGATAACTAGAAACATTTGAAAAGTGTATTTGACAGTTTCACTCACAGTGATCCATTTCTGCATAAAATGATGTTTTATTTCCAGATAAAAAAAATATCTATTCTAAAAGATTCATAACAGTTTTGTGTAGTTGAAGATTTCATTATCATTATTTGCCAAGCAGAGAGCACCTTTGAAGTTTCAAATGTTCTTGAAAAGAGCTAGGACAAAGTCAGCAAGTGTAATACTTGTAAATACTCTGTTGAAAACCAGAGAAAATAGGTAAGCTGCAGAAAATGTAGGGCTGTCTTTGGCAGTAGGGGAAAGAACTAGAAGACCCACAGGGAGCAGTGTGGTGACGTGAGCATCGTTGTGTCCTCTAGCAAAGCAATGTAGTTTCTATGTTCATGCATCTGTGGAAAAAATATGAAAAAATAGCAGCTTTGTTGCGAAGTTTTGCTGTATCATGCATTCACTATTTTACTAGTGCTCAAAAAATTAGGGAAAAAGCTGTGAAGGTGTGGCCAAATCGTCCTTACAGTGAATAATCCTGTTGCTGATGTCATCAGCTTCTTGGAAGCTTTGATACGTATGTTGTAGTTATGTAAATGAACGGACTTAGAAACACTTTTGTCTGCAACATAAAAACTTCTCTACTTTAAAGTTTTGGAGAGTTGTTAGAGCACAGTCTTTGCTAAATAACGTATTTTCTATGCAGAAAACTGCGTTCAAAGTTCAGTGTCAGAAGAGTGCTTGCATATGAGATGATCAAATGTCTTTGCTTAACATTTGCTGCATTGTTTAGTATTAAACTGATCACAATTCAGTGACTGTGAGTAATTTTGTAGTCCTTATATTGCTGTTGTTATTATCTAGTTAACTAGTAAACTGTTTCCTGCCTACTTATGAAGTTCTGATAAATAGCTCTATTAATATTTTTTAGAAAATATTCTAGACTATGTATTTTTTGAGTATAAAAGGCTGAATGAACAAACTGTCAAATATTACATAAGATTCCTCTTTATTTTAGGATTTCCATTTGAATAGAGTTAACTTGGAAGAATCAGCAGGAACGGAAAGTACTCCAGCAGGTGCCAGACCTAAGAAAAAAAATAAGAAATCCTATGATTTAACTACATCTGATAAATTCTGGCAAAAGCATAAAGGCAGGTAAGCTGTAAAGGTATACAGTTTATATTAATTTAGTCAGTATAAATCCTAAGTATTCTTCATATATGGTAGTTCTGGTTTTAAGCTTATTTGAAAATATTTTCTAACTTGAGGGCTTTTTTTTTGAGGTGTGTTGGGAGTGGCTGAGATGAAGTTCATTTCCCCACAGCAGCCCTCACAGTGCTGCACTTTGCATTAGTAGCTGGAAAGGTGTTGATAACACACCAGTGTTTTGGCTACTGCTGAGCAGTGCTCCCACAGCATCAGCACTGTCTGCCCAACATTCCCCTGACCAGCACGCCGAGGGTGGGCAAGATATTGGGAGGGGGCATAGCCAGGACAGCTCACCCAAACTGACCAAAGAGATACTCCTTTTCTTTTCTTTTTTCTTTTCTTTTCTTTTCTTTTCTTTTCTTTTCTTTTCTTNACTGTTCAGCAATAAAACCTAAGAGAAAGGAGGAGAAGGATGCAGCATTTGATGGGTTTTTTAAAAATGTTTTTCTTCTGGAGCAACCACTCTGTCTACTGAAGCCCTGCTTCCTGGGAAGTGGCCAGGCATCATCTGCTGGTGGGAAGCAGAGAATTAAACCTGTTGTTTTCCTTTGCTTTCACACATAAGTTTTCCTTTTTCCAATGGCCTTTATCTTTACCTGTGACTCGGAGGGTTTTTCTACCTTGCTTTCTCCCTGCCCAGTCTTGCTGAGGAGTGATAGTAACAGAATCATTTGGTGAGCACCTGCCATCCAACCAGGGTCAACCCACCACATAAGGAATGATCATTACAATATACATTGTCCATGATATTTGTCTGTTAGCTCTTTGTTACAGAGCTCAAAATTCTTCTTAACAAAAATTACATAAAATTATTGAAAGCAGTGAATACATCTTAGAAAGTTCAAGTAAACCTACAGTAGGTGTCATTATTTTCAATGATTTGATTCTGCTGCATGATTTGTGTATTGTTATTTCCAAAAAGGTTTTTATTGTCTGGTTCTGGTACTTCAGTTTGTTGATTTAGCTGAGCTTAATGCAGATTGTTGCATTAGTCCTTTTCCAGAGGTGGCCGAGTCTGTTCAGCAAGAACTGGAATCTTACAGAGCCCAAGAAGATGAAGTCAAAAGACTTAAAAGTATCATGGTAAGTTTTATCAGCTCTGTGTGTTTTAGGTAAAGCATAATGGGGCTTGTAGAGATGCCTAGCCCACCCTGTCATCCTATGGCCAAAAATTTTCAGTGCATGCTGAATATTAGGCATGATAAAATTTTAAAAGTAATACTAGAAGTACCATATTTCATGAAAAGTTTCAATTTCTTTTTCATTGGTGTTGCAATTATATAACTTCCATACTAACTGAAAAACACAATCCAGACATTAACACCGTTATGAGAAAATAGGTTCTAAATGTACTGACTATCTGCATGTGTGATATTTGTATCTATTATGACTGTTTTTATTCCTCTTTTCAAACCCTTCCTCAAAACACAGGGCATTGAAGGGGAGGATGAAGGAGCAATAAGTATGCTTTCAGATAATACAGCTAAGCTCACTTCAGCTGTCAGGTACGTAATCAAGAATGCATTATTGTTTAATTGTCTGTGAACCATTTCTAGTTTTTTCTGTTATTATACTTTCAGTATTCTTTGAAATAAATATCTTTAAATGTAGGCTGTTCAGCTCTATAATATAGTTTAAATGGTTTATGATTCTGATAAAATTAAATGCAGTGTCCTAAAGCAGTGCTTGCATATGTAACTTCCACAATGTGTTGACTTTGGAGTGTTTCCTCAGCAAAGACAAGTAATCTAAGTGCATCATAGATTTGCTTGCACTGTTCCACCAAAATCCCCAACCTCTGCGTTCTTTCATTAAAAAAAGTAGTGAAATCCCCTTCTTCAGGTATGGTTATGAGAATCATTGCATCTATATGTTGTCATTTTTTAGTTCCAACCCTATTCTGTAGTTTTAGATTTTAATAGCCTTTAAAATTCCTTTCCAACCCAGACTGTTCTATAATTCTATAAATGTTTTAGTACCTACTGTTTACAGTACACAGTTCAACTAACAGTGCGAATCAGCAGGTTAGTTTGTATTTAATCTCTTCAGCTCTCTTCCAGAACTTCTGGAAAAGAAGAGGCTTATTGATCTTCATACAAACGTTGCAACAGCCGTTTTGGAGCACATAAAGGTACAATTGCTCTGTAACTTGAGTTTTCTGTCAGTAGTACTCTTTAACTGAAGGAATATATTTGAGGCAGTGAAGATAAGAAAGTGAGCCTTCTCAATGGTGCTACTTTTTCAGAATTCACTGTGTAGCATTACTTAGTGTTGAAGGGTGAGAAAGAATGTATTTTGAATGACTTAGTGTGGAAAGCAAAGAACACCACTTTTTTCTTATCAGAATTTACTAGTATATTCTCATTTTTTTAATGGCAGCCACAGCTGTTACTGTGGGTTAAAGTCTTTCAAAAAATAAGTTTTTGATGGAAATGTTTTGTTTATTTTAGAGATGTGTCGTGCCAATTCATGACTTCAGTCTAAGCAATCTTCTGTTGTGTATGTATGTGTTTGTCAGAAGGGCACTGTTGACTGCTCACCGACAGAACTCATACCCAGAGATGTGGCAATAATGATGCAAGTTACTGAAGTGGTCTTTCCAGCAGGGTCTGTGTTAGATGTGTTGTGCGTAATCTAAGAACGTCACAAGGGGGTTTGTCTTTTCTGTTTTAAGTCTGCTGCTTTTGTCAGAGACCTTGCAGAGGGATTGGTGTCAAGTGAAGGCCCTGGTTACTGCTAGGATAACTTGGAAAATGGATTTATTTTCACAGTATGAGAACAGAAATGGTAGATGAGGCATTCAGAAACACTGAAATTCTTTTTCAGTTTTAGAAAGTGCTTCAAGCACCGTTCTCACTGAAAATCAATAATTGGAGAGTTTTACCCCAAGCTGCTTAAAATTCATGGAAGGCCATGTGTTTTGAAGGTAGCTTTAACATTTGTAAAGAATGTAAGATCTGTCCTCGGTTACTATTGCTACTGAATTTTTTTGAAGTACTGTATATGAACAAAGGATTAACTCTGCAATTAAATTAATAAATTAATTTTACATATTTATAAAGTTGGAGAAGAGGTAATAAGTCTCAGTGCTTAGCTCATTACTGTAGGGGCTAGTATATGGGCTTTTGCACTATGGTATGTCAATTTTCATATCTGACAATTTAAAAGCAGTACATAATTACCACTGAAAAAAATTGAAGCCAACAATATTGATATTTTGGTGCTTTGTCTGTAAATTCACTTTTCTAAGAAAGATACTAGCATGAAAATGGCAGGCCTAGGCCAGTAGTATTCTATAGATGATTTGTTGGTTGGAAAACAAGTTTCAGAGCAAGATGTAGAATGGCAGTAACATCCGTTTGGCTTTCCAGTATCCTAATGGCAATGAGCTGGAGTCAGATGCATTAGATGCTACCAACACACTTGATTACCTAGAGGCAGAAGGAATTGCCTTATCTGGGCACTCAACCGGCTCTTGGTTTGCTGCTGTGATAGGGAGCCTGCTATTAGGGAGTGCCCTAGTAGTGGTGGTCCATTCCTCCATGATTCTTAATTCTGGTACTGCAAAGTGCTCGGGCTCTTTACCTTCTTACTGTATAAATGTCAAAGAAAACTGTGAGCGAAATGGCCATGCAGTTTCTTCAATATATTGAAATGTATATCTCCATCATTTTTTCTTTTGATTTAGAAAGCATCAGTCCATCTCCAGA
This sequence comes from Donacobius atricapilla, assembly GCA_013397315.1. Lineage (NCBI taxonomy): Eukaryota > Metazoa > Chordata > Aves > Passeriformes > Mimidae > Donacobius > Donacobius atricapilla. The sequence continues at coordinate 639,865 of WBMY01006001.1, read as the reverse complement.
TATTTCGGAAACTGTTTTAAACTAATGCAGATGGACACGTTTTTTTATTGAAATTTGCCTCTCGTAAAGCCTTTTAACTGAATCAGTGTAAAGTTTATTCCAACTGCTTTCTCCTGACCATTTTCTCCAGTGTTAGAAAAACTATCTTTCAATCTTGAGCTGTGAAATTTTAGTATGCAGGACCTTATGATACCTAATGGATTCTTCAAAAATAATCTCAAAACAGGCAGTGTCTCATCCAGTACTTTGAAAAGAAATTCTGATGAGACCTTTAGGTTTTATATACAGTTAAATAAGTAAACCAGATTAGGATAAGACAGAATTTGTTTTGCAAGTAAGTGCTAAGGTCATGACTAGCTAGTGAGGCACCATGCTCTTTTTCAGGTTACTATATTTTCTCCTCTAAAATAATCAGGAAGTGCATTTGTATTTTAAAATAGACTATTTGCATTATCCATTGTGGGATTTTACTATATTAATTTTTGAACATTGTTCTTCATTACATGTATAAAGATCTGTGCAAAGAATGCACTGCTTTAGATATACTAAGTGAATTTAAGTTTTCTTGTGGTCATATTTTAATGTTCAGTTTACAGCTGCTTTCCACATTCTCTTGGATCATTTTCTAAGACACAGCAAGAGGAAACCAGAAATTAATCACATACTTATGGGTCCTGGCAGTTTTTTGGCTTAAGTTTTTAGTGAAATAATGGAAAGTATGCATCACTTTTTTATGAAGAGAACCATGAAGTATTTATTGTCAATACTTAGAACAAATGCATCCTTGTATTGCATTTTTTGGTTTTTCCTCTGCTGAAGCTGGTGACTGAAGGTCTGGACCCAACAGATCGCACATTTAGAGCTAGAGTTGCCTATGTAGCTGCTTTAAAGTTTCAAGTGATGCTTATTTTTGCCTGTCATTCGAATATGAATGGAATTACTGATGTATGTTAAATCATGAATATAAAAAGATACACACATACACTTTTCTTAAATGACAGGGAATAGATTAGATAACCTCTTGCTAGAATTCTACAGATGTGAATTCAAGTGCCAGATTTTTATATGAATTGTTGTCTGTCTTAAATTACTTCTATTTGTTTGATTTAGGGTTTTTTTAATTCTTATATTATTTTATTAGGTGTATTTACTTTTGCTTGATCTCGTAGTCTGATACTTTGAATGATCTCTTAATTGGGATTCCCTTAATTGGAGTTGACAATAGCCTTTCAAATTTCCAAATTCATATTTTTAGAGGAATTCTACTGTTTTAAGTACTCTGTTTTAAATAAGGTTACGTTTTTGTCTTACACCATGTGAAATGGTATGTGTTTGTGAAATACATGTGCCACAGTGGGCCAGGCTGTTTTTCTGTAGTTCAGAGCTGATAATTCAGTAACCTTCTAGTAAAAACAGCTTTTTCTGAGTTCGGTTACAGTGACCTTCCTATCATCATTCTGTGCAGTTCAGTGAAAAGGAATTGGCTGTGACTGCCACTTCCAGACTTCTTCCAGAGTTTCTCTTCCTCTTGACAGCAGCTCACTATAATTACCTGACCAGCCTCCCTCATTCTGGAGGCATTATTTCTGGTTGTTTTCTGTCAGCATGTTTGAAAAAGACCTCAGATAGTTTCTTAGAAAATGTCTTGTCTCTGCTACATATTCTGTCTCTCTAAAATTAAGAACTTTTGTAATGTAAAGAGGATAGAAGAGCTTCCAGAAAGTCTTTACAAAAGTGACCCTCTAAGAGATTTTAATGGATCCTGCTTCTACTTACTTGCTTTAAAAAGAAGGAATTTTGTGTTCATTTTGGAGTACAGTGCTCAAGTAGACTTTCCCATGCACTTCAGTAGTTTTCCCTAAAATAAGTTTTGGCTTACAAACAGCCTGTTTCTAAAGATGATAAGTTGAAAGCTTTCACAAATACATCTTTTTTAAAAAGCAAGCTGAAGTGTGACACTTTAACTGCAATATGGAATCCTGTTCCTGAACGGGCAGCCAGAAAGGTCTCTTGAATGAGATTGGTGTGGAACAAGATGTCATAGTAGAAACTGAAAAGCAGGAGACAGAAAAAGAATAATGTACATGTAAATGCATCTTTATTATTTTCTATTATTATTGATTTTCTTCAGATTGCTTGCCAGTTTGGCACCCATAAGAACCTATTCTTTGCTGTTTTTTATTGAATCTACAGGATTGTTTAGCTCCTAGTCCTTTTCCTCTTGGCATGTCTGTGAGTTTGCCATTGAGTGAGCAAAGTTGCACTTATTTAAATTAAATGGGACATCTGCTTCTTATCAGCACCTCTTAGACAAGTTGGCTCTTCAAGAAGTAACTGTCTCATTGATGTGGCATATCTGGGATATCTATCAAAAGGTAACTAGTAGTGGTTAAGGCTATTCAGTAACCCATATTAAATTTGATTAGGTGTACACCTAATTCCTAGCAAACCAGTATAAGAAAAATATTGCCCCAGTTAGCATCTTCGCTAGTAACTTTTGTTAGTTATCTAGTGAAGAAGCAGCTGAATAGACATACTGTATTGATCTGTCTCTTCAGTTTGTCACATCAGAAAGAGTCTCAAAGTTTTACATTGCTGCTTACCTTTGACGTCCCTATTGTGGATAGGAAAAAAAAATAGACAGTGGATAGAAAAAAAATATGGACCTGAAGTTTTGGGGTTTTCAGTTTGCGTTTTTTCCCCAAAGAATGCTTCAAAAGTAATTGCGCAAAATTTTTGAAGAGAGTGAGTGTACATGTATCATTAAATGTTTCAGTTTAGGCTCCAAGCACATCTGTGTAACCAGTGAATTTTCTTTGCTGCTGGTAATCTGTTTTGTTCAGCAGCCATAGTCAAACACCCATAAAGCTGCACGTGGCTGAGAAGAATTTTACCTAGCCTGTGTGCCAAGTAAGTTAACAATTGTCAATCTGTGCTTAAAATTGAAAGTAATTGATATTTGAATTGCGAAATTTTATTTAGAAGTTGATCTGTAAACAAATACAGAGAATCAGTGAATCTTTTTATGCTGTACTTTTTACATGCCATCTGAATGAATTTCTCATAAACAGATCACCAGCTAAGATAACACGGGCTTTGCCAAATTCAACAGTAATACATTTAACTTTATAAGATCAAGTTTCCACATTTCAAGACAATCCCTTTTTTATTGGATGCCTTTTGTCTGGGAAAAATACTTTAAACTTAAAAACATTGAATTCAGCCTCACTTAACAAGATGCAAATGTAGATAAAATACAAAAAGCAAGTGAATGTAATGGAAAGACGTAAAATATTGTACTAGTTTCTTTGCAATTGCTTTATGTCTCTAGAGAGATTTATGGAAAGTGTAACACAGAAAATCCCCAAGATGTCATAGAACTGGGGTCTCACATGGTTTACCAGATACCAAATTGCATCTGATATAAGGTCTTGGAAAAAGGCTGGTAGTTCAGTTATATTCGGACTTTATACCACTCTTTTAACATAAGCTCAAGGTAAATATAGTTTGAAAGAAGCTCTAGTTCTTTTTTTTTTCCTCATTTCATGCACCTTCTATCTAGTCATAGTCACTATAACAATCAACAGAAGACATTCTTCTCCCCCCCTATAAGTAGCAGGGAGTCATTTCTGAGGGCTCTTCAGGCTAATTTATTTTATAAGCTGTAATTGCAAGCATCCACAAAAGCTTTAAATTAAGCTATTGCTTTGCAAGTAACTGCTCTTCTCAAGGAGTTCAGTAAGTGGTAACTGAGAAATGGAAGCATTGTATAGCTACCTGCATCATAAGCTGGTCACCATATGCTTTCAATATAAAAATATTCTTGTAATTCGTATCTTTTCTTACTTTGTTTTCTCCTCTCTAGCTCTTTTTTTGAGGAACTTACAGTACTCAGAAGGTGAAATATCCTGATAGCGTTACGCTAGAGAAGTACCTTTTTTTTTTTTTGAGAGGTGGTGAAATAACTTTTTTAAAATTATTTTTTATTTGTGATATCAGGAATAATTTTAGTAGAATTCAGAAATATGTAGAAACCAGACTTCTGAAGTTTTTATGTACTGTCATTGCAACAGCTACTGCACTGGATAAAAGGTGCCACAGCAGTTTTAAATGTTTTGGCATTATCAGACAAAATTTCTCAAATCATTTAACCCAAGAAAAGCAAGGTGACTCTTGCTCACTCTGGCAATATCATTTCAGTCTCACAGTGGGGATGATGTGGAGCTGACACACTTCCAAAGCAGAGAGATGAAGATCCACTCTGCCAGTCTCCTGTTTGAGCCAATCCTGAATGTATTCAAACATCAGGATTTAGTTAGTTACCAGATACTAAGGTTTTGTACGCTGAGTAGCTGTAACATTAGTTGTGATGCTACATTTTAATGTTCGAACACACATAATGATCTGCATTGTAATGGAACATTTTAAAATAAGTTCTGGACTGCACTTTTCTATTTTTAGCTCGTAAGATCATGATCAATAAGTGCAAAGCTTGTCTGTTTGTGCAGATTTGCTGCAATGCAGTCATTGCTTTCATGGCCATGTGATGTCTTCCATAAAGCTTTTGCCTCAGTAATTTTGTATAGTTCCTGTGCCATCCTCCCTAAAAAGGATTTTCACAACATCTAGAGGTGTCGTATCATGAGAGTCTTCTTTTCCAGTGTTAACAAAATAATCTGATTATAAACTTCTCCATCTTTGGTGTGAGTGAATTACTGCAAGTCTTTGATCTGAGGTAGTATTTCAGTACCAGCCCAACTTGGCAGTTGCCAACAATTCTTTGGGATGATGCCTTAATGTATAAAGGAATTTCCCACATTTATCTGTGGGAAATTGTCTTGTGGTCTAAGAACCTGGAGGTTCAGAATACAGTGGACATAATATTCACCTGACCATTATTTTTTCCTTTTACAACATAGCAGTGTGTATGATGGCCTGTAGTTTTCAGCTGTGGCAAAGCCAGAGTTGAAAACAAAGCTTCTCTTCCAGTTCAATATTCACATCAGACACTCCTTGCTTAACTTGCTTTTTCACTTTTAGTATGATAATTAAATACGCATCAACTTTCTGAGAGTTAATCAAAGCATATGATAATGCAAGCATTAGTTACTTTTACTGATAATTTATTTAAAAATAATTTTTTAAAACTGTCTTTGTAACTAAAACTACATACCTTTTAAAAGAGGAAATAAATAGTCTTTCACGGTTTTAAGATGTTAACGCTAGCACTTACTCTTAAACAGAGTCGAAAGCTGGATGTGTATTTTGAATATGAGGAAAAAATAATGAGCAAATCCACTCTGGATAAATCTCTTCTGGACATGATTTCTGACCCAGATGGTGAGTACTTTGAATCTGAACTTGATATAAAATTTGTTAAGCTACACAATAAATCTATACCTGCTTGGATTCCAGGGTTGGTAAAGAGCAACCTGTGCAAGATTTGTAAGAAAACCAGCTTTTGATTGATCTTCAGTAGCAGTCTAGAAAGTTTAATACTTCGTTGAGTAATACCCAAAATATTAGTAACTGCTGCAGCTCCACTAAAATCCTTTCCTAACCCCTTCTTTTTGAAGGTCAGTTTTTTGGTTTGTTTTTTTCTTTGTGAGTTTCCAGTATGCAGTAGTGTAGCATGACATTCTGTGGTCTGAACAATACTAATTCTTTAAAATTCTTTAAAATCCTACTGCATGTTTTACAATGTATACATGCCTCACAAACACAAATGAAAACGTCATAGAATTTGATTAGATCAGGGGGCTGTAATGTAGGTAGCTCCTGCTTGAGTGAGAACAGAGATGAATAGGAAAGGGATGAATGGGACAAGTGGAAAGAAGGGACATAAGATGTAAATTGGCCAGTTCACTGGGACTCACCTGAGGCTTTGCGTGTGTTGATTCAGCTGTGGCTGAATTTTCATCACGTAGGAGCACAAGCAATGCACCCCAGTGTCTGTGCCAGATATGGGTCCTACATATCAGAGCACTGCACACCAGGGGTGCTCGGGCTCTCTATTAGCAGGAGTCACCGGGCTTCTTTCTTGGAAGGGCTGAGATCCAAATGACTTCTCAGCTTTTTGTACTATTCCAGCATCAATTCTTTCAATCTGTCACAGCCTGATGTGTGTCATAACCCTCTGACAGATTTCAGTATGATCTGATACGTGTTGCTGGAAGAAAATAACATGCAGAGCGAAATTGTAAAACTTAAACTGCAATCTCTGACTTGTCTGTGCACTGGCAATTATGTTGTCAAACCTCATGCATTTAGAGGCCCAGGATTCCTGCTCTTTTTCCAGTGCGCTCTTTAAGAAAATGTTTTGTTACTGCATGATTATGTGTGTTGTCTTACAGCTACATACTGGGCTTAATGCCTACTTGGAGTTTGTATAATAATTCATATTTATAGAAGGAGTATATATACATCCTGCTGACATTTTACAAAAAAATTTAATAGTGTTCATGCTATATAGTCAAAAGGTAGCAGGAGAAATTGTGCACAGTTAGTAGAAATCTGAGCTAAAATTTTAAAGATTTCATAATGGGTCAAGTCTAGAAACTAATAAACTTTCAGAAAATCGAATGTCAGACATCAATCTGTAATTCAGTACATACATTCATTTTTTACATGGATCTAATAAGAATATGTATAATCTGTGCTTTTATTAAACATCAATTCAAACTAGTTCTTTTCTGTGTTCAGAATTGTTTCATGTATTGTTTTGGTTTCAGCTTTTATGTTTGCGTAAACTTAGATATGAAAACAAATTGTTATGCTTGCTTGTATGTCCTACTGGATCAGTTACTTTTTACCTGAATCCACATTGTCTATGCCTTTTTAGATTGCAGTGTAAAGCAAATTATTTTCCAAGCCTGATATATCATACCAACATCCCTAATTAGCAAGGTTCCTGGGTTGTACACAAGAGAAACATTAGATTTACAAGCTAGAGTTTCTCTTCATAAGCTAAGTATTCAGGTTTTCACAGTACTGTGTTAGCATTTTATATGCATTTCCTAGGCTTAAGTTTATGTAAGAAAAAGTTAAATCACAGTGATTATTTCCAGGCATGCTGTCTTGTAAAACTGTCCAGCCTCATATTGTGAGATTCACTGAGAAATACCAGCACAAAACATTTTTAAGGAATAATACATTAAGTCTTCTGTGCTTCCACTGGTGAACTATTTATTGGCATTATATGTGGGGATATATATCTTGTAGACAATGGGATCTGCAGAGGTCTTCATGAAAGCACTTGCATGTGACCACTTAGCAGCTTCAGGCTTCAGCCGCCCATTAGTTACTGCATTGTTCTAATCTATCACTCTGGCCTCTTAGCTGCCTTCCAGTTTAGTGGGTATTGCTGTATCCTGGAGCAGCGATAAAATGGGAGCTAAGGGCTGCCTGCTGGTTTTTCAATTGAGGATAAAATTGGTCTGTTCTAGGTTTGCCAAGTTACGCTTACTTCAGAATGTTGAGCAGTTTGCCTCTTTGTGCTGTCAGAGATCGTAGTGTAGAAAAAAGTAATGAATATCAACAGTCAATTGACCTGAGCTGTTTATCACAGCTTTTTTTGCCCAAGCGAATTCCAGGTGGATCTCTACCTTGAAAGGTGGCTTTTGGTTTAGATAATGCAAAGTTTCTTCAGTTCCTGATCTTCTGACTTACTGGTATTTGGTAAGGGTTAGTAAAACGTGCTTTGCAGAGAAGATTGTACCAAGTCATAAATGCTCATTATGACAGCGCTTACTCTTAACTTCTGCCAGACTAAATATATACTCACTTACAAATAAGTTAGAGATTAGATCAGATGGTCTCCTGCTGACATGATCCACATTCCATAGTAGGGGAAAACAACCCAAAACAAACAAAACAGAAAAAGGAAAACGGGGGGTGAAAAGTCATTTTTCTTACCTGCAAGTACAAGAAAATGCAGTCTTATAAAATTTGTACTAAAAGTATCAGGCTTTTATAATGAATTTTAATTTGAAATGTTTGTTTTGAAAAGTTGTTCTTCTAAAGACTTAATTTGAAACTTGTCTTTACTAACAGTGGTTCTCTTCTAGAAAAATAAAAAAGATGGTGTTCAAAATCTGATGTAGTAGTTTATATAGTCTAAGTAGTGGCTACATCAACCTTTTGATCTGGAGAGATGAATTTTGATTGCATATGAATAATGCTTCTAAGGGAAGTGTTTTTCTGCAACTAAAGAGGATTTAGGAGGTGAAATGCTTTCTGAAGGCAAGCTGGAAGTTCAGGGGGGTTTTTTCTGACCAGAGGATCATATAACTGCTATTGCAGTCCTCAAGTATTTCAGTACAGTGAACCATAGAGCTGTGTAAGTAAGTTGTAGAGCTAAAAAATAATATGCTTTGGCTTTTACTTCTGTGGTTTTTCTTTAGTCTGCTTTTTCATGGACCTACTTCCAGATAACGTTTGCAATCTCTACATAAAATGTTATAATTTCTCTACATAATTTATTTTGTATGTTATATGACGAATAATATTTACTGCAAACAAAAGGGGAAAACATGAAACTTTCAGAAAGAATGAACACATCTAACCCAACTCTTAATAAAATTGCTGTATGTCTTTCTACCATTTTACTCATTGAAGAGGGCCATGGTTATTGATAACATTTGTTGTCATAACTAAAGATCTGTATGTTCATATATGTGGCTGTAAACAGCAGTAAATGTAGTAGCGTAGTTACAATTGTAGTTTTTAATTTTTTTTTTCTATTCCTTTCTGCAGCGGGAACTCCTGAAGACAAAATGCGATTATTTCTCATCTATTACATAAGCTCAGCTCAGGCACCTTCAGAGGTACCTATGTTCTTTACAACTTCCAACACCAGGTTCCACCACAAAGGATTTTTCTGTTTCATTTCAGTCCTAAGTAGATATTTCTATTTCTTTGCAAAGTATGAAGTATGAAATGCCCAGGAAATTCTAAAAATTTGCATAAATTTTGTCTTTTTGCTAGGAAATCTGCTCGCAAAGCTTTAGCCACCATTTCAAAGGATATGAAAGACTAGCAAGGAGGAATATTATATTGTGACATATTTAGATCAGGGTTACTGTAAGACACATCTTAGCATGCTTTCTCTTATTCTGCTCCACTGCTCAAAGAAGTAGATAAAGCAAAACAAAAATAAGCCTTGTTTGACTCCATCTATTCAAGAGTGATTGAGTCAGTTGACTAGCAGGTAAATGAAGGAGAGGTGCATCTGCAAGTATCTAAATAATCCAGGAAACAATTTCTTTGTATTTCTTTTGAACTTAAAATGATTAATTTAAAGGAAAAATGTTACCCCATAGAAACATTATCTGATGGAAAAAATAGTTGGTTAGGCAAATAGAAAGTATTTGTATTAATGTATATTAGCTTCTCTTTGTTTATTATTTACTCTTTTCACATTCTACAGAAACCAGCATTCTGTTGATGCTAGTATAAAGACTATTCCATATCTGAAAGGACAGAGGATTTAATTCCACAAACACTGTTCAGTTTAATGGGATCTGCTCATGGCAAATTTTATTTCAAGTTGCATTTCTGTACTTGGTAGGAAATGGGATTAAGACTCATAATTACTTTTTAACTTGGGTCAATGCTATAACTTTGCACTGCTTATTTAGTGTTTAGATAAGGATATCTTGTCTTTGTACATGGAGTTTAGAGTAGCTCCAACCTTCTAAAACTCTCCACTTTATGATTGCAGATAGATTTGGAGCAGTATAAAAAGGCATTGATGGATGCAGGTTGTAATCTTGCTCCTTTGAGCTATATAAAACAATGGAAGTAAGTAATTTCTTTTTTCTCCATATGAGGCTAACATATAATACAGAACCCGGCATTGTATTCAGGAATTATGTGTTACTTCTCTTAAATTGTCAATTATCCTTAAACCTTTATTTGGTGTAAGTTTTTACTGTCATTGTTACACATGCAAATCTGATTTTAAAACTAAGCTCCAGTAGTGCCAGAACACTATAGAACATGACGTGTAGTCATGCCCATAATGATCCAGGACAGAAGCAACTTCTTGAATTAAATAAAAAGTTGTGCTAGTTCAGACTCCAAAGGTTTTTAGTTCATACCAAGAAGTCATATTATGTGTCAGTTAATGTAGTTTGACATGGTATCTGGATGAAATCTGTGTCTTTTAACTATAAAATCTAACTCCTATTGTATTTGTAGGCAAGAGGGATGCATGTAATAAATAGTTACTTCCTGGAAGAGTTCGAAATGCAGAAGTTTTTTCGCTTTCAGATGACTAGAGTGGAACATTCTACAGAAGTATGTGCCTGAGATAAATCTTTTATCTCTATCCTTGCTTTCACAGGGCTTTCACTAAGATGGCTTCAGCTCCAACCAGCTATGGAAACGCTACGCCTAAACCTTTGGGGTATGCTTTTGGTTTATTTTTTGTAAGTCTTTGGGTTCTTTTATCTTATTTTAGTAGTGCTGAAAATGTGGTTAGTGTTATACACGACCCAGAGCAAAATGTATCCCTATTTGTAAAATTTTTAAGTTACAGACAATTAAAAGCACTCATCTCCCCTTACCAGCGTGTAGTACACACGGAGAGGAAAATAAAAGGATCTGTGACTAAATTCACAAACTATCTTAATACAGTGCACCCTGCACCTGCGCATTAAATGCACTCTCACCGGAGAAGAATTCAGCACCAAGAACTGCATCTATGACAGCCATCACTTTCAGCCTGAAGTAGTCAATGGCAGAAGATAAAAACAGCCCTGTATATTCAAAGTCTTTTCTCTCCTGTGTTTGGAGACTGTCAGGGGTGCAAGAACACACTGCTATTTCATTGGAATGTCCTGGACTGGGCATCTGTCTGCTTGTTGAAAGGTGTAGTTATTTATTTCTAGACATGAGAAGAAAATTACTAAGGTTAATATGCAAAGGTTACATATATCCCATACAGGATATGGGACTTGGGTCTTTCCATTCTTCAGAGGATTTCGGTCCTCATTACCAACTTTACTTTCAGGAATGCCCTGTCACTGTCATAAGGAGTCTGTGGCACAGTGTGGTTAGAGAGAATTCCGGTGCTGTTTCACTTGGAGAAATTGCTCTTTGATTTGTTGGAGATGCTCAGCATCTCTGTTAACCCTGGTGATTAGGATACCCACTTGAAAGGAGCACTCAGGTCCTTACATTACTGAAGTTGTAAAATACACTGTTCCGTGGATTAAAGACTAGAATCCAAGACTCCCATTGATAGGTGAGGATCTATCTGGTAGATTACACATGTATTCCCACAGACTTGCTTGCCATGTGATATGAAGAATATATTTTATGACAAACTGAATTACTTAGTACTTAGATCTTACTGACTTTATAGGGAATTGGATGTCAGTATAAAGCTTAATAATACAAATTAAAAACAAAAAGATCTTACACATCATCTTTATTTTGTTTTTCCAGTCTGTTTTCACGTGTTATGAACACAGGATCACAGTTTGTAATGGAAGGAGTGAAGAACTTAGTACTGAAGCAACAAGTAAGTTCAAAAAAACAATTTAAAAGTCTATCATGGGTATTGTGAACATTTGGAAAAACAAATTTCAGTACCTTTGTCATGTTAACAAAATTCATTGTACAGTGAAAAAGTAAACATAAATCTCTGCATATAGATATATGTATCACTTTGTAACTTCCAGAGATCAGATAAGTAATGAATAATCCACATTTTCTTTGAACACCTCTTTGTAGCAATTAAGACTGATTTCAGCATTATAAAAAGAACAGCTGTAGAATACTCAGAGTAGAATAGATGTTCATAAACAAAAAATGTAACTGTCTGTATCTTTACTTAGAACTACATGCATTAAGTTAATCTATTCTAGAGTAATAAAAGGCTGAAAGTGTTAGTTCTCTGTTTAGTTACAAATCAAACGTTTCTTGTTTTCCCATATAAGTGTAATGTACAGCAACGATGATCTTTTAATGTGCATGAAAATATAAATATGTTTTTAATGACATGACCACCTTCATATATTCACTTAACTTTATAAAATATTTCTGAGCATAACTTACATGTAAATGTACGCTCCCCCAAAGAAAACAAATAACAACAAAAAAGAAACTGGTTGTATAACTTGTAGCTGGATTGTTGAATTGAGGTTCCCAGAAACCTGCTTTTCTATAGGTGATGCATTGTTTTCCCAATATGTACTTTCATCAGATGGCAATAAATAAATATTTGTTTGCAGTTTAAAATTTTAATTCTGTAGTATTTTCACATCGAGATTTCTGAAAAAAAAAAATCATCATATTATAATTTAGTTGAAGAGTCAGAATTTAAATGAGGAATGCAACATACTAGAACTAAATAAAATGAAATCTTAACTAAAGGTTTATCTTTTTGACCTACTTAATCTTATCACTGTCACTGTTTGTTCATTCATCCTGTTATACACATAATTTATACATGGAAGAGATCAGCTATCACATAAAAGTTTAAAATTGGGCTCTCAGTTTTGTAGGGTAGTTAATGAAGTTAATTCTGCAGAAACTTCACTATGACTAGAATGATAAGCTGCATTCCAAAGTTAAAAGTCAGTGGTATATAATGATATATGATTGAGTAAAATTTAAATATGCAGCTTGCCTGTGTGTTATATTTTATAGAGAACTCTTCAGATAAAGTGTTACTTATAATAATAAATAATAATTCTATTCTCCAGGAAACTTCCTCCTCTTCTTGTATTACACATTTTGTCTTTTCTTTAGACATGTGGCTTTAAAGAGTTAATATTATTCTATACAAAATGGTTTGCATTGTTTTGCGTTCTGAGTGAGCAAAAAGCCAGTTTGCCAATGTTTTCAGGATATGCCTTTTCTGCCTTTTAATTTCTTCTCCAGGTATTTTACGGTAGCAAAATGAGAAACCTTTCTCCCTCATTTTTGTAAGCCTAATGTAGGTCTCTGGTATTTCTATTAAAGCTAACTTTTTATTTTTCTTTCAGTAATTCTGGGGTTCACATCAGTTTTCCAGTGTAATATGTAGATCATTCTTTGGAATGTCCTCTTCTGATACATTCTGTTAACAAGACTCATTTCCAATCCTGTTTTTATGTAAATCCACCCTCAGTTTATTATAACTGAAGTTGTTTTACTCTTTAATATTCAGATCCTTTGTCCCAGCTGACATTTCCCACGTTAAATAAGGAACAGTAATCTTGAATTTCACCTCAGTTTATTCCTTTGCAGGTCATCCAAAAATTTGTTGGCAGGGTTGCTTTTTATCCCAATTTTTTGACAACATTAGGGGTTTTTTTAGAATCACACACTTAATTATCAGCATCATCTTTAAAATTCTTTCCTTAACTGCAACGTATTTTTTAATGAGAATTTATATTTGGTCACATCTGCCTGTGTTGGTAATACCTAAATACACCTTTGTTCCTATCGTCACACTTTTTTTGCACTTTATGTCTTATCTTTATCCCCTAGCTATATGCACCTCAGATGTTTGCATTTTTTTACAGAAAAGTAATTCAGGTGAGAATAAATTAAGCTTAGCCTTTACAAAGCATAAGAGAAAAAATGATGAAAATAGTATTTTAAATTCTCTATAAACTCATCCATAAGTGATAATGTGCCTGGGAGTTGTTCTTAGTAAGGTTTCCAGCATTCCCTCAATTTCACATTATGTTTTACAGAATCTGCCAGTCACACGTATTTTGGACAACCTTATGGAGATGAAGTCAAACCCTGTGAGTACAATTGGCTTCACACAGAGAGAGGTGGAGCAAATGAAACCTTGAGGCTGTGATATGTAGTATGCTATGGCTGATTTTTTTCATGGTAGTGCAGTTGAATCCAATCATGCTGTATTTCAAGAACAGCACCATTTTCATAACTATTTAATAAGACGTCTTTCATTTAAATAGTTTGAACAATGACAATTTATTGTGTCTTATTGGAACTAAAATTTTTTACTTTTTTCCTATTCTGAGCTTCTATTACACTTGTGCAATACTAAGCTTTTGTTGCTCCTCAATTTCTACATTAAGCTGTGGGCTGAAATTTTCTTTGCATCAAAGTGTTTGGTTTTTTTTGGTTTTTTTTTTTAAAGAGCACAATTTCAGAAGTGAAATATTTACAGAGAGTTGTATGAGGGAAAATTACATTTCCCACATCTCTAAACTTGGCTGTGTAGAGGAAAATATTTTACTACTAATTCAGTCATTCTGTTTGCAAGCAGTGGTGGTTTTTGTCAGAAAATTCCTCTTCTTACCTTGTTTCTGTGAAAAGTTACTCAGACTATTTTAAATCTATATGTTAAAATTTTTGAAATGCTTACATATTAGCTACACACCCAAGGCATTTGCTGGAACTTACAACTCAAAGTAGGCCTGAGTATTTATGCATGAAATCATCTTCTTGCTATGGATTTTGTTCCTTATATACGACCAACCTGTGCACATACTTGTCCTGAAAAAATCACCTCTTAGAAGTGATTTAGAAAGCTGTAATATGTTTGCCACATCTGTCAATCTTCCTATTTTAGTGCCATCAGCATCAATCAGAGAGATACAATTCATAATATCTCACACTGGTTAGTAGTTTTAAAACATTCTTCTTAGTCCACTTTTACCTTCATGTATTAACTGTATGTACAGAGAGAAAAATAATGGTAAAATATGAAAATTATCAACATGCAAGTAATCCTTTATTTTCATAAACTGTACTTCATAGATGATATATGTCAAGCTTCTTAGCAGATAGTTTGCTTTCTCTTAATAAACAAAGAAATTGACACTATTTCCAGTGTTAGTGGATTGTTGTTCCTGTTTGAAAGACTTGAAAAGATGTACAGGGCTAACTTTATTTAGTCAACCAGCAGAGGTCACCCAGAACACTTACCATAGAAAGCTGAAATTAAAACTACAGATAACTTATGAGAAAGTGAAAAATTAAACAATTTTTTTAAAATAAACATCAGCTTCTTCAGGCTACAAGTTTAGGACTTGATATAGAAAAGTTTACGAGTCATATGAGGTTTTTTTCTGACTTGATTTTTTCACATTTTACTTAGTAGAAAGCAGCTACCAGCACTTCGATAATTTGGAGAAAACATTGATCTTCTCATTTTAAAAAGCAGCGATTGGGCCAATCTGTCAGTCAGCAGCTTCCTGTTCCACTGCCATGGCAGAGACTGACACTCATGGCACAAAACAGGGAATCCCACTTTTCAAGTCATAGGAGACCAGGCAATCCCTAAAGACTGATTCTCCTAACATGCAGGAAAACTGAGAGCAAGTTTGGGAGTAAGTTTCAGCTGAGGGAAGCAAGCCAGAATCATTGTGGAATGTGTTTAGACTTGCTGTACTATCAACAGAAGTGAAATTGTATCTGGAAAAGGTCAAGGCGTGGAAATACACCATTGTGGCTTCTGTTCATCTTCTGATGTGTGGGGTCCTTTTCTGTTCCCCAGAATAGAAAACTACTGCACTGCAGGCAAAACACAACGGGAGAGTGAAAAAAGTTCAAGATTTTATTTTTTTACAACACAGAAAAAAGTCTCCTTTATGGTTCAAGAAATCATATTAACCACAGTAATCAGTGTATGAAATGTACGTACAGATAAAAGGTGTAATGCAAAATTAGAGCAGATTATTGAGAAGTCAAACAATTATTGCAATGAGTGTAAATAATTTATTTTCTAGATATTAACTACAACAATAAAGGAAATACATGAAATGTACATACAACTTGTACCACAAACATTCACATATATATCATTGTCAGTTGAAATCTTAAATCTATTTAGAATGATATCCTGTGCAAAATTCTGTGAGGCTGTCTGCAAATCACTTCATTTGCTTGTCTCTGCTGTTTCTTTTATCTCCCTAGCAAGAACAAATAAGTCTACACCCATGCCACCCATGCTTTCCAAGTTTTTCAGAAGCAGGAACACCTAAAACAAATCTTATGGGCCATGATACTGTCTTGTAACTTTTTGAATTTTTCTAAATTCTTTGACTATAGCTACACCTTTTCTTGAAGAACATACTCAGGAAGATTCCTTGATCACCTTAAAAGTAATCAGTTACTTCTGGGTATTTTAAATAATAATATTTAATGTTAAAAGCACGATTTTAGGCAATTGCTTTTAAGGTTATATTTTAATAAAGGAATTTTCTGTTCATAAAACTAAAACAAAGTTGCATTGTTTTGGTGTCATTAAATAGAGGCTGATTAAAACCTTCAATCTTCATAAACAAACAAAAAACCCTTATTGTCAAGTATACACAAATTTTAATCCATAGGTATGAAACTGACCATCATTTACTCTAAAGTTATGGAGATTCTTCTAAGGATCTTCTGGAAAATGGTTTGATTACTGAGTGAGGAAAATCTTTGAAAAGTGAACTTTTACAAAGTGGTTTAGCCTCTGTCAATACAGTGAGTACATATGTATTAAGAATTAGATAGGTATATCCTAAGTCTGAAGGGTATCATTTACACTGAAAGGGACAGTATTAATCAAAACACAGTTTCATTCATATATCTCACAAATAAGATCTTTCATGCATTACAAAGAAAAATTCTGAAAGTAGAAAGTTTCCTTAGTCCAAATTAGTCCTGTCTAGATTCTGCAGGAAAACAAATACAGACTGAAAGTCAATGACATTGCCCTGGGTCTTTTTCCATTTTAATTTGAAATATTGAAAACTAAGTGTGTACATTCAGAAGTATTTATTTTCTTCTGGAGTTGCTTAGGGAAGTCACAAATCCAGTTGTGTGTAAGGAAAGCGCTATACAGTTGTTTTTATTGGCAGACTTGTTATTTCTTAAAGAAAATAAAATTTACTAGGGCTTCTTTTCCCTGGACCCTTAGCACTGATTCCAGCAGGAATAGTGTATTTAAACAGCAACAATGGAAAATCCTTAGGTTATCACATTTCTATTGCTTTACCACTTTGTGGATGTCTATTTATACAAGCCCACAGTCAAAAATCCCAGCAGTAATACACTCAGGAGTAAATGTTTGTAATATGTTTATTAGCTCTGATTTTTAGTTCTGTCATTAATTTGTAATTCACTCTAATAAGCAGAGAAAGTGCATCTCTTTATCCTGGGTAACAGTTTCTCAAATACCTCTCAGTTTTAGTCTGCCAACACCTGTCCATTCCCAGCTGTTATTACCCCAGAGTGACTATATCACCTTTAGGTATGGAGCTGCAAAATCATGAATGCTAGCAGACTCCTGTAGTTGAAATTCCCAGTGGAGCATATAAAAGCATTTTACTGAGATTCAGTAGAAAATTAGATCTAAATTATTTTCTTTTTAACAGCCGAACTGCAGGATAAGAGAGTTATTTTATGTAATTCCATAAAAGTTTGTAATATCAAATAGATTTGTTTTATGCGTGTGTAATCACTACATGTATATTAAATACTTTCTAAAATTAGAGGTAGTTATGCTGTGTGAGCTCTGGTAAATTCCCCAGATAATTTGTCTACGACTCAAGAAGTATTATTTCTGCTTTACAGAATCATCAGAATTCAGAGGTCTTTGCATGTAAGCACAAAGATAAAATCAGCTGTAGTTCTGCATGCAGTTTATTGACAAACTAAACTTCACAGTACCTAGATGAAAATGTAGTATAGCAACAGGAGAAAGCCAAGAGGTTGTCAGAAGGAGTTACTAAGAAGTTTTGTTTTTCATCCATAATAATTGGCAAAAATCCTGCTTGTTGCCAATAAAAATATTGGAAGTGCCTCAGTCTTCAGTGTGAATATTTTTTTTCTGTAGTTTAGACAGTCAAACTTTTCAAATTTTTGTGGAACTCATTTCTTCTTCAAGAGCTTAATTTTGGTTTAATAGTAGTCATAAATCATGAATTGAGAAGGATAAGTTACATAACAGTAGCAGATTTTGATCTGTCTTGTCCTCAGCACTCATTGCCACAGAAGTGTTTTGTTTTATAATGTTAAATCAATAGCAGATCTCCCTAACCTGGAAAATCTTAATGTTTGCAACTAACCATCAGTGTTCCTCCAAAGCGGGTAACAACTTAATTTTTCTTTCTGCACACTGTCTTTCTGTTGGGATTTATTATCCAGCCAATGTATTATTTGGAAAGTATGTGATAGTCAATTTTAGGTGAATCAGAAATAAAAACCTCAACAGAACCCTTCATAGCTTCTCACTGTTGTTTATTCTGTACTGGTTCAGTTATATACAAACTTTTTAAATACTAGTGGACACCACAATTAATGTTGAATGATGTGATGGGAAATGATGCTGGTTTGAACAATGTTTAATATAATATATACAAGGAAAAAATCATTAGCCAAAATTCCAATCTTCTGAGATAAAAACATACTTTTTAATAGGAGACAGATGACTACCGGTATTTTGACCCCAAGATGCTACGAGGCAGTGACAGGTGAGTGTTGCTTCTTTCCCTTAACTCCATGAAAAGACTAACTTAAGAAATCTATTTTATTTTACTTGCTGACTACAAGTAATTATTTTAATCATTAATTCTAAGTCAAGACAATTGATCTTGAAGGAATTTACAACTGGAACCTTGGAACAATGAGATAAATTTTTATAACACTGCCAAAAATATCTAAAAAAGTAAGTGCTAAAATGTACATTAGTTTAATCACAGGAATGTGCATTAGTATTTAGTAATGATAAATGTCAGGAGTTCTTCATAGTTGTACTGCTTGGTTTCTTAGAAACTTTGTGAGTTTTTAATGTTAAGTTAAATAGTCATTGGACAGTGCACCAAAATTTCTTTGTCACTTTTTAAACACTTACAATTTTGATATGAATACAACCCTTCTTTAGAAATTTGTTAATAATTTTGAAAAAAAATATTAAAACTTGTCTGCATTCACTTTTGCTTAGGTAGGTACCCAATTTATGTTCGTGTGCATATGAAAGGAGGCTTGGATATAGTTTATTTTGCCAGTAAAAGAGAGGAGGAGGAATTACATCAGAAGTTTATAAATCTTTATTTTTGTTTTGTATTTTTAACTAATAATAGTCTGGTAGCCCTCACCTAATCTAATATCCTAGTAACAGAGAAGATTTTGATATTCCTTCTAAAGATAACTGTCATCAAATCTTCGGGAAAACAATCTTCTCATTTGGCTGCAACACTTTATTACAGGATCAGTGCGGGTAAAGTAGATCCAGGCTTGGTTTTAGTTATTTGCATGAAAATTCTGTCTCTACTTTGTTCTTGAAACATGAAAAGTAAGACGTCATAAATTTCAGGTGATATGTATGTTTTATTGAAAAGTATAACAAACTATATAATTTCAAAGATAAGCAAGCAAATTTTGAAAGTATTGGAAAAGTACGAGTATTTTATGTTTCATTTTGATTTCAACTGTCATTGGTTTGTGATGCTTTTATAGCATTTCTGGTGGATTTTATGCAAAAGTGCAAAGATTTATTTTACTCAAGCCAAAGGATTTTTTCAATATTTTGCCCACTCTGTATAGTTCTTACATTGCTTTAAACAATGTAGAAGTATTCATTTACAGCAGTTCATGAATGTGGCATTCTGTGTAGCTATAATAGTTGTCATAGAGAATAGCTTTAAATTTCTTGTTTGAGATTTGTATGTAAACTCCCTTTATATTCCTTAAATCATATTTGGGCATGATAGCAAAACTCATACAGTGGTTTGTCTAATTCTCCCTTCAAATATTTCTGTAGACAACAAAAACCTATGTTACCTGTCTTGACAAAATAGTGTTATAAAATAGTATAATTAATGGATTTAATTAAAAAGTGACTGATTTTATTTTCTAATCTATTCCCATTTTAAGAAATACTGGCATTTCTACTTACTATGTTTTAAAAAGAGTAGTAACTGCATTGCTGTAATTCAGTCTTAGCAAAACTGTAGCTTTCTATCCTGTGTAAAGCCTAACTCAAGTGTAAACAGGCTTCATCCTAAAGGATGACACAAAATGTATGTGGATTTGTTGTATCATACTCAAAAGATGAGAGAACTGGGGTAACAGTTCTACTTACAGGAAGACAAAGCACATTAGAGGTAGCCATTCCATTTTAGAACCTATTCTTCTGATACACCGGAATCTGGGTTGAGTCAGTTGTTCTTGGTCACTCGGATAAAACAGCTTGAAATGGGGGAAAAGGTACTTTGAAGGGGGAAATGCAGTGTTTTTAAGCTAGAACATAAGATGTACCTGGGGCTGCAGCCCAGTACGGGGCAGGAGGGCAGTGGTAGTGCGTGAGCAAAGGGCATGAGAGCAGACTGACCCTTCACAGCTTTTTCTTCGCTTTCCTCTTCCACTGAAGGTGCCAGGTGATTCAGGAAAAGAGGTTTCTCTCCCTCTACCTGCCCACATATTCAAATGGAGAAGAGTCTGTACCACCCAAACTTGTAATTTTCCTCTTCCTCCCTTAATCATTCTAATCCTACGTACCTGCTGCCTAGTAGTTGTTGCGATTTGGAAGCATAAGTGTTTGTGCAGGCACTGCAAACCGACTGGCTTACCTAGCTGAGATTCCAGGAGGAAGGATTTCTATCTAAGTGCCCTGAATTAATTGTTCTAACACTGATGACATTTTTACTCATTGTATTTGCTCCTAGGTAACAGCTCTATAGTTAGAGCTGTTAAACGGTGGAAGAATTGTTGTCATAAAGCTTATTATTCAAACAGCAACATTAGAAATGATGAAGTAAAATTCCTATTTACTCAAGTATTCAGTCCTGCAGACTAAATGATTTTCCATAACAGATGAAAAGGCAGTTATTGTTCTATTTTATATTTTTGTTTAATATTATATAGTACCCCATAAATATGTTGGGTACATGATACCTATTTTGCATATTTCTATTAATGTGTAATGAAATTTGTGTTGTATTTTTAATAGCTCAGTTCCAAGAAATAAGAATCCATTCCAGGAGGTAAGTCACGTAGAAATTATTTTTCAGTGTTCTTATGTTAAAAATAAATAAATCCTAAAGTACAGTCATTTTTGATGAACATGATTAAGAAAATGAGAGGTCTTATTTGCAAAAAAGCACTTAGACTAATTATATCTAGTATTAATTATAATTAGCTGTTATTCTGAAGTTTTTCATCTTCAAAGGACTATATAAGTATTAACTAATACTGGAGAAAAAAATGTAGAAAATTCTTCTGAAGGTAATTACAGGGATTTGCTAATATCATAATTGAGTGAGAAATTTAAACCCCCCATTTTTAGACCAGATTTTCAGAATTCTCTCTAGATTTAATCCTTTATCCAGCCTTAAACAACAGCACTGATGTAAGTGATTATATTAAGGAGCATCTGTGGTTAAAGGAAAAAAAGCAAAATAATAAATGTTGTCGTTCCATACAAATGCTTGTAACTTTCAGTATTTTTCTACATAAATATTTACAAATAGAAAAAGTCTTATCTGATCTGACTACCAAGTTTCAATAAGCAAAATATTTGCCTTGGCAATATATGAATGTTTCAGACTTCTCATGAAATGTCCTAATTATCCTCAGGAACAAAAGAAAATACCATGTGGTATCCTGTATATATATATGGCTACAGATGGTCAGTAGTAAGATAAAGTCTATATAAAATTCATATAGGATGGTCAAACAGTTTTGGATAATGAATGTTCACAACAATAATACAACTATTAGTTTTCCTTTTTCTACTCATGAATGATTCTCTTTTAAATACAGCCCAGAAAATACTGATGGCCTTTACCTATAATATTATAAATTATTACCAGTAGTAGGTGAGAAGGGAAAAAAATTATCAAAAAGTGTATTTCTTTATGAGAGGAGTATTTTATTTATGGCCCAAATGAATTCTTAAACATCCATGGAGATATTTTAACTCTTCCTGTGGTCACAAGAGACATCTCTGGCCAAAAAAAGGAGCATGTTGAAACTGTATATGTATCGAGTATGTTGTAATAGGAGAGTGACAAGTTAAAAGCTCTCAGCTTGCTATTCTGCATCCTACCAAAACTTCAAATATCTTCTTTCAAATAGGAAGCAGTGGTTCTGTATCCAGTTCTTTTAAGACGGCAGTGTGGTTGTGATGATTTTTGTTGTAGGTTTAATTATCTGGTGTATCACTACTAAAATTTTAAGAACTTGAATGCATATTCTAATAATATATCTGTTGCCTTTTAGGCCATAGTGTTTGTAGTTGGAGGAGGCAACTATATTGAATATCAAAATCTTATTGACTACATAAAGGTACGTGTACTGTCACTTGTAGTCCTTAACTTACTGATAGAAAGCAGATAGAGCATGTTTTCTGTGATATTTAGTATTTAGAAGACAAAGTCTATGCAATTAGCCCTAACATCCTTATTCTATACAGAGTCTGGGAGAAAAGGAATGTAAGAAATCAGTAGAAATTGTGGATTACTAATTCAGACCAACAAAGACTTACTGTTTCTGGTATTTTGCTCATGTTGCTCTTTGGAGTTGAGTAAATAAACTGCATTCTCTTTTATTTTGTGTTCATACACACCAACTGTCAGCAGATGAAGCAAAGTGTTTTGGAGTCCTGTTAGTAGTTTTTGTGTGCTGGTGTTAAATAAAGCAGCTGTAGCATACCATAAACTGGAAAGTAAGGAACTGCTACCAGAATTCTCTAGTTTTCATAAATCTTGCAAAAGAGATACCCCAGTGTTTTTATGTATGCAGCTTCTCAATATGGAGTCACTTCAAACTCAGACCTGCAGATAACAGCATTTTATTGTATGACAGTCTTACTTGAGCATAGTATGTTGCTTCAGAAGCCAACATAATGCAAATACTATGCTATGTGTTAGAGCAAATGCAAGATTGGTATCTGTTAAAGCAAAAACAAGATTAGCACCAATATGTAAGCATGTATTGCTTACCTGCAGTTAGAAGTTTTCACTATTGAGTTAATAGAAGCTTATTCTTGTTAAACTGCATTATTTAATTCTGTGTAGAAATACAAGGTGTCATATGCACAAGTAAGAAAATATGTATGCAACTGTGTTATGCTCGTGTAACAGATTTGATTTCTCTGGTTCCAACTAGCCACACTAGCAGAACACATGTATACCAAAAATCAGTGGATGAAGAAAAATAACTAAATCATTACAGTTCCTGGGAGGCAGGAGTGGTATTCAAGCACTTTCCAGGAATTAAAAAAAATGCTAAAGTAACCTTAGTAAAATTCTGAAGAAGGTAATAAATTACTTAACAGCAGCAGCACACCATTCTTTCCTCCTAATCTTAACCTTGTTCATGGTACAGTTATCCTGTCCTCTGGTAGACTGGATTGAGGCTTTTCACACAAAACAATAAATATGGAGTATTAGTCATTGAAAAAGTTATTCTACAAAGTACATGAGAGTTTTATGTCCAGGTTAATTTTGAAGAATGCAAAGTCAATGTGTGTGCTCAGTTTCTCCCTCTAACAGGCAGCCACTTGGAATCAGAGCTGGTCTGGATAGAGGAAAGGTTAGGAAGAGGAATGTAAATTAAAGAAATCATTTAGATTTGGCTTAGCACTCGTCACTGTCCTTGATAACTAATTTAGTGAGGCATCACTGTATGTGTTGTCAAACATTTAGCTTGCTCCTTAGTCTGCCCAAAGCCACTTTAGCTACTATATCGATCCAAAAGATGCCCAAGAGGAAGAGTATTTGTTACTTCCTACTTTAAAAAATCTCTGAATTCCCTAGAGATTAGTTCACTTCCCTGATTGTAGCTGCATGCTGGCAGAGCTGAGATTTGTGGCACTAGTGTGATAACAAGTTAAAACACTCAGCACTTCATACAAAGTGGCAGGAAGCTGAAGTGTCAGAGGAATAAGAGGGCAAAGAGGAGGTCATTTGTAAAACGGGACTGAAAACTGTGGAAATGGTAATGTTAGATCTTATGGAGAGTCAGAAGTTGAACATACTCTTTCTTCTTCTGGAACCTGTGAGCAGAGGTTTTTCATCGCAGTTGTCACAGCTGAAGGGTGCTTTATGTTTCTCCACTCAGACTGTGTCCTTGAGCAGTGGGAAATGACCTCCCAAAGGGGAAGATTCCCTCACCTTTATTCCACTTAGCCCTTTGCTCTTGAAAAAGCAAGGAAGGTTAATGAAAACCTTTATTCTCCCTCCCACCACCTGGAACCTGTGTGCCTCTCCCAGGTGACACTTAGTCTTCTCCAACAAAATTTGCTTTTCCATGTGGTAGACTTCCAGCATCTATTGTTTCCACAGATGGAGCTTATTAATTATTCTCAAATTCAATCAGTCTTTCTCCAGAACAGAAAAGAGAAAAATCAACAGCTCTATTCTTGCAAGCAGATACCACAGAGATTTTATTCACGGCTTTATTTTTCTAAGCACTATCCGTTTTGCCAGTTTGCTTCTGAAAGCACAGGGAAAGTATTTTAAAACTTTCTAAAACAGGAAGCAATGTTCATTCAGCTTTGACATTCTGGGATTTTTTTGTAGAAGAATTAAGAGAAACCTTCAAATCTAATTATTTGTAGTTCTGTGCTAGAATGGATTTATCTCGCAATGTCAAAAACCAAATATTTACACTGTTGTTAAGGTAGGTTATGCCTTAAAATAAATGTATTAAAATAAAAAAAAAATGTCCAAGTTCAATTCAATATGCTAAAAATGTGTCATCAAAATTGCAAGCTATAGGGAGCTTACAAGAGGAGGCTAGCATACTGTTGTGTGCAAAAGAATTTAGTATATCCTTTAATTTCCTTTTGTAGATGCTTAAAAAAGTACTGCTTCTTAATCTTCTACTCTGCTAAACAATTGATTACCTATGGACTTTTCTTTTTTAGGGTAAACAAGGCAAACATGTCCTGTATGGCTGCAGTGAACTTTTTAATGCTACACAGTTTATAAAACAGGTAGATAACTTTTATAACCTCTATAATATTTATTACTTCTTTATCTGTAAGTTGATTTATATAACTGTACATCTCCCTGGATTTTTACGAAAAAAATCTCAGATTGATCTGTGAAAGATTAATGCATGTTACCTAATTTTATTTGCCTGAAGTGGGGTTTTGAAGTCATTACTTTTAATTAGCTGTTATCAGTGTGAGTTCACACAGGGTAATACAGGTCAACGAGTTCATAATAATTGTCTTTACATTAATTCTATTGAAAAAAATTGAGTGAGTTCTTGGAACTTTCACAAATGGCATCTCTTTTCAGGGTTTTCTTGCAACTTTTTCAAGTTACAAGATGTTTAAACCTTTGTCCTTGTTTATAAATATCTACAGATATATAGATACAAAAGTACTGGCCTAGTGGGAGCTTGATGTCCATACCTATATTAAACTCTGTCTTTTAGTGCTGTTAAAAACATCATTACTTCTCTATGCCTCATTCCAGTACAAATACAAGATAAAAATTATTCACTATGATCAGCAGATAGCAGCCCTTCAGTAGCTGTCACCACCCATGGTTTTATGTCCTACTGAGATGAGAGTAAGCTGTTATTCAAAACTATATTTTAAAGAACTAAATTAATTCTTGATGCACTTCAAGGAGACAAATGGTACTTGTTAGCTTTTAACTCCTCATTCAGCTTAATTTTTTTTTTGTCTTGACTGTGTGCACTGTGCCTTTACCTCATGAGATACATTCAAGTCTGAAAATATGAAGCTCAGATCTTCTCCTCTGAGAGAATTTATGCACTAAATATTCTATCACCAGAAGACATTTGGTTCTCAGAGTCAAACAAAGCATATAAGACAGAAATATTCGCTGCATGAACTGGGTATTAGTTTGACTGAAAGAATAAGATTAGCAATCTAATGACTTTTTTCTCTTCATGTTTAGCTGTCCCAACTTGGCCAGAAATAAGACTGAAACACCATTACCTGGATGGAAACGTGACAACAGAGGATTGTTACAACATTCAGATATCTTCATATCTTTAATTTTGTCATTATATTAAAACTTAAACCCATTTCATTAATATGATAACTTTTTAAAAGAATCCTTAATTAATACAGTGTATATCAGCATTTCAGAAATAAAACCTACTGTGTTTTTGGTGGAGGTCAGTTTCACTATTATTGCATTTTAATTGCAGTACTAGCTGTGGTATATGACATGACTAGTTGAAAAGTATGGCATTCAAGTTCTTATATGTAGGTTTCTGATATGGTAAGCAGGGCAATAGCTCTAGGAAAAGGTCAAGTCTGTCTTTAGGAGTTACATTCTTCTTGAAAGCCAGAATATCTCTATTTAACAAAATTCAAAAGAGCAGAACTGCCTTTCAGGACCACAGACAAAGAGCCTTAGTGTAAGAGAACTACTTCTACTTCTTACCCTTTTATTTTACCAAAGTCATTTGATTTGTGCAGTCTTTGCATTATGGTCAAAAGATGTACTGGAAGATACCTTCAGTACAAGTTTCTGGTACCGTAATTTAGCTTTTCTCTTAAGGTTAAGAGAAAATTGCTTGCCAACACAGTTTCAAACTGTAAAACTGAAATCCTCAATAATTTTCTTCTGTACTTTTTATTGTAAATGCCTTGACTGTTATGTGTGGGAAGAACCCAAGTCATACTCACAAAATAGCTCTTAACTTGTATAAACACATATTTAAAATACAGTTTTTAATAATTCCATTAGGTAGGGACAGTTCGGTAGTTTAAAGAATCCAGTAATTATACTTCTAGAAAATGCATACAGGAACTCAGAGAACATAACAAATTCTTTTTTATGGATGGAGGTCTCTGCCTTTAGAAACCTCCTCTCTGGAAACAGGTACTGGTGAAGCAATAATATGACTTCAAAACAAGGCCTAACACACTCAAAAAGTGAAAATATTTCTTGTGGGTTTATTAGCAAACTGTGAGAATTACTGGCTTACTGTAAATCTTTCAGTGGTGCTTTTTGCACTGTTTTTCAATGTTGAATGTTAGTTTTGCACTAAACACAATGCCCTTTCCGCAACTAGATTGTTTCTGAGAACATCTGTACAAGAAATGCAGTTGATCTATTCCTTAAAAGTATCACGAGAATCATATGCATAATCTGGACCATGTTATCAAAAAGTAATAATGTTATTTAATTATCTAAGTGTTGTAATCTACTCCACAATACTGCTATAAATTTCTAATTTTGCCAAGTCAATAAATATATTTACTATGGTGTTCATTGTAGTTGTTGCATGTGAGCACTGTCCCAGATTTCAATAAGCAAGGACTCACTGGCAAATGCAGTTTGTTATTCTAATTCCATATATGTATACACATATATGTATGATATATTTGTTAGCAAAAACAAGGCTGAAGTGTGCCAGGAAAATACATTTAAAGTGTTTATCGCTTGTGGGAGTTTGTTTCAGGCGCTTGAAATAATCCCTCCTCAACTGTGCTTCCTGTGCAAAGAGTTTTAACCTTGTGGCTGACAACCAGCTTATGAAAAATCTGCCACTTGGTTTTTGTCCAGATCTTGGCACTGCTCGCTTGAAGTAGAAGTCCTCCTGAATCCCAGCTTACAGAATGTGCTTTTGCAGTAAACTGTGTAAAGATAGAAGAATTTACTTTGGTGGCTGCATTCAAAAGTCTGTTTTCCATCTTTACAGTGCCTATGGAGACAGGTTTATTTTGTGCCCAGCTTTATAACTGGATCTTCAGGTCAGCTCTGTGCGCAGGCACTGATTAGTTTGGGGCTCAGGTTTTAAAAAAAATTAATAAGTACAATTACTGTATTTCAAGCATTCTTCTCCTTCATCTCCAGAATAGTTTTCTGGTTTAGTTGTAAGAGTAGTCCTGAAACTCTCTGTTACCTCTAAGTTATGCATCTAGTGCTCATGTAGTCCCTGTAACAGTGTGCATACCTCATGCTTCTTCCTTGCTAACGTAACCTGAATTACGGCGTGCAGGTTTTTGTTACGTGGCCCTTTTTCCCTAGTACTTCTGGATTTAGGAATGTGGAAGGTTGTACAACAAGTTTCTGGTTAATCTAGAGGCAAACAATGTTAAAATAAGCTCTCTCTTTGGTAAGCTTCTTCAATTTATAGTTGTCACGGTGCCCTTCATATCCTCAAAGGTCCCTCAAAGGCCTGTTCTTAAAGGAGAGGTTATGCCTGGCTCAGTGAGTCTTTTAAGTAAAATTGCAGCATTCCTGTTGCTGATAAATATTTCAGGTGGTGCATGGAAGACCAGTGAGGTTTGGAACTTTTCTAGTCCCCTCTCTGTTGATAAAGCTCTGACAGGAGCAGCTGGTGAGACAGCATGAACAGCAGTGGTGTGCTGGCACAGCAGCTCCAGCTTCCACATCTCAGGACAGGCAATTCCTTGTTGGTACCTACCTTCCCATTTTGGTAAGTAAAGACAGCACAATGATGAGTGTCAAGTGCTGTACCTATTCTCAGGAAGAAAATTTGCAAATTAGCAGTCTGGTCTTCAGCTGTGGAAAATTGACTGTCAGTCTTTCAGGAAGTATGGACAAATCTTATAAACAGTTGCACAAACTTCAGAATACAGGCACATTTTCAAATCAGCCCTTTGCTTGCTTTTCTGTTTTAATTTGAAGGTTTTAGAATATTTAGGTGGATATTTTGTGACTTAATGGTGAATTTAGCGAAAATTCTGTTTTTTCAGAATTAGACACTCTAAAAAAGTGAATAAAGAAAAGAATAAATGAAAGAAGCTTCTGGAGATCAGCACTTCATTTAAGTGGCCTTATTTGTATGATGCTCTCTGATGCAAATCAGATAGAAATCTTTCTTAGGCTAGAAGTGAATTTTACTACTGATATAAACACCATATTGATTGATGGTGTTTACATCAATCTGAATGGAATGCAAAACAGCAGGTTTTTCCCAAAACCCGTAGGTTCTACAGAGAACAGGAACACTGCTGTCAGTCACAGTTACAGAACCAACACAGTTGTGCGTGCACGGCTGCAGGACTAGGGCTGAACAAAGGGCAGCATTTCTCTTACCACTTGAATGACATACTCCAAAATGGAATTGCTTAATGGTTCATTCAGTATGTTGGCTAGAGCAATCCTCTGAGGTTTAGGAGGTAAAAGGTTTATAAGCAGGTACATGGGAACTTACTTCAGAACTGCTACAGCTGCATTCTTGAGATCTGAAATAAAAGATGTTGGGCTAGAACAACATCATATCCCTTATTTACTGACAGTGGAGACAGCCACTCCTTTTCTTGTTTGGATCATTCATTAATTGTGACTTGTTGCTGACAGATGGCTCTAGCTCAGAGAAAGCCAAGCCTGGCCAGTGTTCTAGTGGCACAGGAAATTTAGCCACAGTGTCAGTGAATTCTATGTAGCTTCAGAGATCAGAGAAGATGTTAATATCTCTTACTGTGAATCAGTAGATTCATTAACCTACTTCTGTTTTATTTGGAAGTGGCTTAGTAACCCTATTCTGTGCAGCAGTTACAGTTGTTTTCAGCAACATTCAGATATATTCTGCTCCTTAATACAGTCACATGTCACTGCAACACATACCATCCTTCAACAGCATAAAAAACGTGCAAATTGAATCCAGCAATGCATCTTTTTTTTTCCTACAGTTGCAAAGCATTAGGTAGTTCAATTGCCACTGGAATTTTAAATTTTAATTATAAACTTTGTATCTTTCCCTTTATCTGCTCGTGTCTTTCCTCTTATGTAAACCAAGCAGGACTAAATTTTATATTCCTAAAATGTTATATTATTCCAGTTCCTTCTCATAATTGCATAGGCTGACTTGCTTGATTTGGTAATGGAGGAGTGATCTTTAGTCTGTGAAACCAGACACATTTGCCCAAAAGCCTCAGAACTATGCATTTCAGGTCCTATTTCAGTCACCCCCATCTCATGTGTGCATTCCTATTTCTGGCAATACAAAAGGGGGAGATCAAAGGCATACTGCCTTTACAGAAAATTGAGTTTAGCACCTCAGCATAGACAGGTAATATAACTCATTTACTGCTCTGAATTCTTCCTTGTATCATGCACGTAGCATGAAACTCAATGGATGAAAATTAATGATGAAAATGAAGTCCCAGAAGGGGTATGTACCTTTCCTTAACAATAATTGGTGTGCATTCTTTCAGTAATTTCTGATAGGAATACAGATCTCCGTAGTGTTTCCTTCAGCTAAAACCATTTCCCCACCTTTTTCTCCTTCCCCAAATAAATTTTTATCTTTTCTACATGAAGACTTTCCAAGGCTTTCAAATCATACTGAAGATACAGTTTTAACAAATAATAGGATTGTTCCTATTTCATTTTGGAGAGTAAAATTATACAGGTCAGGTCAAATAATTTTTTTTGTGTTAGACTTAATTGAGCTGTTTAATTAACTCCCTGAAATGACCTAGGACCATTTGTACATTCAGCTACAATGGCACAGCTTCCTGTGTTCTTCCTGCATCTCTAAACCAGGGGAATAATTGCAACACCTTGTATAAGTTGCCAAATGACAATGGGAACTCTGTTCTGAAATGTCTGTTACATTCAATCTGATATATGTTCTCAAAAGACTTTTTAAACCATAAACCAACAGATATATATTTTATCTGTTTCAAGTGCAAATATCTATGTTTGTACACTTTTTCTATACCACAATATGCATCATATGAAATGGATTGAATAAGGCCAACATTTTCTTCCATCTACAAATCCCTTGGGATCAGTATCTTCCTACTTGGTTTGTTCATTCTTTTATGCAGCATGTTCTCTTTGTCCTTGTGTCTTTTGTCCTTGTAGAAGGAAAGTTTTTCCTACTTCAAGAGAAAAGGGCCCTATTTTAACAAAGACTCAGATCAGGTCACGAAATCAGAAAAAAAAAAAGAGGGAGAGATGATGGATTATGACACAAAATGTTTCACAGGCAAGCACACTTTTTTCATGTAGAGCCTGTGTAATAGCAAAGCTAGTTGTATTGCCAGTTTTGCTAGCACTGAAATAAACCCTCCCTTTTTATATGTCAAAGAAGTGAAACACAGCTGGTGCTGTTTTTTCTTTAGCTTCCCTTACCAATATGTTCCAGTCATCTTGGAGCGTCTGCTTCATTTTGCTTCATTTTGCTGGGATTGTTGACAGCTAAACTGCTGAGCTTCAGCTGGGATGTAAATTCACCCTTGAACTGGAACGTGAGTCCATTCCCATTGATAACTATTTGGCCATGGGCCCCATTCAGATATAATTTGAATTGGTAACTCACAAGGAAAGATAGTTACTCCTAAATGTCATAGTCTGTCCACCTGCCGTACTGAGGATATTTTTTGTCTTCCCAGGGAGAAAATCTTTGGCTAGCCAGCCTTCCCTCACTGTAATCATGCTTTGATGAACTCTTTGAAAGCAAGAAATGTGAAGATAAACACTACAATACAGGGAAGGTAACTATATAAATCTACCTTCTGTGGGTTTTATACCCAGGCTGGAAATCACCTTTTTTGTAGGAGGGATAAGTGATAGTTTGAAGGAGAATAGGGAGGAAAAACCTTCACGTTATGCTGTGGGACGGTTCTGAAATTCTTACAGGGAAGCTGTACAAGTCTTCACTGACCACATCACCAGATTTCTGATGTTCCTGCAGATCACACTTCTCCCCAGGGAAGGCATCTGTCTGTCCACCCTGCCTTGCATATGACAAGGAACAGCACTGTTGTTACCAGCCCAGGGCTCTCAGGGAGGACAATGGTGCCATAATCTCTCCTCACTAGAAAAGTTGAATTTGTGCCTGCTCAGGGCCCAGTGTGAAAACAGGTGAACCTAAAGGAGGTCACTCTTCTGCAGAGCCAGTTTAAGGAGTTTTTTTAATGATAATACCTCTCATTTATTAGTTAGAATTAATTTTCTGTCTTCTTATCTCTCCCTCTCAATTCACTGCAATATCAATGGTAAAAGAACAGTTTCTATACTGTAGCTTAGGATCCTGCTTAGTCGAACAGTCAGTGAGAACTTCATGAAATCTGATGTTTTGTAATCGTGGCAGTAAAATCATGAACAGCAAATCAAACAGTGATATTTTCCAAATTGCTTTTCCTCCTTTAGGTGTCATTAGTAATTTTTTCTGCTATTCTCCTGGCCTGGTCTCCTTGTGTGCAGTCTCTATCTGCTCAGGGTCGGGGCTTCAAGTGCCAAGCTCACCTGTATCCAAGCCAGGCTCCAGTGTCCCAGCAGAGACAAGCATTTAGCCCCAAAATACTTGTAGTGATAGCTCAGAGGAAACAACTAGTTCCCTTCCCAAACCCACAGAAATATTTGTACAGCTAAAGTTCCTGAAGCAAAAACACATCAAATTTAGAAGAATCCTTTGGCACAACATGACCTTGCTTTCTCTTACCTATTTCTAATAAACACACATTTTGGGAACAAAAACAGTGCTAAGAAAATAAGTGCAACTCTGGCTACAGAAAGGATGAGATCTGAACCACATTCTTTGGAAAATGTCACAGTAAGATATTATGGACAAATATCTCTATAATTTGGTTAATATGCCACATTTTGAAGCTGTTCATATATATATTTTTTCTTTTTCTACAATGGCAAGAGGAAACCTAAGGAACCTTTAAGTGTATTCACTGAAAGGCAATTTTCATTGTCCATTGTGATAAGGATTGGTAACTGAAGTGGTTTCAGCCTGTCTTATAGAAGGAAAATGAAAAACGAGGCCATTCCCAAGGCATCAGGGTGTAGAGATCACACAGGCAGCTTTGTATGAAGTGGGAGGGGTCATAAAAGACTCCAGCACGAGTCCAACGGAGAGATTCTCCCCTGAAATTAAAGTAAAGGAGAGAAAGTAGTCCTACCAGTCAGCAAACCTACAGAGACACTACGCAGGCTCCCATGCTCTTCCCACAGAAGCCACGAGTCCCTACTTCGACCAAGAAACAACAATGGGTTCCATCCTAGGGATGGTCCCAGGATAGAGAATCTCTCCCTCCCTTCCTTCTCTCTCCTTCACAGAGGATGGCCAGGGGAAGAGCAAACATCAGTCACCAAATAGAGCTAGGAGGGAAACTCCAGTATCCAAAATGATGCCCTGCTGAGCCAGGTATGAGACTGGGTCCACGCTGGCATTCTTCGCTAGAAGAATCAGTTACCAAGGAACTAGTGAATAGATTCACGTACGTAGGCACAGTACTGAATACCAGGAAAAGATGAATGCTACCTATACAGAGAGTATTTATTGTTAAGCTATAAGCACAAAGAAAATGCAGTTCGAGTGACTACAGGTGCCTCTGAAATCTTGCACATTGTTTGATGCCACAGCTCCACTTCCATCCTATAAAACTTCGTGGGTATACAAAATGAAGATGGAGTTGAAAAATGTTCGGTTGATCCTACAGTTTTTTTATTGGAAAGGCTGGATTGGAAAGGAAACAAAATCTCAGCCACGTCCACATATAAGGCAAAAGTTGGATATAAACTAAAGTAATCTTTGGTACAAATACCACTACAGCTACTTTGAAAGAAAGCACACAAGAACATTACTTTATGCCAGTGGACTGCCTTGCAATGCACACAGTCTGGTTCACAAGTCTTTCGAAGAGACTGGTTCTCCTACAAGGACACACAACTCTGTGAGGATCAAATTCTTGTAAAATAATGGAAGACCAACAGGCAACGAATATTTAACTGCAGCATCTTATGCTGTTTTATGTGTTCTTTTGTTCATCCCCAAATTCATCAAAACTCATAAGAAACATCAATAAAAGTATTGATATATACTATATACTATAATGCAGGCCTGCAATATATATTTCCACACACTTTTCATTATAAAATACAAAAAAATTGTTTTAAGAATCTTAATATTTTCCATATGACAAATGTGTTGCCTTCCTTATGAAATGTTTTCATTTCATTACATGTTTGAAAGATCCCCACATCAAAATTTTAGAAGTCAGTAGTTAAATGTTTTGAAACAGGAAGAATTGACATGATTATGTGAATTAAAATAAATTATTACTCATCCAATTATATCAAGATATTTTGCTTGCTATTTACTTTAAACCTGACTGGTAAGTGGGTATTATGGGCTATCATTTAAATGGAATGTAATTAACTTGAAATAGATTTTTTTATTATTATTTTAATAGAAGTGTTTTTCATAACTCAGTGTTCCTTTTTCCTTTCCCCACTGCGATCAAAATGCAACTGTCTGAAAGCTCATCTGGCACCGGAAATGTTGTTTCCAGTTTGCCTACGGATACAGTCACTTCTTGGGGGCTGGCTCATAGCAGACATTTTTGTAGACAGTCTTTAAACTTTGCCATTTCAGAGGCAAGCACTTTTAATCAAAGGATGAATAAAAAGAAAGGCCTCAGAATTCCTTCTTGGCCGACTACCTCCAAAGGGTCCTCTCAGGTTAGGAGCACTCTGAATCCCAAAGCTACCTATAGGTTCTATTTTTACCTTCTAAATTTCTAGACCTGTAGATCTAAAAGCAACTACAAATCTTCCTTGTAGATTAAAAATACTTCATCTTGGTTTACCCTTTACCTTTGAGGAAAGAGGGAAGGGGAATCATGGATGGAAGTCAGTGCTGTGGCATAAACACCCAATTGATCTGGGCATCTCTCCATAGGACAGTGTTGTCCCATGGACATTGGAAAAATGCATGTTACTTGTTTTGAGAGCTGTGGATGCAGAACAGAACCCAGAGAGCAGCAGACATCTCGTGTGACGGTGCAAAGAGCAAAGGGAAAATGCACCACAGCCACCCGTGTGAAACTGCCCTTTCCTAGGCAGTGAGGCAACAGCATTGGGACAACAGGGGAACGGGACAGAGAGAGCTGTATGCACGGTAGGAAAGAGTCATCCAAGAGGAGTAAACAGCCACTGTTTGAGTTAGAATAGCTCTTAACTGGAAACTCTAAAAGAAAAGATGTAAAAGAAAGAACTGGCATGCACGCACACAGAATTATCCTTGTAGAAGGAAAGTTTTTCCTACTTCAAGAGAAAAGGGCCCTATTTTACTGAAATGAAATACTGGCTACTTAATAGGACTTAACAAAAAAAGAAAAAAGGATCTGAGAACAATGTATCTATTATAGCCTTGTTTTCCAGCAGATGTTTTGAGGTGACACAGAACAGTTTAGTGGCTGGGTGTTCTGCTTTAAAGACCATGCTGTGAGTCGTTCCGGAACAGAGCTATTTTGGCTATACAGGGCTCTTAAATTACCATTTTGAAAGTGTACTTAAGCTAGTAAGCCATGTGTAGCTAAAGACTTTTGTTTGAGGAACAGGGGCAGGAGGCCAAGAAAGGTACCTCCAAAAGAAAAATGGGCTTTATCAAATCAGAGTGCACAAAAAAATACTAATCTTATTCTGCTTTTTAACACATCACTCTGAAGCCTTAGTAAAATGACATATTTTACTTGAATTCAAAACTAACCCTTCTAGCACAAAGAGCTTTTGCCTTGCAAAAATATTTTTGCAACAATCAGGTGTCTGAATGTACTTCCCAAAGAATGAGCACATGAAGGGAATAATGATGCTATAAACTAGGTTTGACCTTTACACAGCTCTCATTTTGAAACAGGCCTTCACTGAAGAAATGGCACTATTTGCAATGAAAAAATTAAACAAGGTTGCTCAGCATGAACTTACCTTTCAGAAGTTTGAATACATGAACTGTTATTTAAGTAGAAAGAAATTTGAGAGATTCCCCAATCTCATTAGTTCTTTCTACATGACAGAGGCCTGGGAGCGTTTACAGGGCCAATCTGCAGGTACCTGCACAGCGCTCCGAGTGTGGCAGTCGGTGTCCAAGTCCTACCCAGAGATGCTGCAGGTTTGTGGGCAGCAAAGCACTTATTCATGGCACTCTTCAGAGCCCACCATAAATGTATTGCTGATAAGCCTCTGTTTTTGACTGGCAACTTTCACATCAGTATGATTGAACTATTTTCAGAGCTGTTCTTGCCCATCACTGCCTGAAAAATCCTTGCCCAAAAGACCTTGTTTTAATGCTGTTCCACCATCAATGCATTTATAGAAAAAGATTAAAATAATAATTTCAAATCTCTCTCCAGCACCAGTAAAGTATTCAAATACATATGCTATAATTTAAAATGAAGATATGTGGTTTTGAAAAAAGAAATTGATTATGGCCAGCAGTGTTTACTCTTGTACTCTTACTTTTGTCTACAGCAACCTTCAGGAAAAGAGCACTTTCTTTAAGAAGTCAAACACACAAAGCTGTTTAATGTTCAAGCAGTGCCCTTATGAAGACACTACACCTCCAGGAGCTGTAGAGCTACCTCTGAAGACACTCAGTGTATCCAAAGTCCTGAGTTAATGCCATGAGCTTTTGAATGCATCATGTTTCTAGTAAGAAGTCCAAACATTTGAGAAAAATCAGCTAAGCTAAATCTATTTAAAATCCCAGAAATTGCAACCACAATGAAAATCACAGGAGAAAGACAGTTTTCTATAGTTCCTGTCTGAGAGGTGAAGCAGTCCTGACACAAACAGGACTTTGTCCAGCTGCGTGTGCCCATGCAGTGTCCATGCTCCTGAGGAAACTCCACTTCCAGCAGCCTCTTTGGTAAGCACCAGCATTCTACAAGCTGACACACACACAGAGCCACCATAGTCTACCATTAAGTCAGCTAGAAACTACACAAATGCTTAAATTATTGCACATATTAAACCTTTGATGGCCAGCTTAATTATTTCCATCAATAACAAAGAAATTACAGACACCACCACTACCAAACTGTTGGTATCTATGCAAAGAGTTCACTAAGAAAATTTTAACAACCTTAAATGCTTAGTAATAACAAAGAGCACTTAACTCTGTTTTCAGCCAAGTCTGTTGCAGGTTTGTGTTCATTGTCCCCAGGTATCTTGTATTCTAAAGGCTTGTGAGCTGAGAGGCATTTACAAATTACTTTGATTTTACTAAAACATGCACATGCTTTATATAAAATCAGATTTTTCAAAGGGGCTCTTTATTATCTAAATTCTACTGCAAGTGCAATCAGAAAAACACAGGCAATAGCAATATTGTAGAGATCAGGCATCCATCCTCTCCGGCACCTCCAGCTAGGTCAGTACTTGCACTTTCAGAAATAAAACATTTCTGCAGCCCAGAACTTGGTTCTAATGCAGGTTCACATTCACTGCTGACCAGTGGCAACAAATTAATCCAAGCTACCTGTATTTCATAAGACATACTCTATGATCTTAGAGGTCTTTTCCAGCCTTAGTGATTCTGTACTTCATAGCCAAAAAATCTTGTCATTGTGATTACTCTGTTCGAACATTTGATCTCATTTACATTTTGCAAAGAGGACAGCTGTGTCCTAGCTTCCTTGATTTTTTTTTTTAACACAAGTTTAATAGCAGCAGTCAAACTACAGTCCAACTGAAGTCCTTCTTGAAAATTTGTGAATTTGCATAAAACACACAGTCATTTTTTCCAATGAAAACTACAACACCAACTACAAGTTCAGAGCTATGCATTTGCAAACACTGAAGGCAGCACAACAAAAATCTCTCCCCATGAGACAAGTTAGTGGGAGATCAACACTACAGTATCCCAATCATCTCTCTTACTTCCTCACAGTTGAATAAAAGAATAGAAATGAGTCTTCTAAAAATCAGATGCATTGGCAGCTATGGGAAACCAACCCAAAATTTAAAAGGGTGCTGCCTCTGCAAATGGATCACTTAGGTATTGTTCACAACCATAACAGTCAGAAAAAATACGCAATTTAAATGCAAGGAAATTCTTTGTGTCCTTATTTCCTTGAGAGTGTGAATTGTATATGCTTACTAATCCTAAATGTGACTTCTATGATTCTGGCTCTTATTATGCTGCTTCTAGGAAACTAAATCATAGAATGTTTTGGACTGGAGGAGAGATTAAAAATTATCTAATTCCAAACCCCCTGTCATGTGCAGGAACATCTTTCTTCAGACCAGATTGCTCAGAACCTTGAACACTTCCAGGAATGGGACATGCACAGCTTCTCTGGACAACCCATTTCAGTGCCTCACCACCCTCATATTGAAGAACTTTTTCCAAATATCTAATCTAAGCCTACCCTCTTTCAGTTTGTCTTTGTCCTGTGTCCCATCACTACCTGCTCTTGTAAAAAGTCCTTCTCCAAAGTTCTTGTAGGCCCCTTCAGGTAGTGGAAAGCTACAATTTGATCACCCCAAGGCCTCTTCTGAGGCTGAACAGCCCCAACACTTTAACATTTCTTTACAGGAGAGGTGCTCCCTCCCTCTTATCATCTTGTGGCCCACTAGACTCATTCAAGCAGGCCCATGTCCTAAGAAGTACTAAAATTATTTCCCTATTAATGCTAATAATATCACCCATTGCTGACCTGCTAATTTTCTCTAGACAAATGACCCTACCAAGTTCTCTTCTCTCTTTGCTCACTCACAGAGAGTGAAAAATACATTTTTCATCTATTTTCTTTCTTACTCACTGTGACAATGAATGCCACTTGACATTGACTAGTATAATTAAAAAAACCAGGATCCTTGTAAGGGAATATTTCCTTTTATTTAGATCTCTACTAACAAATTAATTCAATCACATGAAATACAAACAATCAGATATGGCAATCTTAAAATACATCCTCTGCCTTTAAACACGTCTCTCAGGCAAGCAAGGGTAATGATGCATTTTTCTGCCCCTCTTCTTTGTACAGCCATCCATACAGATACGCACCTACTGTCAGGCAAGGGGACTAGTCCATGCCACACCAACCTAATCTGTTTCAATTAAATTTTCACTACAGTTAAAGAACAAATGGTTGGAGGCTCTTAAGTTTGAAGAGTGCTGGGAGGGTGAGAGTTTTTTTTAATTTTTGAAGCCTGAAAATCAGTAACATAATGAAGCCATGAAGAAGGAAAGGCCAAGGCAACACTTTGAATTTTTTCCTTCCCAAAACCACTTAAATATTGAAAAGGACAAGTGATTCACTTCGAAGTTACACTTCAAAACCTGAAAATAAGAAGGTAAAATTCTAGTGGTAAAATGTGTTTTGTTTCTTCCTGATTCTCAAGCAATCCTGCCCTTAATTTAAAGTCAGGATAATATTCACAAATTCTAAAGCAGAAAAAAAAGGTTCACAGTCTAGACTGAAAACTAATAGTAAAAAACAAGACATGGAAACAAATTATTTGACATTTCTACAGAATTTTCAGAATTTCTAAATAGTGACACAGAATGGAGAGTCTGATTACTGAACTACCCATGGCATTGTTCAAACCTTTCAGAGTCTTTTACGAGTGCGAGTGCGGAAACTGTTCTATCAACAAAGTAACTTTAACCACAACTGCTTAACCATTATCAGTGAAAAGAGAGTCTACTCAACACTACTAACAGTTGCCAAAGCTCAGAGATTAAGCCAATGTACTCATCTGGGAGTCCTATATTGAGCTATTTTGGATATACAATGAGCCAAAACAGAAAGTATTCAAGCAGTGAGTTAATCTTATTTCTCTGAAGTAGGAAAATTTCCCAAATGCCTTTTCTAATTTATCTTAATAATCATAAAAATAAGATGACCCTTAGTGAAAGTTTACAGATGTACCAGATTAATTATTTTGGTAACAGTGAAGTCAGGGAATCACAAGTGAAAAGATATTTTTAAACATGTAAGTAAAGTCAGTCCCTGAAAAGTGAATGTGGAATAAAAACAAAAGAAATTTTATTTATAAGAATAAAACACTATCCACAGAAGTTTCCCCTACCTACTACCCCAAGCCACAGGAGAGACAAGATTAATTTCTTCGCAAGTAAGCAAGTAGAAATATTACCAGAATCAGGTACTCTCTCCCTCTAATTAGCCAAGACCTTGAGTTTACAGAAAATTCAGGCTGGTTAAAGGGGAGAAATGAAAGGACCTTAGGTTTCAGGGGAGGAAATTGATCTCTTCTCTTCCAGAGACCTTTAGCCTCTGACTTTTTTACCCCCCTGCACCTGTGGCAAGGAAGATTAAGCTCAAAGCACAGAACAAGTAATCACAGAGGTGACAAATAAAGAAAGGTAAAAGGTGGACAGAACAAATCCAAGAATAAATTCATACAGAGAAATGAAGATCTGGGCACTAAAGAAAAAAAGGAATAGTTTAACTAATGGGTATCAGGAAAGATCCTCTCCATAACACCTGACAAAGAGGTATTAAATTTAAATCATGCATAAAATAAAGCAAAAGGTTTTTGGAGACTAAGTCAGGGGGAAAAAACCTAGTTACTAGATGTTGTGCAAACCGAGTAGCATTCCTAAATTTCATTTGAAAATGTCAAGTAGTATTTATTACAGTAAAGGAAGGAATCTTGCTCAGCATTTGCTGGAGGACCAGTTATTATTGAGACTGTCAGGTGAGATACATTCTTCAAAACTTGCTTGAAAATTATTATTAACTATTATTAATAATCTAATAATAATAATCTTGGATCAGTATAATTAAAAAATAAAATCAATCACTGAGAAATAAGACAGAAATCAAATAAATGAACAGCTCACTGAAATAAGGATAGAGGACTACCTAAAATTTTCCTGAAAGATGATGGTTTTAAAATGTCCATTTTTTTTCTGGCTGCTCATGAATTTGGAGTTACCCACATTTGTGTGAATCAACACATACCAGTAACCAAGAGCAACCATTAAACCACAGCTGCGATGTAATGAGTAGATTTGTTTCATTACCCCCCTCACAAAGCCAGGCTGCAGAGACACGGGGCACCGGCTCTGTTAGGCTCAGTTTATCCTCGAGCCTGTCTGTGAGGGTGTGTTATCTCTCCTCAGGAGTTCTACTTCTCAAAACAGCCAGATGATGAGCAACACTAGGCATAAGAAATAGAGTTTTCCCACACTGACATACACTAGGCATAAGAAATAGAGTTTTCCCACACTGACATTTTTAGCATTCCCAGCTTCAAGGTCACTTTGAGAGAAACTACTCCTTCCTCTTATTGTTTTAACATTTTCATCCCAACAGCATCCTAAAAATGCTCAATTTTCTGTTAAGGCTTATTTAGCATAACAGTGGCAGTGAATTTTTAATAACACTCACAGTGAACATTGCAGTCACTGTCGGTGAAGCTCCTTGACATTGTGAGAGATATTAAAGCCAGAATATTTTTTTAGAACTCCTTTATTTGCACAAATTTATTGCCTTTGATCCTAAGGTTTTTTATGAGTTAGTTATGAGGTTGAAAACCTTACTGGGGAAGATGAGAGAAGAAAAGGGGATTTACATAACAACTCTTCCAGTGCTGTCAGGGTGTATTGGTGTGCATATACATATTAATACACAGGAAAATCCAATGTTTCCATGCTGTTTCAGTTTCCAGATAAACCCTACTGTTGACGTTACTCAACACACCCTGCAAAGCCCTGTCATTTTTCTTCAAGTTTGTTTGCAGGTCTTTTCCCTGTCTGATTTAACACCAAAACCGTCAGTCACATGCACATCAAGGCACTGCAAATGATTTGTCCTTTGCTACATTCTACATTGATTCCTCTTCTACAGCTGACAGCCACTCAGAATGTGCCTGGTGGCAACCAGGACAGACCCTGCAGATCAGTCTTTCTGGAAAAAAGGCGGAGCTGAACTGATTTATGCAGGGCAAGAGTATCTGCATTCAGTGTCTAGGGTTAAGGAGCGACTATTGATCCTGCACTCCAGACCATCCGTCACTTGGAGCCCTTTGCTCTCTAGGGTGTCAGCAGCTCTGAGGGATGCGATTCCCACCGCAGTAACCAGCTGCAACAATATCAGAATGCAAAAAATACAAAGGACTGTCTGGAAAACCGTGAGTCAGGCCCTTATGCCTCACTGCTGTGGTCATGGGCCACAAAAGAGGCAGGAAAGGCAATGTCAAACTAGGTTTTGTTGCAGAAGTAAGGAGCTGTGGGACCACTTGCGCACTGTGGAGCACTTCCATCAGAACTAAAAGGCTTTCCAAGAAGGGCAAAACCTAATCCAAATCCCTATCCTCAAAAACTGGCACATACTTCAGAGCATATACCCAAACCCAACAGACTTTAGGGCTACCTCTACAGTAACTAGAGTAGATCTGGTGACAGAGTACTCTGGAGATCCTGCCAGAAAAAAATCTCACAGCCGAAGATCAGAAAGGACTTTGGTTTGGGTTTAGCCCCTGGAACTCTGAAAACTGTAATTTTAATTTTTCCTTTCCCTCAGTCCCACTGGTCTTAGATTGGCATTACATCCTTATCTTTCTTACTCAGAGAGAACAAATAACTCTATTAAATATATTGTGTAAATAATTTGATGAAGGATGTAATTGCAGTAAAATGCAACATATTACTAACAATATCATACCATATCTCTGACTAATCTCATGAAAACTCAAACAAACATGCCTTTGATTGACTTGCACAACCAATGAAACCTGGTAAAATATGGTCTTTGTAACATTTTTATTTTTATTTCAGTATAATCACTTTCAAATAGGAAGCTCTTTGGAAGAGTGTGGTTCAGTAGTATTTTGGCTGACACCATGAAATCTGGTGAGGATGACACTAGTTGATAAAGAGTTGGTACATCAAAGGTAAAGCCAATTTATCACAGCTATTGTCTATTTGTGATGCAGATGACATCTTTCTACTTAGTAAAGACTTACTCCTGCATGCCTCTCCCTCTCCTCCTCATCTCCAATCCACCTCCTCATCTCTGCCAATACCTGACCAGTTCCCAGCAGAGCTCTCATGCAGGTAGAGATCACCAGAGATGCATTACAGCTAGGGGAACAGTCATCCTGAGAAGCCAGGAATGGGGTTTCCGTGGGTTTATAGCAAGACTTTTGCAAGGATCTGAAGAGCAATGGATGTGTTCTCACACTAGGACATACAGCATAAATTGATCATTTTTCCTTGTTCATGATGACACACCTTTGGCACACAGAAAATGCCTTTACAGTAAATTCCCTTTACCAACACTCACTCCTGTCTGTAGCTGGCTTAATGACAGCCCACCCAACATATTCACTACTTATTCTTCACTAGCACTTCTCTCACACTTGTAAATGTGCTGGTAAAATTCTTCATCTACTTTACTAGCCTGGGAAATATAAC
This sequence comes from Donacobius atricapilla, assembly GCA_013397315.1. Taxonomy (NCBI): domain Eukaryota; kingdom Metazoa; phylum Chordata; class Aves; order Passeriformes; family Mimidae; genus Donacobius; species Donacobius atricapilla. The sequence goes on along the minus strand of WBMY01006001.1, from coordinate 596,812 downwards.
AAAAAATAGTTGAAGATTATGTGCTAGGTAGATGTTCCAAAACTAGTATAGTTCTAATAAAATTATTTTAATCCTTTAATCTTCAAAATAGTCCAAAATGTTTATTCTTCTCAACCCTCTTCGTAAAATGTTTCAGAGTGTTTTTTCTAAGCATATGATTTCTAACTTCTGTGGACTGAAGCCTTTTGAATGAATCAGATTAGCTATGGCAATTTTTAAGTACCAGAGGACCTGAACACTCAGATAAATGGTTCTGTCAGTCATGAATATCAGTTTTCCAAGCTGTAATATTTGTTTTTTACCCAGGCATCTGAATATTGAAAAACCACCATTTTAAGAAAGAAAAGAAAATAAAAGAAAAAATAATAATATTTTTTCTACAATGTCTACCAAATTTAGCTGCCCATTTCCCTAGGAATGTTACATAATTAAAATAGAAACGGCATGAAGGAATACTACAGCTTTTCATTCTGTGACCCAACAGGAAAAAAACAAACCCCAAGTATCACTTAAGTTTATTTATTCTAGTTATTGTGTTTCACTGAAATACAACAAAATGTACAACGTGTTCTCTTACTTGACTACGTTTTACATCTTCTGCTTGCACAAAAAGTGTATTTGGAATGACTAAATGTCAACAGATGTAGTGCAGCATGATACAAGTAAAACAGACATCTACTTGCTGTGGGTATTTATATACAAATCTTGAGAATGTCCTTAGATACAGCAATTGTTTCAACAGAGATTTAGTGGGGGGGGGAAAGAAGTCATTTGAGACACAAGGCTTTAGTTTAAGCCTAGAGATTTTCACTCATCTGAAAAGAAAAGGTGAGTAATTAACCAAACTGCAGAAGGGGTTATGGAACTACCTAGCAGAAAAATGGGCTCCTCAGCTGGAGTAAACTGCTTCATTTATGTCAGCCTCAGCGAGCGATGTGCCCTAAAATCATGCACTCTGCAGCCCACTGACCTGGGGCCGCTGGGCAAGGAGCAGCTGTGGTGTTGGCACGCTGGTGTGCTTGGAGTGAAGAAAGGAAAGGGGACACTTTCAAGCTCCATGGAAGCAGAGAGGTGAGGGGGGTTGCAATTACATCAGCCCAGGGCATTAGGTCATCGCCATGATGCAGCTTGTGCTGGCTGTATCTGCAAGGTGCAGCAGCTGTGCCTCAGGGCACTTCTTCATCCTTGTCTCAGGTGCTCGGGATAGGGGGCACAGCCCAGCTTTAAGGCAAGTGGATTTCCTCAGTCCTGGTCCACTGGCAATCCAGAGGAAGTATTTAGGGAGAATTTTATCTTCCTCCATGCTGATGTGCTTCTGACTGCCTCTGCAGGAAAACACCCTCACAATTAGCCAGTGACACAAACACAACACAGCAGAGATCAAACTCTACAGTACCAGGGCAGCCCTTTCTCCCCATACAAATATTGTTATAAATACATATTATATGACTGGCTTTTCACAAATATTAAAATGAATACGATATGTCTTATGTTAGAAACTTATACTGTATTAATATAGTCTCTTTTAGTAGTGTGATAAATATAGTTTTTAAGCTATAGCATAATATTAAAATAGAAACTATGTGATATAAGGTTCTTTTTGTAACTAGCTCAAGAAATGAGAAAGACAATCAAGAAATTCTTCACATTATCCTATCTAGATAGAGGTAACAGCAACAAACACCAAAACTCCAAAAGGAAGAATTTATTACTTCTTGTTATCAGAGAATTTGAGACTTCATAGAGCCACAAGAGGATTAATTTGCAAGATAGAATGGTGGCAGGGAGTTAAAATTAAGCAGAAACACCCAAAGTCAAAAGGTATGTTTGAATCATGTATAAGATTTATGAATATGCAATAACTTATTGCTTTTAGAGGAAAATCCTTTGTTAGCAAGAGGTGCCTTATAGTGAAATGCCAGGCACCTGGACATCTGTAACTTTTGCCCTTTTTATGTCTCTTATTGTCTTATTTTTTTACTATTATTAAACTTTTAAAACTTTAACAAAAGTGAACTTTTTTACAGTAGGAAGTATTTCTGCTGTACTCAAAAGGCACTGGTGTCATAGCTCTGCATGCCAATCTGTTTCAAGCACTACTGAATTTTCATTTTCTAATGGATTTTGAAAATAAGTGTCCTATATCCCGAATTATAATGCAATATTCCTATGCTGCCACACTAACATTTTACATCTCTATATCAGATAATCTAAATGTAGCATGAAGGTCCATTTGGACTTTATTTCTGCTTTTCTCATACCCAGACTTATTATGACTTGCAATTATGATTTAGAGTAGGAAGCAAACTATATCTTTTGTTTGGCATAAGTCCATAAAATTGTGAAAATTAAGTTAACAGTACCCAGCCCACAACTGTGAAAGGAATCAGAGAACTGGCACACCACCTGCCAGAAGGTAGCACTGCTCTGAACAAGCTGGAATAGGCTGACACACAAGCGGTGCATCCAGCTGATAACATATCCCTAAACAAGCCAGAACAGAGGCTGATCCTTGACAGGAGAAAACAATCCTTTGCACCAGGCAGATCTTGACCCACAGGTCAGTGATAGACCGTGGATCTTGAGAAAGCTTAAAGCTTTCCCTGGAGAAAAGTTCTTGAGCCTAGCTATCCTGGTCTCAGAGGGAACAATCTCCAAAACCCTCAGAGCTAGTGATGTGGCATCATCATATACTTAAGGACTGACTAGTAAATGGGTTCATGTCTGGGGTTTAGTAGATAATAGGAAAAAAAAGCCTATTATCTGAGGATAAGTGAACGTTTGAAGATTTGAGGTTTTGACTGGTTTGTAGGTCTCACTGAGTACTCCCATCATTTCTGGTCCCAAACTCACAGCAGCAGCATGTACATGTACTGCTGTCTTACAGCAACCTCACCAAACAAGGACCTATTGTTCCTATTCTAGATATGAGAAAATGGGGTATAAGGAGGTAGTAGGGGACTTTTTCCAAAAGCCTTGATGTTCTCAGAGCAGATTGAGTGGTTCAGCAGAGAGAACTATAGCAAGCTTTGCAAGAGACCAAGGCCAACAAGAGTAGAGGCTTCTAGAGTGCTAATGAGGATCTGTGCTGCCAGTCCAGACCCCAGCTCCATCTGGCCCTCTCAGAAATCCTAGTTTGTCCTAAGGATCATAAAATCCACAGAAACTAATAATTTTCTGTATTCTTGCAATGAATTGTTTCACCTCTTACTTTGTAGCTCTCATGAATGCATGTGAAGTAAAGTGTTGACCTATCATGCCCTAAAATTTTGTGAAAGAGTTCTAATTGCTGTGATATAATCCAGCTACATTGTAAGTCAAGACTTCCTTAGTAAAATTTCAGGAACTTCCAAGTACCACTTTTTTCCAGGCACAGAGTAACATGATGGCAGAATGTCCTATAAACCTATATGTATGTGTATACATATGTCTTTTCTGCCAAGACTTGCAACTGTTGGACAAAATTCTGGCAGTTTGGCAGACATGAGGCTCTATTTAGGATTAGTTACAAGAGGATATTTGCACATAAATCTGTCTGTATTTATGAAGACTGAGAAATGTAATTGGATTTTACTTTTGAAAACAGAGTAAGAAAATCTTCATATAAGTTGAGAAAAATGGACCTCTTTCTCTTAAGTTTCAAGTCTCTATATGGTTTGAATTAGATTTCTAGGTATATAGACTATATTCATATTTTTAATGGCTTATGTTCACATAGTTGTTCAGACTATTTCTGTGGACAGGAGCACAGCCATGTGTGTGTACACTGTGTAGTTTGAACTAGACCCATTCTGCTCCCCTTCTTCCTTTGCCCCTGATGGATTTTCACTGCTATTGATCCAGCTGGCTTGCTACTGGCTGCAAGTCAGCTTCCATGTAGCAGGTAGTTTGGGTTTGGCTACAAGCATCTAGATACACTTATAGCCATCTGTTTTTACACTTAGTCATCCCTTTGCAGGCAGGAAACTGGAGCAAGAGAGGTATATGCAACTAACGAAGATGGATGACGGGTTTCAGCAAAGTAAGGTGAAATGTAACATTAAAATTTGGAATATAATTACTCATGATGATACTACAGCTGTGCTGCAATAAAGTCAGTTTGCCTTACGTGAACAGAAAGTCCAAAACTGCTGAATCACCCCTACATTACTGCAGCGCTTCCTTGAGATGCTCTCAGACATCAGGAGAGTTATTTTTTATAAAAAACACCATGTATTTTAAACTTATATTCAGTATCATCTCCTACCATTGCAGGAAATTCTCAGAACACAACATTCCAAATTTCTGGCATTCCATTGGTGAAGTTTTCTTAATTTGAAAAGTTAAAGTTCCTTCCAAGTAATTCTCAATATCAGAAAAAAAATCTCCGACAGGCTTAGCATCTTCTGCTATTTTGGAAGAACAAATCAGTGTTAGAAATGTGATTTTAAAAGCAGTATTTTATAAGTGATTAATGGCTTCTTTCTGTTCATTTTTGTGAGCATCTGTCAACAGATAATATTTGCAGGGATTACTGGCAGTGTAATGGCCTCATTAAAATGGCAAGATCATAGATCTCTTGTTTCAACAGTACTTTTAAGACATTTAACTTTCCACTGTTGGGCAGCTATCCTCCCTTTAAAAACATGCAATCCTTCTATTAATATATTCTTGAAAGTCTATGGAAATGCAGCTTCCTGTATCTCTACTCTCTCCATAAAGTAGCATCTGCACTGAGACAAGTAGCAAGCTGTCCCACTGCTGAAGCTGTACCTATCCTTGTACCAATAATGACAAAACAGCAAAATGAAGCCCAACTTCGGTGGAATGTCAGTTACTCATTTTCTAGTTATAAGAAACACGTCAACTACAACTTTAAAAATTTATCAGCAATTTTTTGTTTGAATTTGCCTTTAGTATAGCTTTAATTCTTAATTTTCTCGTTAAATATTGCTGAAGTGCAAGGGAAGCACCATAGAAATTGTTTTAATACCCAAACCAATACCATAGTTTTGTAGCATAAGGATCAGTTCTCTGTCAGCATCTCAACTTCTCTGCACACAACAGGCTTTACAGACCAGTCTCTGTGTGCATGAGGAATCCACACCTGACAATTCATTTTACAAATTGCTCTTCTCATGCCTGGGCCAAATCCCATAAAGTTTGTTAACTCCCATGGCACTTGGTGGGAGACAGGTGGTCAGAGGGCTGGAAACTCATCCCTGTGTAGGTTGACACCTATTAAACACAAGACCCACTGCTTTTAATTGCCAGGATCAGTTTCTGACTGCTCTATACATATTGTCAGGATACAGTTGTTGCAGATCTGAAAGAGCAGATATGAACAACCTGATGCCAAGATAGAGATACTTGTCTTTCCATGGAGAAGAGGCTGCTGTGCAAAAAATGTGAAAGAGATCAATATGTTGGAGACAGCTGATGCAGCCACTAGGAGGAAATTTTATCTCCTTGGATCCAAGTTCTGGATGCGCCTGTGAACGACCAGTCTCCACCACAGCAGATAAAGGACAGAGGGTAGAGGAAGAGGTCTGATAAAATCAAAATTATTCAGAAGAGTTTTATTAACTCAAGATCATGAATTAATACAAGAGAAAGTGTAACCAGACCTTGTAACCACAAGACCATGAGACTGGGAAGACTTGGAAATTATGGCAGTTCTTAATTTACAATAAGATTAATTCAAGCAGTATTTTTATCCTAATAACTAATTCTGATTCTAAATAACTGAGAAGGGAAGAATTAAAAGACTACATATTTTCTACTGCTCATAATGAAATGAAATGCATCTCTCTCTGCTGTTTTTCCTTTAGGCCCAAATCTTTTGATTTGTGCAGCAGCTTCTAAGTGTGCCCTGCTGGTCAGGTTGGAGAGCAGGCATTGCTCAGTAAGGGCCCACTCAAAATGGGTGAATTCATGTTTCTTGTTCTCACACATCTTCACAAACCTCCTATTCCCAGCCAAGTGGACTATCTATAAATATTCCCAAATTTAATATTATAAAAATAAACTGTCCTGTGGCACTTAAGCAACATGCAAGCCACGAGTCACATTTTAAGAGAAAAAACTTGAAGAGAATATACCAGATCCAGTTAATTTAACAAGTGATCAAGTGGATATGCCCAAAAGCTCTATTTTTAAAATCTGAAAATTCAAAACTGTGTATTAAAAACTATTTTAAAAAATCATTTTATAAATTATTTTTATCTAGTCAATTTTATGCTTCAGAAACAGGAAAAAATTGTTGACATAGAAAACCAATTCAGCTGTTTCAAATATCTTTGAGACATCCAAAACAATCTACTAAATTTTAACCATGTATCCTTTAGATATGTACCCAAATCAGAAGTGAAATATTTTGGTTTATGGAATATTAAATATTGGTGTTGAAATATTCTCAGCTGCTAATTTTTGACTGCAGATTTCTAATTTTACATGCAGATTTCTATTTTTACATGCAGATGTTACAATTTACACAATCCAATTCACAAACACAGGAAGGAATAATTCATGTAAGACAGTTATAGAACTATTAATAACTATTAATTAACTAGCTGTAAAACTATTAATACAGTGAAGGATTCTCAGAGAGAAAAAGTCACTAACAACCTTTGCAGCTCTAGGGAGCTGAGAAGACCACCTCCTTCAGGCCCCTGGTTAACCCTGTTGTTTTCCGCAGAACAGGATCACACCCCTAGCTCCAAAGGTGTCAATGGCAGCAGAGTTCCTCCTGCCACAGGAGGTTGGCATCTGCTTCTCCTTCCCACCTCCGGCTGCGTGGTCCCGCTCTTCCGCTGCAGCTTCCCCTCTCCAGCTATGCCACAACAACTGCTTGCAGGAGGACAGGACTGCTGAAAATAACCCTTTGGCGGAGCTATTTTTAACCTGGATCCCCTCAGGTTTTGTCAGGGCGGCATCACAAGCCGTTGTGCACAGGGGCGGCTGTAGAAGGGCAGGATGATGAGGCGCTGAGAGCGCGGCTGGCGGTGGGGGATAGAGCAGACCTTTTAATCCGACTTCCCACCTGAAGGTGGGGAACGGTGAAACTACATCCAGCGTTAACAATTGCACATACAATACACAGAGCAGGAAAATACTGGTCTTTCTGTCATAGCCGCGAGAGAAAAATGATTTTCCAAAATGCTTAAAAATCATCCGAATATTTTCCCTTCCCTTTCTGCACCTATAGCTAAATACACACACAGAGATGTCTTGCAGTATTAAATAACTATTTCCTCATTTTTTTTAATCCTCTCAGTGTAATTAATTAACTGCCTCTCCTAAAGGACTCCATCTGAGTCCTGAGATGTCAGAGTCATTCACAAGAGAAATCTCTGCTAATAAACTGGATGGCCTTGGTTCACAGCAGAAGCACTTCATTCCAGTGATAGTGACACAGCACCTTCTAGGCCACTTTTCTAATGATGGTGTCACAGAGGGGAAATTAGTAGTACCTTTCTAATAAAAGTAAAAATCTGTGCACACTGATAAAAATAAAACATTTTCATTCAGGAATGAAGAGGGGCACTGGTCTGAAAAAATGGGTAAGTAGAGCTGTACTTGAGACTTGTCAGTGCTTTCCCATCCATGGACACCAAGGTGTTCATGTACTTACATTACTTATAAACACTGAATAAACAGTAGAAGGAGGAAGAGAAATCTTTTTCCTAAGAAGTTCTCTCTCCTTTATTTGTTGCTTGATGAGTCCTACCCTTCATCCTCAGTAGCAGCTCTCTTCTCCACGTTTTTGGGAACTAGCTGCTAGGAGGAATTTTTTTAATGAGGAGGACGTTTCATGGCTCTGGAAGCAGCAGCAAAGGAAAAAGCCACTCCCAGAACTGTCTTTTCTCTCAGCATTTCCGTGTGTTCTTTAATGGTCATTTGGCTCCTAGATGCCTATTTGAAGGACTAGCTGTATAAAAGAACTGTTTTTCAGTTGATTCAATTGGTGCTTCTGTGCCTAAACAGGACATCAATATTAGCCATTTTGGTTTTTAATTTTAGATTATTTTTGACACTTTTGCAACTCTTGCACTCTGAGACTGATCTGGGATTGATACTGCAGCCAAAGAGGATTTGTGGTTTTATTCAATCCTATTTCTTTGCCGTGTAGCTAAAAGACTTTGGCTTTGTTATCAATATTGTACTCCAGTTAAGTCAATAAACATTCACATGTCTGCTGACTTCTTGTAACTCCTGGTTGGACAAAAGCCTCAAAGCATTTGAGAAGAGTACAATAAAATCAGTGCTTCAAATGGTAAACAGGGAAAAAGAACAGGAAATAGGGCTATCCAGTCAGATCTCTTTTTCCTGTCTTTTCTATCATTCTGTATCCCACCTGTCATCTTTTCTCAACACCTCATTCCCTGCCTCTTCCTTTTTCTGGGCTTTTCTCACTTGGTCTGGCCCTCATTTTTTGTTTTTGCTTCTTTTTCTGAACTCCAGCTGACATCTTGTTACCACAGCAGTATCAGACATAAAAATCACTTCTGCAACCAACTGCTGTTCCAGCAGAAGATTGTAGCAATACAACTCATTTACAGTGCTCATACTTGTGAATTTGCCCCTAAAATTTGCTAACATTTACACTGCATGTTATTTTCTCTGTTATCCTCAGCATGCTAAAGCCTTCTGCTAACTCATCATATTTACCCTTGCAGTTACCGCACTTTAAAGTAAATGTCTATATATGATGTATAGATACATATATTTATATAAGTACAAATACCAGTTTTTTAAATACCCCCCCCAGAAGAGCCAGTCCATGTATATTCACTGACATGTACAGACTACTTCCTCCAGTCCTCTGTTACTGTGAAACACCTGTAGGTTCATCTCTAGTTTTCCTGACTGCTCCTCTACCCACCAACATCCGATCCACCCACCCCTAGCATATGAAAACTCTCATCTGGCTGCTGCTACACCACCACCCTGATTTCAACTTTCAGTGCAAAATCATCTCACACATTTAACAGCCTTTTCCATAACTTTCATCAGCGCTGATATGTGGAACTCAGTTTTACACACAGTGCAAAACAAATTATGCTTTACTTCCTATCAGTTGTGGAGATAAGATATTCATGAGCAGCCAGAATCCCTGGGACACCATGGCATGGCAGGAAACAGCAAATGGGGTCCCAGGCACAAGACCACTAAAGGCACTTGCTTATGGAAGAGAGGACTGTCATCTCCTGAATCAGAGAATCATAGAATAGAATCATTAAGGCTGGAAAAGGCCTCCAAGACCATTGACTCCAACCTTTGGAGCTGATACCACCATGCCACTTAAACCACAGCACTGAGTGTCCAGTCATTTCACCACTTCCAGGGATGGTGACTCCACCACTTCCCTAGACAGCCTGGTCCAATGTCTGACCATCCTTTCAATGAAGAAATTCTTCATGTTGTCCAGCCTGAACCTCCCCTGGCATAGCTTGAAGACATTTCCTCTGGTCCTGTGGGCAGTTACCTGAGAGAAGAGACTGATCCCCACCTGGCTACAGTCTCCCTACAGGCAGGGAGAGGGATAAGATCATCCCTGGGCCTTTTCTCCAAGCTAGACACCCCCAGCTCCCTCAGCTGCTTCTTATACAACTTGTGCTCCAGACCATTCACCCTGCTCTGGGTATGCTCCAGCCCCTCAGTGTCTTTCTTGTAATGAAGGGCCCAGAACTGGGCACAGGATTGGAGAGGTGGCCTCACCCGTGCTGAGCACAGGGGGACAATCACTGCTCCTGCTGGCCACACTATTGCTGATACAGGCCAGGATGCCACTGGCCTTCCTGGCAGCTCGGCACATGCTGGATCACGCCAAGCTGCTCTTGACCAGTGCTCCGAGGTCCTTCTCCACCAGGCAGCTTTCCAGCCACTCTGTCCCCAGCCTGTAGTGCTGCCTGGGGGTGCTGTGACCCAAGCGCAGGATTCAGCACTTGTTCAACCTCATACTGTACACTTCTGCCAGATATCAGCCACACTAGGGAGGGGTCCCCACATTAAAAGAAAGGTAGGCTTCATTTGTTCCCTTCCGTTTTCAGTGAAGTACATCTGAATGAAATTACTCTTTTGCTACTAAATTATCAGATGAAGTCCAAAATAAGGGGGTAATGAATATTTCACAGAGGGTAATATCCAACATTCCCATTACAGTTTCTTCTTGTCAACAGCATGCATGTGCATCCCATTTAACATGGCTTAACATCATTATGGCGTCATCTTGTATTTGAAGTATGTGACAAACTTATGCAATGAAATACACTTTAGACATTGTATTTTCTTCAAAATTTTATTCAAAAACTTGAAGAAATGTGTCTTACCACTGTGTTTCCCAATAAGAAAATTAACTTATCTGATTCAGTACTACATATTGTCCCCATGAAATTATATCGTTTGGATTTTAAATTTTCACTGACAGTTGAATCACAAAATTAAAAAATAAAAAATGTCATTTAGCTTGTAGAGATTTTCAAATAAATTAATAGATTTGCATTATAAAAATGCATAAAATGTGAATCTAATACCTGTTCACCATTAAAAGAAAGCATTATCTCCAAAAACAAAGGACAGAATGGGGAAACTCAGGAAGGAAGGGATAGCTGCAGTACAATATATTTTTTGTAGCTTGGGTTATGAAGTGAGGTGGTTTGTTTGGAGTTTTTTTGCATTTGATCTTTTTTCTCCTGGCAGCAAAGGAAAAACCCAAAACAGTTAGATGTGGCTTTGCATATGCCAGATGTGACAATGAGTTCAGATCCCTTTCTGGGGAAAGAATTGCTTCATGGAGTGTTTGATTTTGAAAGAGCAAAGGTTCATTGTCTCTAAATTTTGCTGGATACCGATAAATGCTGGCATTAGTGTGACATTTTCCTTTGAAAGTTAGAGTACAGAATTAATCCTAATAAACAATGCAAATCTGCAACTCTCGGTAAGGCAGAACAGTGCTCACTGTCACAGACTTCAGAATTACTCGTGAATATGACTATGGGCTGAAGCCCCTGGGTCTTTTACCAACCACTCTTTAGTGCAATTGTTTTTTTCTTATATTTGGATTATCTTTCAAGCACCTAATGAATTATTAAAATCTTCTGATGAAGTACAACATTCGTAGTGGTAACTTGCACATATTTTATCAGTTCAGCTTAGCATTTCTGTGTAGCATTTGCTAAATGATTGAACATTTTTTTAGACACGTATTACAAAGTAATATCATAAATTTAGACATTTATTTCTTCCATTCCATCAACTGCTTCACTTACAAAAACTTCTTTGAAGAATTAATATGTTTCTCCACAATGTGGCATAATAGGTTATTTTTTACATCTCCTGTATCAGACATAGTTGTGAAACCATCTTCTCTCCTGCCCTATGGTAAATTACAATCTACAAATAAAACTGTCCAAATATATTTGTAATGATTCTCTTTCAGGCACATGAAAGAAATGTCCATGTGTGATCTATTTGTTGGTGGTCTTCTTCAAACTGTTTTTCCCAGATATTTCATACACATGCATTTCATAGGTGCATTTATATTGGCCTTAAGTCCTGCACATGTATCAGCCAACTTGTATTTGGTCTACATTGGCCTTATCCCAGGTCTTGTGGGCCTTAGTGAGGCACAGAAATGTTTATAAAACAGAAGAATGGACCTCCTACCAGTGTTCTTTTAAGAAATTGTCCATATTTGGATCAGAAACATTTAAAAAGTGTATTTAAGCATTCCTTTAGCATAGTTTCATAGAAAACATTCTTAATTTTAATGTAACCAATTAACGTTAATTAAATGACTGCAATATAAGCAGCAAAAAAAAAGAGAGTTTAATCGTCCCCTGTAAAAGTTAAAAATACATATACAACCAAAAAATAAAAACAATCTTTCCCAGCAAGGAGTACTTGCAATAAATCAACTTCTGAGGGTTGCAGCAGCCCTTTTTGTGACACTGTGTGACATAAACAAAAAATCTGAACAAGAGGTACCATTCTTGGGAAGGAATTTGACAAAGCTGTAATGTGGTCACCTCACTAGAGAGAGATCAAATGCTGCTAATAAAAGCAGATATCTTGGAGAGACATATCCATGGGGGGAAAAAAGTGAGACTGTCACATCTGCTGCTGGCAAGAAAGTACCAAAAAGTACTTGGCTTTGTGGACACTTGAGGCACACTATTAACCTATGTTTTAATTAACTATGGATTAACCTATTTGTACTGACCATTAATTATTAGGTGATGTAATATTTGATATGTAATTATTTCTTACAAGACTTACTTCATACATGCAAGCAAATGCATAAAACTGGAAAAAAAACCCTGAAGAACTATATTTTTTATGAAAGGTGAATTATTCAGAAAACAGAACTGCAGACAAATATTCTAGAAAGTAAGATTAAATCTGGTGGAAAAAAATCTTATGTTTTTATCTTTAACTAATAGTAATATTAGAATATTCTAATGTATCAAAATCAGATATTTAATTTCAGAAAAGCAGGGGGGGTTCAATGTTTTAAAAATAAAATTGCTCACATTTTCAATCAAAATTCCATTATTTTTAATTGAAACCCTAATGTAAAATAAAACACCTATAATTAGTTTGTGATTAAATTAAAAAAAAATGCTTTCATTTTTTGGTTCAAATATAAAATTTAAAATCTATTATTTTCTCTTCTAATAACGATAATCAAAATGTGTCACAATTGTTACTACAAGAAGAAAGTACTTAAATCACAGTAGTAAAAGTCATGCTATATACAAATGAACGTGAAATTCAGAGATAGTGAGCAGTGATGATACCTGAGGTAACAAATTAGGAACTTCAAATCCTTTGCCACACTCCCATTTTCAGAATTAACCAATCTGCCTGCCAAGCTGGACAATACAAGAACATACTTCCTCTCTTTTGATATCATGATCTGAGTAAGATTTTAAGAGCCAATACAGACAGCAGTGTCAAAAGAAAGGAAATTAATATCAGTAAAACCAGAAGGAATTAAAACAAAAATCTCAGAACAAAGCGTACAAGTTTATGGCCTTTAAATCCTTTACAGGGTGTGAGTCTCAGAGAAATCAAAGTAAACATTGTCATCCTAAACAGTTCCAGCAATTCTACCATAACCCATGCTACTCTTAATATTTTTCCAAGCACTTCTGAACTTAGGGGCTCAGAGAGATCCTAGTCCTAGAAAAATACCCTAGCTATATGTGAATAAAATACCTTGAATTTTTACTGCAAAGGGTTACAGCAACACTTGTTTTAAAAATCCTCTCCACGGGAATAAAAGGCATGGCCATTCATTTCTGTATTGCTTCTTTATTTCAAGCTATTTTATATCTCTTTCAAACTGGCAATAGCTGACAGGGAAAAAAGAAAAAGTTTTGCACCAAAGTGAAAATCTGTATTCATCATTCAGCATGACTTTTTAAAATAAAAGAAGCATTGTTTTTTTTTCTATCTTTTAAGCTCTGCTGTTTTGGAGGGGAAAATATTTCCTCTCTTTGATTTCATGATCTGAATAAGTTTTTAAGACCCATTTAACAAGACAGAATACAGTGTTAAAAGATAGAAATAAAAATCAATAAAACCTAAAGGAATTAATCCAGAAATCTCTGGTATCTCAGAACTACCATTCACTTGAAAAAGTTTTAAAGAAATTAGTTATTCATTCCAACACTGTGCTGAATACTCTTTGTACAATATATCATCTCTCTGAATTGACTGGAACTGGCAGAGCTAAAGGCCAATTTACTGTTTGCTTTCTCCTCTCTAACTTGTGTTCTTTCAAAAGCAACCAGGCTTGTCTCTTCCCATACCAGTGCATACACCGAATTGGCTCAAAGAACAGCCCCACAAAAGGCCAAACATACATGCTCATTGAGCTTAAAATATAAAAAGCCTTCAGTACATCCTTAGAGGACCTTAAAACCACTTACCCATAGTATTAGGCATTCCTCTGAAAGGCAGGGTTTCACCTTCAAAGGTATTTCACCACCAGAGTCAGTCTGTGGCTGTGAGACGCAGCCATCCAGACTAGGACCACTACCCTTCAAGGAAACCATCACTCTACACATCCCTGTGTAGGTGGCATTTTTGCTTTCTTATGGCTGCCCTGCAGTTATATGCCCAAGCAGAAATGAGTGATAAACCTGGCTAAGGATGGGTTTCAGAATAATTCTAATTTTAAACCATCATTTTTGTTGCAAAGGAAATGCACGGGAGGGAAGTCTTTTTGCCTAATTCAAGAAGAGTTAAACAATCTTACCAAGAACCCCTTCACCCTTACACAAAACCAGCCACCAGACAAACCACCATTCTCTGATGCCACAAACTCTCCACAGCTCTTTACTTTTGCAGGAAGAAAAAAGGTTGACACTTGCCATTGCCTTCAGAGGAAGAAAAATGCAAGCAATTTGCTTTCAGCTCTGTAACTTGCGCACCCTTTCCATACCTTGGATGAAGTTACTGGAGGAGCTGTGTTTCTAGCAGTACGTAACTTGGAGTTAGAGATAAATTAGTGTTGTGGTAAATAATTCTCATTTTAAGAAAATATATTCAAATAATTACTGAAGTGGGGGGAAAAAGAACAATGAAGGACTAATAGAGAGAAAAATACTTACAGCTCCATCTGTTGCTGGAGATGGGTAGTAATTCAGCTGAAAAAAAGTCAAAACCCAAGTCTACCACTTTGTAGGCTGATACGAGTTCTAGCTAAAGGAGCTGAATTCTGGAGAATAAATCAAGCTCCAAGTGTAAAAATAGTGATTTAACAACAAGTATCAGATTTTTTTTTTAAATCATCAAAATAGAAACTATAAAAATATTTTAAAACCCACATAAATGCTTACAATGCATTCCAAAATGAAATCTGAACTGAAATTTCATCCCTGTAAGTGGTAGATGATAGAGCCCTTGATTTAAAAAAGGGGCATCTCATCTCTAGGGACTACAAACTACCCTGGATCAACAATTATTCTACAAGCCTATATTGCATTGAACATGACAGAAACACAATTATTTCTGAACTCTCTGAGTGTTATCAGAATCTCACTATTAAATAAAGAGATAATGGTACCTAAAAAGATATCATAGATCTGTTTACTTCGCTGTCATTAGAATTCTGAAAAAAATATTTTAAATAAAAGATTATGATAATACAGAGATAAAGGTATCATCATGTCTGTTCTTTCTAGAAACTGAAAAGTGGCCCTTTTCAACCATCTGTGTTGATGATTTAATTATGGTCAGCAAAACCATGGATTTTCTCATTCAATTAATGAAATACAGCTAGGTTTTAATTCCATTAGTTTATTACATTCAAAAGTCCAGTGAAATAAAAGAGTTACAAATGGGTTTGCATGATTCTGATTTTGGACAATCCATCACATATTTCTTGCTTGTCAAAATGGCCATGTACTGGCTAGTTTTGGCAATACGTACTTTTCTGGGCTAGCAATAAAAGCACATGACAGAGGATCTTCACATGTCATGCACATTTACAAATATTTCTCAATTATCTCTTTTTCCTGGATGTTCCACAACAATCAAGAGAAAAGGTACCAATTCAAATTCCAGCCCACAGATATTGCTTGTCCCATTCTATTCCAATTTCAAGGGGTTAAAGTGGATAAACTGAATTCACTGTATCTCCACTTTATGAAGTTATTCAGAAAATGCCTTTTTAATTTATGAAGGCTTGCAAATATTGTGTGCAAATGTAAGTGTGCATGAAGGGAAGATGAAGAATTCCTGTTTTTAAGAATGGCTACAGTGTGTGTGTGTGGTGCCCTGGATTACCCTCAAAATGTGCAGATGACAGTTACCGAAGGAAGTGGAAGGAACAGCATGTTCACCATCTACAGAGCCAGGAATAACAGAAGCCACACATTGAAAAACAGCCATATGACTACAGGCAGGCTCTGATCGGGCACTTCCATTAGGATTAACATAATGTTTATATCAAACAGAAAAATGCACCTTGCTTACAGAAAGACACATGTTTCTCCAAGAAATGTGAGCCCATGAAACGGGAAGCGGGACCTGCAGCCTCTTGGCTAAACAGAAGGATGAACCCTCAGACACCAGGTGCTGGCTACAGAAACAGGATTTGAAGTTCTGTTTCCAGAAAGCACACACCTTTCTTTGTGTTTCGCCACAGAGATCAGCATCCCCAGTTCTCAGTGTACAAAAGAGATTTTCTGACTGACAGTTTACTCCTGCGCATGATGGCATATACTGCGCCAAGTGAAATAAGAGTGAATGGGCAGCAAATGGAAGCAGGGCCCCATCCTTGTCTTCATGAATTATTTAAGAGTCATCTATATTGTAACACAAAAAAGTTTTCAAAATATTAATAAAATACACCTGCCAGCTAACCAAGGTCTTCATAATATCCCAAGCTAAGCATCCAAGGATTAATCCAGAGCCATTAACTACTTCTGAAATAATCATTACAATTTTACATATTTTTAAAATTCACGTGTGAAGTAAATTTAATCTGTTTGCCCTTACCTATGTTATTTTGTCCCCAGGCCTCTTTTTTTATCCTCATGCCAGTGAAATGTATAATTATTTGAATTAATACAGTAATAGAATCCACAGTAACAAACATAGTTAAAATTTAATCTTGAAAAAGAAAATCTCTTCAGACATCATCGTAAGGACCATCCCTCAGGTTACTCTGGAGAGCACACAACAGGACAGGACAGAGGTGAAATCAGTACTAATCATGAGTGAGAGATGGGCTTCTTCTCCGTTTTCATGGGGAAAGCCCTGATAGAAGAGGAGACAGACTCACGTCTACTCCCTCCTCAGAGAGCTCTGCAGTTACTGTATAAAATAAATTGCTAATCTAAAAGATATAAACTGCAGGTTTGCTGCCCATCAGAAAGTTTTTGCTAGTTCAATGCTTGAACCCTTGAAAGGGGAGGCCTGGATGCAGCCACCTGTCTTCCTCAGCGCTCAGGCTGCTAGGCTGGTGCCCTGGAAGTTCCGCACTGCCTCTGGATGTGGCAAGGAGCCCACTCCAGAGAAGCCTTGCTGGAGAGTACTCCAGGCTGTGCAATGCCAGGCAGGGTGCCTGCTGTCTCTGTATCCCCTGCTGAGGTGTCCCCGCGGGCCTGGCCATCTGCCGTGGCCTGGTGCCTGTCCGTGCGTGTGAGCACTCTCTGCCTCCAAAGGAAGGAGGCAATGTTGATTCCAGGCTGGAGCAACCCCTGTGCTGGGAGCCCAGCAGGTGCTGGGGGACAAAGGGCTGCCAAGGAGCATTTCAGCAGTGGGACAGGAACAGCGTCAGAGCCCCAATGCTCTCGACTGAGCCCTGGCGCTGCTTAATACTACGTATCTGCATGCGTGCACTTATATTTACACAAACTAGCATTTTCCCTGCCACCCAGCGCAGAGGGTATCAAAATATCCCATTTGCTCTAGGTGCTGCTTCCACAATCATTTGCTTCCTTCTTCTGGCTTGAATGTTTTTTTATTTATTTGATATGTTTTTCCTAAGTGTTTTTCCTAAGATTTTGTTTGTTTTCCTAGCAAGACAGTAATTTGGGAACAAAACAAAAACTAGTATTTCATAAAGGAGCCTAACTAAGGTGATGGTGTGAATTAAGAAATTGAGCCCCATGATGTCAGGAAACGGGCTGTGTCCACAGGCAATGTAACATTTGCACGTACCTCTCTAAAGTCCCTCCAAATCACCTGTCTCTAAGGAATCAGCCTTTCTACAGATGGCTGCCCAGCACCAGGCACACATGTGTGCTCCATCAGCCTGGCATCGGTTTGCCTGTCTCATACCAGCATTCCTGGCAACTCCTTAATGCTGTTCCCAAGACAGCATGGTTTCAAACCAAAAAATTCAAGCACAGCTCAGAACCTCTTGAATATAAAATTTAAGGTGACATGCAGAAGTCAGTGCCAAAGAGTTTGGAGGATGATTTAAGTAGCCTTCGTGAAGAAGGTGTAAAGGAAAGCTTTGTAGGTCTGAAAGGAATGCAGAGACAAGCCAGAAACACAAACCTCCAAAAAACGAAGGGAATCAGAGGAAAGAAAAATGTAGAAAGGAGGTAACAGAGGATGCAATGAGGATGGGTGAATGTGTTTTACCAGCGAGTCAACTGCAAGGCACAGGAAGGGTCCTTCCTACCCAAGCGGAATATAGGGCTTAAAATTTAATTAGTGCTTTCTTCTGTCCTTTTTGATCTTTGTACAAAGCCCTTCTTCACACAAAGGACAGAGAGGTTTCTGTGGGGATGTGTGGCAGGGCACCCAGTCTCCCTCGGTTCAGGCATTTCCCGTATTTCCCGGCATTAATGGGATGCCTCTCCCCGCTCTTCCTGCCTGTCCTTCGACCTCCGGAGGAAGGTATTCCCGGGACATTTCACTGCGGCAAACACCCCAGCCCGTGTGACAAAAGCTGCTGCGGAGCAAGTTTTTCTCGCCACCAGAGAATTTGAAACATTAGCCCAGGACTAGCCAACACCATCTCCCCCGCCCGGCCGGGCCTGAGCTCCGCTTTTGTGCCGCCTCCGTAGGCCCGGCCGGGAGGGCAGCGGGGCTGGCGGCGGGAGCGGCGGGGGCACCGCGCAGGGACCGGGGGCACCGGTGGCCTGCAGGGACACCGCGCCGCCCTTTGGCTGCACAGATTTCCTCTTTAAGAATAAAAATAGAGCAAATGTCCCTTCTCTCTTAAAAACCTCCGCTTTAAGGAAATGGGACCGAGGGTTGCCGCAAAAACCGTGCCGAGTAGACCGCACCTGCGGGACAGCCGGCACGGGAGGAGAGCTCAGGGACCTTTGTCACGGAGGCGAAGTGCGACCGACCCGCCCGAGGGCACCTCTGGCTGTGGAGGGAGCAGGAATTTCTTGACGAGATCGCGGGATCCTGAGAAGCTGAGAGAAACGCCAGCAGAATCTCCTGACATTTTCGTCATCCGCCTTGCTTAATTTTGCATTTGAGAGGCTCCCGTAGGAGAAGACCCTGTCATGAAGAAAGCATCGCCACCTTCATCCTGTGTGGGAAGCACAAAAATATGTTCCTGGGACGATCAAAGCTGTGGGGGAAAGGGGTATCGTGTTCTCACCAGTTCTGTGCTTTGCTTGAATTAAACTCCGGAAAAGCAATAAATTACGAATAACGTACCCGAACATGCTTCCTATTTTGCTTTATGGGCCACATATCTCTGAACAGATCGCAGAGTTCTCAAATACATTTATTATCAATCAAACCAAGAGATATTTCACAAAGAGACCTAAAAATGGTCCCTTTTATGGGACCTAAAAAATTACAAAAAAAAAAAAAAAAGTATATATAAAGCCCTAAAGCGAGTTGCCCTGAGCAGCTGCCTCCCAAAGCCGGTCGTTCGCAGGGCTGGCTACAACCCCTGCCCACACTTGATTTTCTGCTCTGGCAAATCCTAATTTCTATGAAATCTGAAAGCTTATTTATATGTAAAAGTTCATTTCGGGAACAACTGTCCCAGCAGAAGTCAAACAGTGCATGCTGACGGCCGGCACAAAATGCGATTTTAAGGCATTCGTTAAAATACACGCACTTCTGGCCTCTGCCCACGATTCCAGGTGACCTGACCAGTGCACATCAGCGCCAGCCGGTCCTTCGCCGCACTCGTGCGTGTGTGCAGCCAGCTGCGGAAACGGACCAGACTGTAAAGTGGGGGTTTGGTTTGATTCGTTTGGTTTGGTTGGTTGGTTTTTAGGGGGGTGGTTGTTTTGG
>WBMY01006001.1:507790-576832 GCA_013397315.1 Donacobius atricapilla | reverse complement strand
CGGCGCCCCGACCCACACTCCCTGTCTGTTCGCAGGCGCCTTCCTGCTCTCCGGCCCGGTGCGCGGCAGCGACGGCTCGGGTGAGTTGGCCGCTGTCCCCCCTCCACATCCCCCGGGGGTTTCCCCCTCGGAGCGTCTCTGCCCGGCCTGACCCGGGACGGGTGCGCGGATCCGGCCGGTGGGAAGCTGCGGAGGGGCACGGAGCGTGTCTGGGAACGCTCGCAGACGGGGCTGAAAACTTCCTGGCAGGGCTGAAGCAGCGCCGCGGTGACAAGTGTCCCATCGAGGGGAGTGCCGGTAGCGAGAGTGGGTGCGAGTGTGTTTGTGTGTGTTATAAAGGCGCTCGTACAGTGCTTGGCAAATTTGAGCATCTCTGGCGTATTTTAGACCATGGAATTGATTAAAAGATTTTAAAGTTGCCCTGCCGTTATTTCGACCTGGAAAGCAAAAGTACCTGCTTAGGATGCCTAGCGGGGTTTGGCAGGGGCTGCCTGTTGTACCATCCTGTGTTGGACTGCATCCTTGCTACTGGAGAGCAGCTCTCCTAGAACCGGAATAAATCCATGGGAACCAGGAGCCACGGGAAGCAGTTGGAGAAATATGTGGCAGAAGGACGCAAGCAGTTTGTCTGCCCCTTTCAGTGGAACCTTTCACCAAAGGAGGATAGGAGCCTCCAGAAGAACGTGTTTCCAGATGCAGGCCTGGCCTGCAGAAGGTGAGTGCTCCCAAGCTTTTCTGAATGGTTGTTAACGACTTCACAGTTATTAGGGATCAGGATTTGCTGCTCATTTTGTGTTGAATCAAAAATTTGGAGAATTCTTTTGTGCTACACTGATAAATGCTATCTGCGACAGGAGTGCTATGACTAAAAAACGGAAAAATGCACAGCAATGGAAAACCCTCTCTAACACCAGTTCCTTTCCCTTTTTTATTTTACAGGTACATTATAGATGAAGGACTGACAGTGTGGTAGGAAAAAAATGAAAATTTTGTGGGATGCTTCCTTCAGGACTGGAGAAGCCACTGTAACCTGAAGGTATCTGCAACCAGCTGAAATCGCATTAACATGAACAGTTTCTGTAAGATATTGCCTCTTACCGTTATTCTGAGCCTAAATTTAGTAGCATTTGGTTAATGAACTAGAAACTTGCATTTATAAAAGTGCCTAAATTCTGTTGTTCAAAGTAATCAAATAATGTTTGGGAAGATCTGGGAGGATCTTAAGGCTTTCTTTACTTGCACTGGCATGGATACAAATGCTGCCAAGTTCAGCAGTTCTGGTTGCACACACGAGGCTGTGCGGGCGGGTGAACGCTGCCATGTGATGGCAAGTGGCCTTATGTTCCTGAGAAAAGGGCAGCTCTCAGATTGAAATGCATGATAGAGCCCTGACCAGATTTCTCTAAATCCCATCGCCCATGTCCAGATCAGGATATGTACTAAAGATTTACATGAATTAGTATGCAATCTGTGAACATGTTTTCCAAAATATGAACAAGTGTGGCTGTACTAGTATGTCTTGCTTTTTTCCAACTATTGATATTCCTTGTGTAAGACAGAAAAGGCAGACTTGTTTGAAGTCTCAAAATAAAAAAGTACCTAAAATCTTTCTATTTCAAAAAAAAAGTACTATATACTAAAAGAATACGAAACATAAGGATATACTTTACAACTCATAAAGCTATCTTTTGCGTAAGAACCCGTTTTTAACTTTGTAATAATATACATAGGTTTTCTTTTTTCCTTTGAATAAACAAACTGTTTTCCCGAAGCAACGCATGGAAACTTCAAGATTAGAAAAGGTCAGATTTTGTCTATGGGTTTTATCTCCCTGGGATAACTTAAAGCAGTGGTTCCTGCTAAAAATTAAGTCAGAACTTTTATAGACCGACATAAGAGGCAGCTGTTCATGGCAAAATACATGGGAAGGGGCACCAAAAAGATGGAAATTGATGGAATGATTGAAAACATGATTGTTTAAAGAGAGAAGTGACTCTTTGCTTTTTTTTCCTTTTTTTTTAGGTCAACAGTGATGGAAGACATTCATCCCTATGCTTTAAATATGGCCTAAATCAGGAAGAATTACAGTTTATTTTTTTTGTACCTCGCTTTTGTAGAGAATTCTGATGTCATGTGTTTCTGTGAAGCTTGGAGAGTGTGTGTCTTGACAGGATGGGATGATAGTTTTTTTAGTGTGGTTCTAAAGGTCTAATTGCATGTAACAGAGCGTAGGTCTCATGTCTTCAGCAGAGTCCAGAGTGGGTAGGAGTCTAGAACTGAATCCGTTCCTATCAATTGTAAGCTTATATCTATTTCTTCCAAAACCACTTAGAGTATTGCATCACATGAGTGTTGAAAGAAATGCCTCCACTGCTACTGCTCTTGCATTCTTCAATTGCAGTGATTAAAACATATGGGTTTTATCTCAGTTATTTATATATGGATACAGCTCTTTGGCAGTTTTTTGACATGTTGAAGTATCTTGGATAGACTAACCAAAACAAGCACTTCTTCAATTTCAATAGTAATATCATGTATGAAATTTGTGAGAATGATGAGTATGTAAGCTGTTAAAGAACAATTTTATATATGCTAGTATTCTGACCTCATTAGTACATTTTCATGTTTGCCATGAAATCATTGAAGTCTTATGGGTTGGATGGCTGATGATGCATTAACAAACAGAGAAGAAATAAAAAAACACTGCAGAGCTGATATTGTAAGTCTTAATTTTGGTAGTCAACAAAAAAAATTAGCTTTCATTTTAATACTTCACCAAACACTTCTAATGTTAGTCTCTGTTCTAGAATTATGGCTTAGAGAAAACTGTATCTACCTACAGAGAAAACTAAAATGAAATTCTTGCTTTTAATTAACAGCATCATTTACCTCAGAATGTCTGTTTTTACCTCAGTGCTGATCTAGCTGAGGTATAAACTGCTAAATCCCCTAGCTAACAGCATGTCAGCTCTTCAGTTCACGCAGCAGCAACCTGCACCCTTCCCTTGGAAGCCTGCCTCTTGTGTAGACAAGGATCATGGCGGTCCTTAGGCTGCCAGTACAGAAAAATCCTGGGCTACAATGGATTTCTGTGTTTTGGTTGCCAGGGAAAACACAGAAAGATTATTTTTTTCCCCTCATCTTCTGTGCTATGCAAAAGCCTGCCACATGACAGTAATTAGTAAGTACCTGGTGATGAAGGAAATACAGATCTCCAAGCCATACCGGGTTTGTTAACTAGACACGTCTAATTACTGTCTTTGCACAGCCAGCCAAGGAATTCAGTCAAGTACATTACATTAGAAACGACAGGAGTTAAAACTTCCTGTGGTGTCTTGCACTTTTAGGGGCTGGAAGAATGTTGCAGGGTGAGAGGCACAAGCAGTGCTGTGAGAGCAGAGATTACCAGTGGTGCTTATTGCAGTTACTCCCCCAAGAATTTCCAACCTTCCAGCTGCTGTTTGATTTCGATGGTCTTACTAAGTGTCATTTGGTGGATACTATGTGTTCAGTGCCCAGTAATTAGCAAACACACTTGTAGAACTTCCATGAAAGGATAAGGCGACTCAAACAGCAAAGCAAATCGGCTTCTATTAGCATACCAATAATATAGCACTTTTGACAATGAAAATATTGAGCTTCTAGGTATAAGCACTAATTTTGCTTGATTTTTCCACCTTTTGTTTTTAAAGCAATTAAATAAGAATATGCATAGCTAGGATGTGAGTAGTTAAGACTAAGTCCTAAAAGAAACTTTATTTTCTTAGACTACTTAAGAATCAGATTAAATCACTTTAGCCCTTGCTAGGTAGACAACTTTTATTATGTTGAGAAGGGAAAAATAAAGAAGTGCTTACTGCTTTTTTTTCTTCTTGCTCTGGACTTTATAGGCAGATTCAGCATACACAAGTCCCCTATTTGTGCTAACAAATACCAGCAAAGATTTTTCAGGAAGATGTGATTAGGTCATTTAACATTGTTTCAGTATAGCATTAATGACTATTGTATATAATTAAGAGTAAAGCTGCATGCATAATTGATGAATGCGTGTTCAATTTATGCAGTCAGAATGAACAGACATGCTTCCCTCTGCATTTCTGGCTGCAACTGTGCTGCTTTTCAGCTCTAAAATCAGTGAGATTAGCTGGAGGTATCATCTTTTCCATCCCCTGATGAAGAGCAGCATATGCTCCAAGTACTCTCATTTATAAGCAGCATATGTCGGGGTCAGGAAACACCCCAGGGTAAAAATGAAAGTTGTGGGCAGAAAAGCAAGTGAGAGACAGGTCCCTGATCCCTGAAACATACAGTAGTTGGCATAGAATGCATGCACTGGTACCTCGGCCAGCCCCTGCCAGCATTCATCTTTAAGCTGTGCAAAGGTAGTGTTCCTGGTGCATTTAGAAAAGGTTCTTGCACGATGTAGGTGCTAGGGCAAGATTTCCCTTAGGAAAATCAGAATAAACAGCCCGGCATGGGTTGGACTTGTGCTGCTGAATTGATAATGATCTAAGACAAATCTTTAATTTGCTGTGCAACAGACCAGGGGATTGTGCTACCTTGTGTAGGAGAAGGATGGTAGTTTCCATGCAAGATAAAGACCTCTATGTTTTCAAAAGAAAAAGCATCATTTTGCCAAGCAAAATTGTGTACTGATGTTAATCCGTGTCTGCATACCTTCATTGCACACAGGTAAGCACACTGAAAGCTTAATGATGATAAGATGGAGAGCAACTTCTGAAAAAAGGCAGAGTTCTACATAAAAAAATGCATGTGCCTCAGCTGAATAAATAACTTTCGTATCACTGTATGAATCTGACAGTCCTCTGCACCATGATAGTGATGTAAACTTCACTGTAATGAATTGATACCGATGTTCTAGGTGTTACTGTATTACTGGCACAAGGAGATGGGTGTTGTGTTTTTTGTTTTTTTTTTTTTTAAACACTGGCCCCAGTGGGATTTATTGCAAGAGGATAGGGGAAATGCTGCTGTCAGCTTGCTTCATGAATGCCACTGGAGAGAAGATTCAGAATTTCCCATGTGACTCTTAGATGTCTTATGGCTGGAGATTTCTGTGGGGATGTCAGTGATTTAATTTCTTCCTTGGAAAGTGCCACCTGCATCTGTGGTCCATCAGCCCTCAAGGTTTTCCCCTTGCCCTCAAGGTCTTCCCCTTGCCCTTCTGTCTCTGCAGTAAATTTACAGATGTGAATTGCTTTTCCTAGTGTAATGTTCCTTGGATATTATTTTAATGTTGTTCGATCATGGGAGGGTTTTTTTCTGTTATTTTTTGTAACAGTAATTTTGAAGTGTGTGCTTCCTTGTCATAACTGTATATTTGCAAGCTCCAAAGATATCTTTGTAGGCATTGTACCTAATTTCAAATTCAGATATTGCTTTGAACTTGGAAACTGTAGAGACATTAAAAAAAGAAACACCAACAACAAACCCTTAAGATTTTCAGGTCAAAAGTTCTTCTTTTCTCTTTAGCTTCTACTGCTATCACGTGCTTTACAAGAGGACTTGACCTTAGAAAGGGGACAGAAGATGTCCTTTGCCCAGCAAACTGTCCTCTCTGGCAATTTTATGTCTTTGGGGATGGAGTTTATGCCTCTCTTTCGAGTGTCTGTGGAGCTGCCATACACAGGTAAGTCAGATCATTGCTAATCCATGTGCTAAGCGAGTTTATATCGTCTTTGCCACACTTACAAATCTTAGCCATTTGATGCCATCAGAGCAAAAATCTCTCTGGACCTTGGGTCCTATTAACTCAACAGGAATGTCACTGGGAGAAGAGAAAACAAAATAAAAAAATGTCTGTGCAGCTCGCAAGTTATCTGAGTTGTGTTTGAGTGTTCCTGAAAACCGCTTTGTAACTTCCTCTGGAATGGCCCAGCATTGTCCACAGGTGGACTTTGGCTGTAAAAGTCACTTGTGTCCCTAGTAGATATGGAAGGATGCAGTATAAATAGTAACTAATTGAAGAATAAAAGCAGATTCACTTTCTGACTTTCTTAGAACCTTGCATCAAACAAACTGTTCAAAAGAAATGGAAGAAAAGTGTTTCAATAAACTTTTTTTAGCATCAAGCAACGGAAGAAAGCTCTTTCAGAATCTATTGATATAGTGCTGCAGCTATCAGAGTATTTTTTTGTTAAAATACCCCCAACTGTAAACTTAAAATTTTGCAGAAAATTAAATGGCTAGAAGATAAATGAGGAAAATAAAGCTTGCTTGAGTTAGTATTCATTGCTTTACACTTTAAATGCCATAGAAACCATGCCAAGCATTTTAAATACTGTTTAGGGGGCTGTCATTCCTATCTAGAATTTCTTGAAGTGTCAACTAAAATTTCATTACTTTTTTCAAGTAGCCAACTATCTGGGCCACTTCTACAGTATTTAAAGTCCTAAGTAAACTAAAATGAACTCTTTAAAAAAAATTACTTTAGGAGGAGTTTTGAGTAGAAACCCTGGAATTTCTCCAATGCTGTAAGAGAATCTAGGGGCTGAGGTATGATAGGAGGAGCTGGAAGGAGCTTGGGAGGTATTATGGGGGGTCTATTTCTATTTTTTTTTAAAGCTGAAGAGTTTGTCTCGTATTTACATGTTTCCATGTGTATTTTATTGTTAGACAGGCTTCCTTCTGATGCTTCTGTATAAAGAATTGAAGTCTCCATTTACTGTGTTTTAAGAGTCTTCATGGGTGTCTAAAAAATTACTTTGGTTCTTCATTCTTCCTAGTTAAGGTATATTTTAAAAAGTTTGTGAAAGAATGTCTATATCAAATGCTGAGTTTGAAAAACTGAGTTTCTTTCCCTTTCCATTGTATTTTTTTTAGGCAATGTTTGTTTTTAGTGATGTAGCCATTTATTTTAACTTTCCATTTCTTGACAAAGACGTCAAAAAGCTCTTGCTGTCAAGACCATTTTCTAAAGAGATTGAAGACTTGAGCATTGTGAAAAGACACACAAGTTCCTGATCAGTTCAAGTAGACAGCGTTCTTGAGCCTCCCATACCAGGGCTGTTTGTGACTGACTGTTAGCAAAGTCCCACCACAAAAGCTGCTGGGGCTCAGTTCTGTCACAGCTGGGAAATACTCTTAGAAAAGGAAGAGGTGCAAGAAATGAAAGATACATATTTCTTTCCATGATCTGCAGTCTTCACATAGATAATAGAGCACAGGATTTATTTTATTGTATTTCACTTAGCTCTACACTGAAGTCTGTATTTTACAAACTATGTGTACTGTTGTTCTCCAGCCCAGAAGCATGAGACTATAGAAAAATCCATACTTTTCTATAGTAAGAGTCAATATGAAATACTCAACCTTTTTTGTAAAACCTACTTATGAAATATGCAACCTTTTTTGTAAAACCTTCATCTAATAGTCTCTCTTCAGAGACATTGTGAGAATAATGAGGGCTCTAATAGTGATAAAGGGATTAAAATATACTCACCATTGTGATCTGTCTTCCAGATTGGATTTAAATTAATCTTGTTCGAGACTTTGAGTATGGTAGACTGTAGTAAGGTGTTCTGAAAAAGCAGACTAAAGGTGAAAAATTATTTGTTTAGAAGAACTGCTGTTTCTGAAGACTGCTTTTAACTTAGGAGCTATTAGTTCTGCTGGCCTTTCATACTCAGCACAGAATTTGCTACATGAGAACCCTTTGGTGGCTTTGCTGCAACTGTTAACAGCCATAACTAGTCCTGGTGGAAAAGAATTGATGCATGGAGGAGAGGCAATAGCTGTTTAGTTCTCAGCTAATTTCAGTGCAGGCTGCAAAATCCAACAAAAACGTGGAAAATACTTGCTCCTTCTTGCTCTGTGTTGCAATACCTAAAATCCATATTCACATAAAAGAAAATTCAAGAAGATATTCCCAATAGGTGACTGGAGTCAGCTGTTATTTTAAGTAGATTTGTGCTTTGAAAAATTTGTAAGTTTCTTCCAAATAACCAAACTAACCACTCATTTCAAACCAGGTGTACCCTCCATTTCACTGCCTGGTGAGTGCAGATAGCTCTGTTCCTTTAGCACCCTTGGGTCCTGGCCCTGTGTCACCTCCCGTGTGTCAGACAACCACCCAGCATTTCAGGAAACATCAGTCATGGGAGCAGGGCTCATTTATTTTTTTAAACTCAAAATGGTTGTGTGAGCATGGGTCTCTTCCCCGATCCACATACACTTCAGTTTGCATGCTGGGTCCATACTGAGGCTGGATTCCTTACTTTTATATAAATCAAATAGTGATTAGTCCCATGAGTAGTTCCATTACTATGAGACAGTTATTAATGCAAGAAAATACTATGTAATACATGAAAATGATTCAGCAGACTTCAGCTACAAATAATTCTGTGTATTACAGATGAATAAGCTTTCTGCCTGTTTTAGCTTGTTACATTTGGCTTTTTCTCTCATTTTATGTGTAATTACTCTCAGGACACAAAATATTTATTTAATATTATTCTTTTTCTGGGCAGAAGGATAAAAGATTTATTTGCTGAGGGAAGAATGGAAAACCTCCTACCAGGGTGACACTGTGTAGGCATGAAGAACTGAGTTAAATCTACCACTGAGTGATTAAGTGGATTAATATTCAGAAGGTCAAATGAAGGACTAGGTTCCGAGCTTTTGCAGTTCTGGTCTAGTGCCATTTCCACTAAATGGAGACCTAGCCCAATGTGGTAATATTTAGATGTTAAATAGGCATGTAGATTTTTTCATAACCTTCCTAACTTATCAAAGGGTGAAATGAGTCCTCATTAAGCATTGAGTCCCAGAACTCTGGTTTAACAAAAGCATATCATGGTACGGCCACAAAGTGCCCCTGAACGCAAATGGCACCTGAGGTGCCCCAGTGTTTGCTAGAAGAATATTGACAAAAAGGTTGTCTGGCCAAAGGGACTTCTGAGCAGCTATAGATCCCTGGGAAATTTTGGTATCATGCCTGCTTCTGCTGCTGAACTTCTGTCCTGCCAGAAGCAGTAGGAATGCAGAGAAAACAGAAAGAAAGGAACGCAGCTTAGGGGTCCAGAGGATGCTGGCATGAAATCCTGAGCAGCTCCATATCAGTGATTGATGGCAATCAGGCAGCAGCAGGAGACCTGTTTGGAGATGAGGAGGATGATTCTTGGGGTGATGAAAGAAGGCTGATTATTTGGAAGGAATTTGCAGAGGGTGATAGTAAGAATGAAAGATGGGAATTCAGGCAATTCACCTGTCTTGTCTGAAGTACCTGAGGATAAACTGTTTAGAATTATGTGTATAAGCTTCACCTCCCATGGCCAGAAGACTCTCTTTGTGGCCTAGGCATCAGTTTTGATGTGTAGACTCCTTGAAAAATTCATTCAAAATTCAGCAACACCCTGTATCTCTTTCTCCAATACTGCAAATAATTCTTGCACACTGAGGAATAATAATTAATTAAAATGGGGAAGTGCATGGGGATCTTAAAAAGTTTCCATTTAACCTGGTGATTTACCTCGTTCAGATTTTCAGGTATGTTTTAGATGAAACTCCTGTATTTTATAAGACCTTTCTGCTACCCTTGGCTGGTATACTTTCTTTCATGAGCTGTTGTGCAGTGAGGTACTGGATTACTGCCTTGTGTATCTTCATTTTTGTTTAATTTGTGTCCATTTCTGAGTGAAAAATACCATTTAGGTATAAGTTGCAGGTCATTATTAACAAGTGAGGCAAGAGAATGGACTGAGAGCTTTTACATAAAGTCCCTGTTAAGCAGCACTGGCAGTGGCATATAACATAATGAGTAGGGAAGTGAAAGCTGTTCCTGGAAAATCTGCTGAGTTCCAGTTTAATCCAAACAGCCATGGCATGTAAGTCACTCACACAGGAGCAAAGCACAGCAGTGAAACGCAAAGCAGATTGCAGTGACATAAGTAATTCTGAGGAATGCATAGCCACTTCTTCCCTCTTTAAAAACCATTGCAGACCCACACAAGATGAATCTTACTTTAAAAGTCAATCACATATCATTGCAGAAAGGAATTTGCCAATCTGGTTCAGAGCACAAAGGTAGACTGACAATATATTGTTTGCTCCATGTCAGCATATATAAACATGCACTCTGAGTAGACTCACCTGAGGAAACAGCCCAGGTAAAACTGATCAGATTGTAAAAGATGGCCTTAAACTGTTAACTCACTTCCAGAGCAAAATGGCAAGAAAGAAGGAATAACTGTCGTAAGGCTACAGGTCATGTTACATTCACATCTAATATCAGCCCCCGCTCACATTAGAAATAGCAGAGCTGTTGTACAAAAAGTGCGTATCTTCAGAAGGCAGTATGGAACTTCGACTTGTGTTCAAATACAGAAGCAAATGTTTTCAACAAATAGATAAGGAGCAAATAAATCTACTCCAGTATCGCTGTAAAGCTTCTAAATTCAGTGGAGACTAGGTAGATTTTTATTTTTCCTCTAGAATTTTCAATGAAATTTAATTAATTATTGTTGTTAAAATGTAAAGACCAATAGACAGAATGGAATGATGTAGACGACACTGATCACAGTGTGCCTATAATAAGCTTAAATTGTTGTTTCCAGGAATACTTCTTACACTGAGCTTTGAATCTGAATGTTTTTCTTGATGTCAGTTCAGCACTCAAAGTTGTGGGTCCACAACCAAGCAAGTGGGAAGAGATACTGAGCTCTTCTTAGGACCTAACATGGGCATGATATAAGCCCAAAGTATCTTCACTAAAATTGCAAGTACAAATTTAAAATAGAAACTGTTCCAATTAAACACATTATATTTGACACATTTCCTTATCCATTAAGACTGAGACACTAGTGAAGGCTTGAATGCCTAAGAGAACCAGATACTGGCGAAGACATTTATATTCTAAGTAGACTGAAATATTCTAAATACATTTATGTGTCATTTTTCTCAAAGATAATTTTGACTTACAGTATTTTCCTGTCATTTAAAACTAATCAGTTAATGGCTCTTGTCTGATTTTTCTCTGTTTTTTTGAAGAACTATAAAGTGTTGTTTGTATTTGCCAACTTTATAATCTGATTTTAAATTCATTTAGAGTAACCTTACTAAACCTTACTTTGTCTGTATATTCTAAAAAACATTCCTAGATGAGAATATATCTGTATATTTTGAAACTGTTCCAAGCTACAAGAACTAAATATATATAATCACAGTTCAATTTAGAAATGCAAGTTACATCCATGGAGAATTAATGTCTTTTAACAGCAGTCCACATAGAATTTTAGGGGAAGTTGCTTTTGCCCAGATATCCAGATCTCAAATTATCAGAAACATATGTAAAGTTTTCTAAACTCTGGTCTTGATTATTCTACTTTCACAATATGTTAAATCATATTAGGCCAGGTTGTCTTTTTAACCAGGAAGCCAAACAGAATCAAAAAGTAAACACAAAGGCACATATTGCTGTGTTTAAATAGTCTTGAAATAACTGCTGATCTCCCACAGAACTGTACCTGCCCATGTATTACAGGGCATCAAGTTTTGTTCCCTCTTAGAGAAGTTCAACTGTGACTTTTGGCCTCTAAAAATAACTGTTCTTTCAGTAACACATGAAAAGAGATCTGATAGTTCTGATGCTTCTTATTGTCACTTGGGAATTGATATGGCCTGAAGCATCACTGTTCTGCATTAGTCTAAATGACAGAATTTTAGGCTTTCCTGACTTTTTTTTTTTTTAAATCAATCTGTGTGATGCTCTGTAGAATAGTTTCTTCTAAAGTCTTCTCAGCAACTTACAGACTGTTCTAGCCTGAACATATCTGCCTGCCTCTATTGCATCTTTTTGAGAAGGCTGATGACAAAAATTCTGGTATTACCTGTATTGCATTTTCTTGTGACTAAAATGTCTGATTTATACCAACTCTTTCTGAACCTTAGTGGGGTGATCACCAACACAGGAGGAGCTGTAAGGGTACAGACTCTCCCAG
Source organism: Donacobius atricapilla (assembly GCA_013397315.1). Classification (NCBI taxonomy): domain Eukaryota; kingdom Metazoa; phylum Chordata; class Aves; order Passeriformes; family Mimidae; genus Donacobius; species Donacobius atricapilla. The sequence goes on along the minus strand of WBMY01006001.1, from coordinate 564,875 downwards.
GACAGGAAAACTACCCTGCTGTAAATGCCAATGGGATCCAGTCTCAGGTGCTCTCTAGATGGGCTTCATCTTTCTCAGTGACTGGTAGGTGGATCACATTTACTGTTTTGCAAACTGTATTTGAAGCTTTGGCAGAACTGTAGGACACTTCCTCTTTGATTCTGTAAGCATAAAGAAAGTGATTATTATCTGATGTGTAGCAACAGAATTTTTCACTTCTAATTCATTATTTTAACTTCATTCTTCCTCAATTACCTAAAGAAAAACCATTCCAGCTAGTCCATAACAGGAGCTGATACATAAAAAGGGATCAGTTATTTAAAATATAATGACATGACAGCAGGCAGTTGACAGTTCCATGACAGTTTAAGCTGATCAAAGTCAGTGCATCGATCCTGCCATTGCAGTCTGGTCCTCCTGCCACTTCCAGCATTTACTCCTTTACTCCTTCTGCCTGCATTTGTGCAGGCAACAGCACTTTGTCAGGCCCTTCAAATATCTTGTGCAGTGTTCCATGCAAAGAGAACACTGACCCTCCAAAAACAGTAATAACATCAAACTTACATGTGATATTGTCATTAAGCTATGGTGCAATGTAGTGGTTTTGTCCAGAAGTTTTTGTCCTCATTGTTGAGGTAGTTGTTAATTATAGTTGCCTAACTGCAAACCGGTTGTCATGCCTTGGCACTCAGGTAAGGCCAAACCACCCTCATAAAATTGTATGCAGAAGCATATTGGTTGTGTATGTTGTTGCGGTTTCTAAAATACTGAAGCATGTGCGTTTGATGATCTAGAAAATTTGTGAAGCAGATCTCTGTAATGTGTTTTTACTGTTTACAGAGCTAAAATATAGCCTACTATCTCTAAGATACTAGTACTCTAGTACTCCTCGTGTAGTTTCAAGCTAAGAACTTAGAATTACAGGTGCTTTTCCTGAGGATGAAGGTGAAATCCAGTTCTCCAGAACAAGCCCTCACTTTATCAGCTAGAAATAATGGCTACTACAGCTCAAAGTCTCTCATCAGATATATATGCTGTAATTACTCATCAGCTGCTGTAGTTTCAAATGCAGAAATTAATTACCTGTAAAATAAGGACTGCAGTACTGGATTACAGCAAAGGTTTGTCTAGGCTCGTATCCTGCTCCTGGAGTAGCTAATGGCAGATGACAAAGAAAGGTTATTGCAAGTACAGTAATTCTTCAAGCACTTGTAATTTCATCTAAATGCACTAAAATCCAGTAAAAGTATTCTTATTTTAGCAGGTACCAAGAACACAGCACTTGAAGCAGTCGGACGATCGGTGTCAACAGCACGTCCTGCTACAGGTACGTGATCTCTGCAGCAAGGGAAGCCCTTGAGACGTGATGCACTGCAGTGTGCCAGTCCCTGGCTAAAGGAACATGTCTCATACGATTCATTTGGTTTTCAAGAAGAAAACAAATGCAGTATCTGGTTTTGCAGAGTATCTTTCACCAGAAAAAATAGAGGAATGATATGTAGCCTTGGAGATTGATTCTGATCTCACTAATATTCATGCAAATAAAAAAAAAAACCTGGAATAATTTTTGAAAAGTAATGCAGATAAAACAAAGGAAGGTAAGAGTTCATGAGGTCATGCGATGCTCATTCTTTTTAACAATGGAGAAGATAGAGTTATGCATTCCTTCCTACAGAACTATGAACAGCTGAGTGCTGTGAGGACATGCCTAGCAGAAATTTAGTTGTTACTTGAATTTCACCACAGAAAATGCTGCATTAAACCCTTTTTATGAAGATAAGTGCTATATAAATACTGGACTTGAATGTTGTGAGTGGACCACCTGATTTACAGTTTAAGTCATGGTCTGCCTCCAAACCATTTTTAAGTAACCCTCCATTGTACAGCAGGGCTGCTAACTGAGAAATAGTAGCCCTTGGGAAGGTGAGATGCAGAAATACACCCAGCTTTTTACAACTCAGTAATCAGGCAGACAGGTGTAGAAAGGAAGGTTAAGCTGTTTCATTTGAAAAAGAATATTCTCCAAGGAGCAAAGCAGTAGTAGCACAAGTTTAATTATTAAACTGATTGACAGTTTCTACCACAGAAAGATTGCACAGTAATTTTTGGAGTCAGAGCTTTTTCTGGTTTGCTTCAAACCATTCATCTTGTTCTTAAATGCATTCATCTTCTTGTTCTTAAATGATTCATGCTGTTTTTTTCACCGAAGGTAAAAGACCTAAGAAGACTCTTGATAAAAAGGCTGGAAACAAAGGTAACAGAAGAACACACAGATTTAACTTCTGCAAAGCAGAATCCTAACATTTATTTAGTGTTAATAAATCTAATTATTTTGGATGTTCACAGACTGTAAAGCTGATATTGCATTTCTCATTGATGGAAGCTACAATATTGGCCAACGTAGGTTTAACTTGCAGAAAAACTTTGTTGGAAAAGTAACTGTAATGTTGGGAATTGGAACAGAAGGGCCTCATGTTGGAGTCGTGCAGGCCAGGTAAGAACAGATCTACACAAAATATAATGAAGTAATTGATAAATCAATTAACATATCACTTCTCATTTTGAAGAACAATATCCCTCAGTAATGGCTGATGAATAGCAAGGGAAAGAAACTCCTGAGCTGGAGCACTGTTTGCTCTGTGCTGTATTGAGGTGTGCATGTGAGAGGACATGATAAATTTGAACATCTGTTTCTCATATTTGATATTTGTCTAGAGAGAAGCTGGACCTTTCACAGCCCCTCTGCTGCAGCCTTGCATCTCATCTTGGTAGAAAAGCGGGAAACACCCTGCAAAGGAGAGATGCCAGTTTCTAAAAACTGTAGAGAGGGGATAGTCCCTAACGGCTGTGTACACATACAAAACAAAAACCTGCTTATATAATCTGATAAAATATTACAGCTGATATTTTTTCAAATTGTAACTGGTCACTTGTTTTCGCTTACTACTGTAAATTAAAAATGAAATCTGGGCACAGAATACTTGAAGTCTTTCTTAGTCAGTAGCTAGCATACCTTGAACTTCTCAAATAAAAAACCTCAAACCGCATTTTGCAGGAATTTTTTATAAGGAAGGTATTTGTCATACAAATAGTAGAAAACCTGCCAATCTTTAATTACACAGATGCATTTAGTTTAGCTGGTATGTTCATTTTGTTCTTTATGTATTTTCAGCCTAATGTTTTCAGCTGTTTGATAATCATGAGTATCAGGCTCTCCTTAATTTACCCATTCAGGTAGATAATTCCTCTTGCTAAGGATTGCAAGACTTATTAAGCAAGGACCAGAGTTACATTTTAGTATTAATATCCAGAGAATAATATATATTATCTAGAGCAAAATTATTCCGAATGTATTTTAACTTGCTAAAGCCAGTATGAAAAGTGAACCTTATTATTCTGTTTCATTTTTACACAGTGAACATCCAAAAATTGAATTCTATCTGAAAAACTTTACTGCTGCAAAAGAAGTTTTGTTTGCCATAAAGGAATTAGGGTTCAGAGGAGGCAATTCCAATACAGGTGAGTTCATATTCCCCCTAAAACAGAAATTACTTCTTCATGTATTTTTTATATGCGTATGTGTATATATATGTGTGTGTGTGTAAATGCTGAAGCTCTTATAATTCACATAGGTCAGAAAGTGTTTTAGATGCCACACTTACCTTAATCAGGTGCAGTGATTTTCCACTAGAAAATTGCCACATCTCATACTTAGTATCTGGAAGTTAGGCGTGCTTATTACACATTTTATTGGAGTACAAGTGTTTATACTTGTATAAATGCTTCCTGCATTTCAACAGCAATTGACTTTTCACTAGTAACAGAATGATATCTTGAGATAAATTCATAAAAGGCTTGGTGTTTCTTTCTTGTTGGGTGGCTAATTGAAGACTAGGAATAAGTGGTTGTGGGAAGACATCGTGGTTTAGCCCCAGCCAGCAACCAAGCCCCATGCAGCTCCTGGCTCACTTTCCCCGAGGGGGATTGGGGAGAATTGGGAAGAGGAAAATGAGAAAATCTGTAGATTGAGAGAAAGACAATTTACTAGGGAAACTAAAAGCCACTCACACAAGCACAGCAAAACAAGGAATTCATTCACCATGTCCCATGGGAAAGTACGTGTTCAGACATCCCCAGGAAGGCAGGCTCCAGCTCACGTAACAGTTCATGCCAACGCTCCAAATGTCCCCTCACCCTCATTCCTCTTCCCACAGCTTTATATACTGACCATGACACCATATGGTGTGGAATATCCCTGTGGTCAGTTGTGGTCAGCTGTCCTGGCTGTGTACCCCCAGCCTTCTCACTGGCAGGGTGGCACAAGAATCAGAAAAGGCCTCGGCACTGTGCAAGAGCTGCCCTGCAATAACAAAAGCATCCCTCTATGACCAGCAGTTTTCCACACAAATCCAAAACTCAGTCCCTACTAACTAACCTGAAGAAAATTAATTATCACAGACAAAACCAGCCAGACATTGAAACTAAGCATCTAATGATATTGCATTTCACAAGCTAAATTTAGGTAGCTCCTTGAGCTTTCTTCCTTCCAATCCATTTGGCAGGTACTAATATACCTACTTCCTAGTAGAAAACTAGACCCATGAGCGAAAACACATCTCAGGGAATTCTACCTCAGCTTTATCTGTGGCGGTTTTGGTGGGGGGAGGGGTGTTGATTTGGGGTGATTAGTTTTTAACTTAGAGGTTGCCCAAGCTTCATTACTACCAAATTTCCTGGGGCACCAATTCAATGCTACACTGGCTTAGTTTTGTAGATGTAACATAAATCCTACACAATTTCAGATGGCAAGCTGGTCCCAGAATGTACCATCACTCTATGCATTATTTCTTCGTATTCTTTTTCTGTTCAAAACAAGGGAAAGCTTTGAAATACACAGCTCAGAAATTCTTCTCTTTGGAAAATGGAGCACGGAAGGGAATTCCCAAGATCATTGTAGTGTTTCTGGATGGCTGGCCCTCAGATGATCTAGAAGAAGCTGGCATAGTGGCCAGAGAATTTGGAGTCAATGTGTTCATTGTGTCTGTAGCAAAACCCACAACAGAGGAGCTGGGAATGGTACAAGACATCGGTTTTGTTGACAAAGTAAGAAAGAATGTCATTATTTGGTTTTCAGTCATGAATATAATTCTGGAGAATTTACAGTAGAATTGTAATGAACTAATATATGTATATATAATAACATATACATAGATGTATAGACATAAAAATATTCTCTCAAACAAGCTGATTAAATTATTCCTGCTCATAACTGATTCAAAAGACTAGCAGGAAGAAGGGTAAAGAAACGCTGGAGATTTTTCCCTGCTAAAGGGGGCACACAAAGGTACCACTGTCCTCCCAGTTCAGAAGCTTGGCCAAGTTGTAGCTCCTGGAATTTGTAACTGCATGAAGACTCTTAGTGCAGGAAATTCCCCTATCTCAGGTATGGTTGAATGTGTCAAAGCAATGAAATGCTGATATGATACATTTTCTCTCATGAAAGGGCAGACAGGGAGGTGCTTATTTCTTACCTGCTCTGTGGATAATTATTTACTTGCTATCACTGCTAAGAGGACAGAAAATATGAAAAAACATCCTAGCAAGTCTGTGTACAAGACTTTGATCTTGTATGCAGAGTTGTGCTATCATTATCTGTCCCTGTAGAGGCACAGCAAGACATGACCTTAAGTGGCTGAGGCCTGTCCTTCCCTTCTGCATTTTGATCTTAGCCAGCTTAGTTGGAGAGCTCATTTTGAATCTAACCCCTTCTCAGTTGCCTTGTACTTTACATGCATCTGATGGAAGCTAGGGGAAAATAAATTTTACTCTGAATGACCTGGAGTTATATTTCTACCCAACTCTGTAACACATTGAACTTGGTAGGACCTTTGGATTTTTAATGTACAAAGGGAAAACACAGAGGCTAATTTTCAGTGTGTAAGCAAAAATACAGAAATTTCAATCCTTTGGCTATTAAGTATCACGACTGAGTTCACGTACACAGAACAATATTACAATTTTCAGTTGTTGCACTTCTTGTGAATAAAGCTAAATTATTTGAAAACTTTCAGAGCCTGGAGGGCAGGGTTTATTACTGGATAAAATGAGCTGTACTACAGCTTTCACTGACTTCGAGTACAGATGTTTCAATTTCTTTAAAGATAAACACACAAAAACCCATCCTAAGCTCCCACCATGAGGCTTCATTTCTAACCTGCTTTTGATAGAAAAATCGTAGGTGTCTGAGTATTACCCATCCAACTGCTCTGTTGGCATTCACCCATTCCGTCGATGTTTTCAAACAGGCTGTCTGTCGGAGCAATGGCTTCTTCTCTTACCAAATGCCCACCTGGTTTGGTACTACCAAATATGTAAAACCTCTTGTCCAAAAGCTGTGCTCACACGAGCAGATGTTGTGCAGCAAGACTTGCTACAACTCCGTCAACATTGGCTTCCTGATAGACGGTTCCAGCAGCATCGGCGAGAGCAACTTCCGCCTCGTGCTTGAGTTTGTGAGCAACGTGGCCAAAGCTTTTGAGATCTCTGACATCGGCTCCAAGGTGGCAGCCGTGCAGTTCACCTACGACCAGAGACCCGAGTTCAGCTTCACCGACTACGTCACTAAGGAAAAGGTTCTCTCGGCCATCCGGAACATCAGCTACATGAGCGGGGGCACTGCTACTGGCGATGCCATTTCTTTCACAACCAGGAATGTGTTTGGGCCAGTGAAAGATGGACCTAACAAGAACTTCCTCATTGTTCTGACTGATGGTCAGTCTTATGATGATGTTAGAGGACCTGCTGCAGCTGCACAAAAAGCAGGTAGGTTATGTATTTTGAAAAGCGGTGGAAGTTGATCAATCCTGTTTCTGCTGCACTGCAAATGTTAAGATTTTAAAGTTTGCAAAGTATCATAGTTGCTTTGAATTCAGCAAAATGTAAGCCTCTAGGAATTATTTTCCATTAGGATGAAAAAAATACAATCAGTATTACAGAGCCAGGTATAACTAGACTCACTTACAGTGGCTTAGGGATCACCATATACCCAGTCTCATTTCCCTAAGCAGCAGAGTAAGAATAACAAGCCAAGTAGCTCCATCATCATCTAGGAAGGGAATAAGCAGTTGTGGCCAAAAGCTCTTTGGGCTGATGATGCTTAAAGTATATAAAGTATACAAAATATACACAGTATACACGAAGGAACCAAATGTACTTTCAAAATAATTTTACTTGTGTTTCAAGAATGGCATTGTAACTGCTACAACCCTATGTGTCACTTCAGGAACAACTCAGACATTAGCTCCTACGATACCTCATATTTCCTTCAGGATTTTTCCTGAGACAAATCAAATTCCTGCTATTTAGTGGCAAAATCCAATTATCTTTGACAGACTGCAGGTGTTGAAACATGCTTTTCAAATCCACATTGATTCATTAATGTAGAAATGGCTGGTTTTCTTGTATCTACAGGCAAAATGGTCTCTTTTTTATTTCCTTTTTGCAGGAATAACAGTCTTCTCTGTTGGTATTGCCTGGGCACCTCTGGATGATCTGAAAGACATGGCTTCTGAACCAAGAGAATCCCATACTTTCTTCACCAGGGAATTCACAGGATTGGAGCAGATGGTTCCTGATATTATTAGAGGCATCTGTAAAGATTTTTTGGACTCTAAACAATAAAAAAATCTGCTGTTCACTATTACTATTTGAAACTAAAAATCATGAAATTGAAATGGTCCCACTAAAGTACAGATATTTTATTCTTATATATGCCATCATAATACAGAGGAAGAAGAAGGGCTACTTTTCGTTTCTGTCATCAGTCAAAGATTCTTGTGAGCTTGTTAGAAGTCGTATTTGATACTGAATTGCAGAATTTGGCCGACAGTTAATATTTTCGACAAGCATATAGCATCTCAAAGTTTAAAGCTTTGTATATCATGCACTTAAGAATAGCAGATACTCAGCGGAAATGAATAGCTCTTTTTTCTGCCACTTGCTAGATACCTTCTTATGAGATAAAAGTAATACTACTTTAAATACAAGGTACTACCTTCTATAAGCTTTCTGTAGCTTACAATTCTGTATGTTTTCAAAGAGTTCTGCTGATAACACAACGTACTTTCAGTGCTTCCATTGTGCAAAATCCATTATTGCAAGGCAGCTTAAGAAAATATATGACAGATTGTAGCTGGAAGAGTGTATTTTTACTAGTAGCTGGGGTTTTGCTGGATCTGGTTGGCAAATTATTACATTAAAAGATATTTAACTTCTACCCGCAGATTTCTGTGCATCTATTTGGTTGGTTCTTTTGGCACAGAATTTTAAAGGTATTCAAGACAACAGTATTTCTTTGAGGATCTGGATCCTAACATATTAGCTACTACTACTGCTTTCTGCACCACTGAAGTCAACAGTCATATTCCAAATATAACTGACATCTGGGTATTTCCTGTCTGCTGCCTTGTACTGTCTTGATTTGACAAAATTGTTATTGGCCAGACAGTTAGAGACAGGAATCTTGGCCAAGAGATTAAATTAGACCACACAGTGGGAACTGGAAGCATTCAAATTCAAGTCCAGAGGTATCTTAAATCTTTAAACCTAACGGATTTATATAGGATTATGTGGTCAGAAAACAAGATAGTAGGCAGACATGTTAAGTGGGATTTAGTAGTTCACAGAATAACAACTTCATAATGGTACTAAAACCATCTTTATAGATGTGTGAGGTTTTCTAAAGATGAAAGAATAGTTTTCTTGAAAAAGGCTTTCATTTGATTACATACCTAGTAATGTTGATATATTTATACGCACACATGGGGTTAAAATGATGTGATATTCACCAACTTATTTCTGAGTCCTGGTGTGAATAGCATATTCCAAATATTCTTTAGAAAATGTATAGTAGAAAACAAAACAGCACCTTCCCATCAGTTGGGGTTTCCCTATTTTCCTCTCCCCTACTACTGATTTTTAAATTTCTAGAAGTTATGGAGTGGCACAGAAGGGATTGTATTCATTGGGCTTTTGCTGTGCTCTTTTTAATAACTTATAACTGGCTATATATTACTCTAAACATAAATGGCAAAGATGCCTTGTATTTTTCTAGTAATTGTTATCCTTAATTTTGTTATGTATTTATAGATAAGATTATTAAGCTTTTGCTGTAAAAATTCATATGCTGTATCAACTTTGTGCAAAAGTTTAATTAATTTAGTTTATATACTTTTTATAGAAATACATATTGCAAGAAAACTGGGACTGCTGCTATCTGTTTTATATCTCATAACACAGATTTTTTTTATGATGACCCTCATATAGTATAGCTTGAGTAAGTTGTATGCGATGCTTCCTAACTATACTATCTTAAATTCCAAATCATTCTCAAATAATAAGGGTATTGTTTTTACAAATATTTTAATTTGAATGAGTCAATATCAAAGTTTTAGTCATTGTTCATATTAGGTAATATGCTATTTAAATAATCTGAATATAAATTGTGTGCTGGCTGATAGAATCACATTTTCCCTCCTACTTTGCTTTTGCAAAGAAAGAGGCAGCTTTAACTCAAGTCATTCATTCATTCATCTTACAAAAAGCAGGTTTACATCCCTGGGACACTGAAAGCTGCAGAGCTAAGACTCCACATATTTCCATTTCACAGGAATGGTGATGCCATGTTACTTGCACCCCTCATACACTCCTATTACACTCAGATAGGAAGTATAGAAAATACTTTTTAAAGATACAATGTTTATGTGCCAGCAAGCATTTGTGAACAGTTTCCATCTGAGAAAAACATTGTTGGGATATGGATAAAAGAGAGGCCGAGCAGGCTGGAAAGGATGTGGACTGTGCTGTAGGAAGGCAAATTTGGAGGAGGAACCGCATGGTCGAGGGTAGCAGACACGGGCTGAAGCTCTGGTTTGTTAAACAAGGTAAGTAAAGATACAGACAAGGATTCAGTTTTACGCTGACAGACCAAGCGGTACAAAGAACATGAAGAGAGCTGCAGCCCCCATCAGTTATGCAAACTCCAGTGGGAAAAATTGCTGCAGATTTAGGGCTGTCAGTCAAGAATTTGGTCCTGCAGGGTGATCAACTCTGTTCTCTTGTGAGACTAATGAAAACCATTGTAAAGGGACTGGACTACATGATGTTTAAAAGGTCCCTTCCAACTGAAACCACTTTGTGATTTTCTATGCCGTATTTCCCTGAACAGTATTCAGACTCAGGGGCCTCAGATTTGTAATCCCAGTCCCAATGACATATCACATTATTTAAAAAAAAAGAAATTTTAGGATTCCTTCATTTAGAAAAGAGTAGAAAACTCTGAGGTTAGAGGTTTAGGTACTTTATTATAATTCCCATTCAGCTGTTTTGTATTTGTTTGGGGTTTTTTTTTGTGAAATAGTTAACACAGTTCAAAACTCATCCTCTCCACTTAGAGCAATCTAAATTTACAAAGTTTTATTAATTTACTGTCCTAAATAAACTGAAATCCCTTTTTGTACCGCGATAACTTCAAGGAAGAGCTACAACTGACAGCCATGCTGTGATTAGGACACATGCCTGAGCACGGGAAGTATTCCCTGCCACAAGACCTTTCCTGGGTCAATTCTCCACTCGCAGGCTATTTTATAACAGAAAGGAGCCTGACTTTGTCATTGGCAGTATGTCTTTCTCGGTCTTAGTAGGAAACTCAGGTCGATGTCTCTGATTCTTCTCACAAATTTTCTGCACCTCAAATTTTGCACCTTGCACAGATCTTAGGCATTTAGGGCCTCTCTTTAGCATGAATCACCTTGTACGTACATCTCTTGAAAGCATGGCTATTTCTAGCTCTGACAAGTGCAGTATATATGAAAAGCAGGTATACAGTCTAGGAATGCAGGTCAGCAAACTGCAGAGAAAAATTCATACAGCCAGACCTGCAACTTGGTAACAAAAGCCTTCTACATTATATCCTTAAGCAGAATGCAAAATGGGTCTCAGAAGTTGACCAACCTTTACTATCATTGTGAAACTATTAATATTGAATTGGCAGGGAACGAGGAAGACCCAAAAGAAAGACCATCCTAATATTTTTAAGAGAAAACAGCCACTTTAGAAGTACTATGCCTTTTAAGATCAATGCCAATAAAGAGCTATGCAGAAACAAGCCAAAATGATTTGTCTGAGAAGTCAACAATTATACTTCGCTACAACTTACAAAGCAATTTTGAAGTGGGAAGAGAGAAAGAACAGGGTTGGATTTTTTGGCATATTAGTCTTATCAGAACAGTAGATTCTCCTATAAATATTTTAATTACTTCCATTTGCATTTCATATTGGTGTTGTCATGTAAGCTTTCCCTTCTATGAGGCATGGCCCCATAAAATAGTTATTTTTACTTCCCCTGTTCTGAAGTAGAAAAGTGGGAACAACTGCTTATGCCTTGCTTTTAAGCCTTTTTCCTTACAGGGCAACTCTCAATATCACTACCTAGCTCCACCAATTTTGTCAGCACTTTCCTTCCTTTCATTAGCCTGAAGCGTAAGTCAGCTCCAGGAAGCATCAGAGCCACAAAAATGACAGAAAATTTCTCTGTTCTATGCAAGTGTCACAGAAGGCCTGAGCACACTGTCAAAGATGATCAACTTTATTCTTAAACAAACTGCCTGCAAACTGGGGACTTAAATCCTCAGCCCAATAAAATCAGTGGTTTTGGTTTGGTCCTGAGACAGTAAATGTAAGTGCTATTATTGGGAAGTGGAAGCAGAATGTGGCTGAATATCTTGTGATCACCTGTCATCCAAATTGAGACACCAAACATACGGAAACTTCCAGTGAACAGTTAATAACTGAAGTATGAGCCACTTTTCAGTCATATATGTCTATTAACTGGAGCACACATTCTTTTGCCCCCATTGGCCTCAGAAATTTGGCCTCTAGCTTCAGCGGAGGAGAGAATAGGTTCTGAAAACTTGCTGTCTATGATTAAATCCCAGGTTTTAATCTCTGCTTTGAAGCAAATGACCACTTTAATCTTATTAGGATCAAAATTTCCTTTCCTTTCAAACAATCAAGTCTGGTTAGTGAAGTGTACTTGATCATAAGCTGCTTTCATGAAATGAAGGGTATTTATTGTTTCATTACTCTCTAATTTGTTTACATTCATCTGCATCTATACACAAACAAATATTGCGTCCTATTTGTCTCTGCATTCCACACCCAGAGCAGTTGCCTGTAAATGGCAGCAGGGTCAGCTGATCTTTGGCCATTCCAGGAGGATGAAGGGCAGGTTAGGGTTTGCCCCAGGCAGAAGGAGCAGGCAGCACTGATGAAGGGCAGGTTAGGGTTTGCCCCAGGCAGAAGGAGCAGGCAGCATCACTCCTTGCTGCCAGGCTCACGCTGTGGGCGCTCTCCTGGGAGCCTGGCACTGTCAGCTTGAATAGACCCTCAGCCCCGGGGTAGAACAGAACCTACAGCTGAACTTCACACTGGACCTGTTCCTAAGACACCAGAACGGGAATCCTGCACTGCTGTTTTTGCTAGCAAATGTTAACCAAACTTTTCCAACCTTTGCTGAGGTCAGATACGGCCTTTGCTACTTAAAGGCAATTGGAGTATGGCAGAATGTAAGCAAAGAGATATAAAACTATTTTTCTGCCCTGGTGGACGTGATCTGATTACAAGTATGATAAACAATTATCTGCCAAGGAACACAAGCTAGAGACAACAGGAAGTTGAAAGACTGAGAAAAAGTGGCAAGATTTAGGAAAATACTTTAAACTAGATGGGAAAATCACAAAAATTACTAACTTAGCACTACTTCCAAATTTTTGTACATTCCAAGTCAAACAATCTATATAACTGAAATAAAAAATTTTTCAATTGAAAAGCAAATTCACAATTATGTAGTTTCTGAAATTCTCTGGACACCTCTGGATCTTTTAAGAATATATTACTTGCTCAGAAAAGGTGAACAGGAAAACTGCTTTCTCTCATCTAACCACTCTAAATTAGGTGAGATACACAAATATGTTGAACTAATTCTGGTGAAGACTAGGAGCCAGTTCAGAAAAAAACCCCAGACCTGTCTGCACAGCATGCTGGTAGCAAATATATCAACAAGGAATTTACTCTCCCCATGGTCAGATTTGCTCAAATCTAAACAGAGACTACTCTAACACAAACAATTAGGAGAAGGTGACCATGATCAGTTGCTCCTGTTAAGCCCAAACATGTGCCAAAAAAAAAAGGTTTCTGACAGAATATAATGTATGTGCACCATGGAAACTGTCAGGTGTTAGGTCAGTCAAACCAGGAAAAATATTTCCAGCCCCTAAGAAATTCTTCTGTACAGCACCTGTCAGCTAAATCTTTACAGAAAACCATGTTTATTAAGATTAGCAGTCAGTCATCTGGGTTATCTCAGGCAAGGGAGACACATCAGGAATTCAGGAAGCCAACACACAGCTGTTTTTGCAAACATCTACCCTAGTAATGAGGATATATCAGTACTTTAAAAACACTTGGTATCCTTAAAGTGCAATAGTATTTCTAACACCAGAAAGCTCCAGCAGAGGGAATCCAGGGGAAACCTTTGGCCACCAGCGAGTCCACCAAAAGCCCAGGGCGTGTAAGACAGAGCCATGATTCAGACTCCAACACAACACCAGTGCATGCAGAGCAGCTGCAGGCCCTTCCAAGAGCTTCTGCCTTTGAGCTCCTGCCCCCAGCTGCCCACCGCCCTTCTCCCAGCGGCCTGATACTTCGCAACAGCTGAGCTGCAGCAGCCTGGCCTGCACACCCAGCACCCTCCTCCCTGCCTGCTGCACACAGGCTATTTCCCCAGCACAGCTACAGGGTCTGACTGTTTTCCTCCCAGGACTGCTGAGCTTTCAGAGAAGGAAGATAATACTTGTGCACGAAGCAAAAGCTCTTTATTCCCACTACATTGTCTCACAAGAGCTTAGATACAAGACGCCCCTAACTAAGCATCTCTTTAGAAAGAAAAGCGCCATATATTAAGATACAAATGAAAAAACAGATACCCACCCATTTCAAGGTACAAAAGTGCAACTGGAAAGATACCTGAAACAGAAAAAAAAGGTGCTTTAAAAAGGCAATGAGGCCAGTCACCACAAAGTCACTCAAGAATACCATCACCTTGGGCAGCCGTCCTTTCATGAAAGAAAACCACATCCCCTTGGCCAGCTGCTGTGCATGAGCAAAACCCCAGCAGCCATCAGGCATGGTCTGAGATGCAACTGGTCACTCCAGGTGCACCAGGATCAATGGCAGCTTCCCAACAGCCGTAAGGCAGGCCAAGGTGAGGGGAGACACGCCTCAAGGATACGTGACCAGCAGTGGACAACACGAGCAGCTCTCCCTCTCTGCCAACACCACAATGGCTGAAGGCACAGGGGGCCAAACCTCTCGTGCCCTGCATCCTCACAGCTTGTTGTGGGACTGCTGCAGCCCTGCTCTGTTCCAGGCCAGAAGTGGCCATCACAGCCTAGCCAACCCCAGCAACTCCCTCCACCCACCACAGGTGGGCCACAAGACTGCAGCGAGCTTATGAAGTCATCCTCTCGACTGGAGTCAGCTGGAACACGACATGACCTTCCAGGAGGAAGAGGTAAGAGAGGACTAACCAGAAAGCATGTTGCTTCACACTATCAACTCAAAGTTTCTGTATTAAAAATTAAAAACAAACCAATACATTTTATGACATTTTTAAGTTTTTGTAGCTTGAACTATTTCTTTTTAAAAATCTGTTACTAATTTAATCTACATAAGACTCAAGGGTGTACATTCTCAAAGTATCAACAGAGCAAGTATGAAAATGCAACATTCTTAAACACTCTTTCTTGCTCATCTCAGAAGTAGCATTTCAAAACTATTCTGAAGCCTTCTGCTTTTGTTATTTCTATTTTTAAAGAAGTTCTTGAAGGCAGAATATGTATATCTATATGTACACACACACATACTGCAGTGACAAGCTGAGTGGAATGTTCGACACACCGGAGGGATGGGAAGTCATCCAGAGGGACCTGGACAAGCTCCAGGAGCAGGTCCATGGGAACCTCCGGAGGTTTAACAGAGCCAAGTGCTGGTGCTGCACCTGGGCTGGGGCAATCCCCGGTATCAGCCCAGGCTGGGGATGAGCAGATGGAGAGCAGCCCTGCCCACAGGGACCTGGGGGTGCTGCTGGGTGAGAGGCTGCACATGACCCAGCCAGGGGCACTCCCAGCCCAGAGAGCCAAACGTGTCCTGGGCTGCACCCAAAGCCCCGTGGGCAGCAGGGCCAGGGAGGGGATGGTGCTCCTCTGCTCTGGTGAGATCCCACCTGCAGGGCTGCATCCAGCTCTGGGTGCCAGCACAGGAATGACAAGGACCTCCTGGAGTGACTCCAGAGGGCTACAATGATGATCAGAGGGATGGAGCACCTCTGAAGAGTGTTGGGGCTGGCCACACCGGAGAAAAAAAAGGTTTTGGGCTAACCTAATGATCGCCTTCCAGTAGCTGAAGGGGGCCTGTAAGAAAGCTGGAGAGGAACTTCCTACCAGAGCATGTGGTGACAAGGGGAAACTGCTTCAAACTGGAAAAAAAAAGATTAAATTGGATACTACAAAAAAATTCTTTACTGTGAGGGCGGTGAGTGACTGGCACATAGGCTAGCCCAGAGAAGCTGTGGATGCCCCATCCCTGGAAGTGTTCAAAGCCAGGCTGGAAAGAGCAATAAAAAACCAGTTTAGTGGAAGCTGACCCTGTCCATGGTGGGGGTACAGGCTTGGAACTAGATGATTTTCAATGTCCCTTCCATCCCAGGCCTTTCTATGAGTCTATGAAACCAAACAGAAAAAAAATGCAGGGAGTCAGCACTGTGAGCAAAGGGGTTTCCACTACTGTGAGATGGGAAGTGCTGGAGCAGAGTGCTATCAATTTTAAAGTAAATTAGCATACGATATGTTATGGATGGCCATTGATAGTGTAGCTTCAAGCCCCCAGTTTTTCCACTTGGAAAATCTACCAATTTTCTCCCGGCAAATAAATTTGTCCTTAGTATTAAATTAGGGAAGGTTCTTAACCAGGGCTTGTTACACTCTTTTTCATGTGTATTTGCTATTTATGTGGACAGCATACTAATATTTACACTATAGTGGAGTACAGTCACCACTGATCTGCTTACAACAGCTCCTACAATAAAAAGCAAGATGGAGACTAAGTCTGTTAACATCAATCATCCCCTACAAGCTAAAGGTATTTTTAAACACATTCAGTATCTTTCCATTCAGGTTCTGAGCACCAGTCCTTCGGGTGTCACAAAAGAGAAGTAAATCCTTTCATAAGCTGAGGTGTTTTTTCTAAATAAAACCATTTATTTCAGCACTATCATTTTCCCCATCACCAGTACTACAGTTCTTCCATTCTAAAAAACCAAAAACCAACAAATAAAGGTTTCAGCATGTTACACCCCACAACAAATAAACTAAGATGTATTAGAAATTATTGGTAATAATCAGTAAATGATGCCTCACTACAGCATTTGATCCACTATGCATTAGTGAAATAAGATGATCGTTAAGATTTCAATTAAGGAAAATAAGCAAGTATTTTTGGTTTTATCATTTCAATTTTAATACAATTAAAAAAAAAGGTAAATGTTATGCATGGTAATGTTTATTAAACAATCACATTTTATTTAAGCATTAAAATGCAGCAGTCTGGAAAAGCTGCCAGAAACAATGTTTGGCTTCAGAAAAGGCAATTATGAAATTACTTCCGATAAAATTCAAATATTCTCTTGTCTGTTGATTAGTTGAATGCTTTAGACTGGAAAGAACAAAAAGTGCAAATCAGCTGAATGTTACTTTCAAAAGTAAAGTCTTAGTGTCCTACAAGCAATTACTGGAAGGCCTCACCTCAATCTTCATGATAAAGGACAAAATTCTCCAATTCCTACACAATTATAATTTACTGTAACATTTCAAGCAATGCAACATTATTACTAAAACAGAATTAATTCCAAAATATAACTGCAGTATCCTGCCTACCATGAGCACCCCTTTCCTTTTTTTTTTTAAGTTCTAATTTGCTTGACATGAGATGGCATGAAATACATTCTTACTGGAAAACTGGAAACTTCCATGGAACAATGCAGTTAATCCACTTATAGGAACATGTTTTAGCTTTAGTTAACTTATTCCTAAACATACTACTTTACATGAAAATATTCATATTGTGGTATTCTGTTTCTGCTGATACACTTTGAGCAGAAACAGGTAAATCTTGACCTTCAGTTTAGTTTGTTGTGCATCAGCTTTATGGGAGAGCTTGAAAAGAAATGGACAAAGAAAGATATATGGGCAAATTTTAGGTATTTAGAAATTAATTCTTTTTTCTAATTCAACACAACTATTCAGTGGCAGTTTGAAATAAAAAGAGAGTACCTTTCTGGCTCCTGAATCACTTCAGAATCACTTCATATGCAAAGATAATGAAAAACACCAAGACTATCATCTTAGAAGGGCTGTAAGAATACACTAGCAATTTTTGATTTGCTCTTGTAAAAACCTTTTAAAACATTGTGGAAACATGTTCGTATATGTGAAAACTGCTTGAAACTAAACAGTTGCTCAACATCCAGACAACTATTACAATCTTGCAAAAGCAAAGCAGCTTATAAGCATAATAAACAAATGGTCATTTTGCTAAAATTCAGACCTAATTCAGTAATTTGTAGAATGACTCTTTGAAACTGTGCAACACAAAATAATGTAGCCAACAGTAACATACAGGTACACCATTTAATATTTATTATATGCATTTTATATACATTATTTTTCAACAGCTGTACTTTTGCTATGTGGTACAATCTTAAAAATTTGCTGATTCATAGTTTGTAAAACAGAAACCTTACAAAACTCATCAAAACTCGCAAACTGATCAGAAAAGTTTTGTGGAAGACTAGAAAAAATACTTTTTTGTATTAATCATGCATTACACAAACAAAATTTTTAGTTACACCATAAACTGAAGCACATCTGAAAAATAAAATAAAAGCAGGGAATAACTAGTCAAAACACAGCAGATTTATGAATCTTGAATTAACTACTTTTGTATTCTATTTGAAATGCAAATAAAAATAATTTTCACTCCAAAGGTTCTGAAACAAGATTGTTTTTTTGGAATCAACTCCACTCCAGGTACTTAACCAGAGGAAAAGGAAATTCTTGGTTTGCAATTTTAGAATTACCAAATGTCCCATTTTCTCATCTATTTTAGACTGTTCAAAGAGTGCCATAACAGATATACAGGGCCCTTTAACACACTACATAAAAGGATATAAAGACCAACAAAAAGTGAAATAAATAACAATAGGCCATTAGCAAGATGGGTAATCCTTGATAAATAAATTCGTAAATACAGTAAGATGTACAAAATATCACATAGTGATAGGATGCCAAGATTAATTTTTTTAAAGAGTTCATTCAGGGGTGTTAACCCCTCTGTGTTTCATTTGAACACATTTTACAGTCCTTTATTTATGAAGACAGTTATGCGATGATGATGAATTAGCATCCTTAAGCAAGGACTTAGCTGAGCTGTATTAGGCAAAAGAAGGGAAGATTGTGGTTACACGGCAGCGGGTCAGTGAGATCTCTGTGTTTTAGGGTTCTATAATGCAGAAAAACATTATCAATACAATCTTGAGCACTGTTGTGACAGGCTAAATATATAAAAAGACTTATAAAAACTAGAATTTTATCCAAACATTTTGTGCAACTAATGCTAAAATATTTTAAGTTAAATTTCCTTTTCTTTAAAGCAAAATAAAAGTTTAAAAGGGGAATCTGTGGCATTCAACTGATAAACAGAAGATTACTAAGAGATGAAAAGAAAGCTACTCTTGGAGCTCACTTCCCCCCACAAGAGCACCACATTCCTAACCCTAAGGCAGCACACAGAGTCCAAAATAAAAGTCTTTTGTAAGATCAGACTCCACGTTTGCTTAAAGACACCTAAAGGACAGACATACGCTCAGTTCATATCCAGTCAAGGCTACAAATACTGGTTTTCTTTTTTGTATTTGTCCCCACCCCCCCAAATACAGTAATTACAGTTAAATGAATGAGCCTGACATTGTTCAGGATGTGGTGGCTTTTCACCTACTTCCACCTGCCCCACTCAAGAGCCTTCACCCAGGCAGATCAGATGTAGTGTCTTATTGGTAACCTTATAATTGATGGCAGTGACGAATTCCCTCTTTTTTGTCCAAACAGACCTGCTGTTATGATGCAGGTTTGTTCTGCTATGTCACACAAATACTTTGGCAAGGGCATCAGCTCCTGCACTGGCAATATACGCTTTTGACGGATGAAATGCTACATCATAAATTGATTCATCCAGCTTTTTCCTATGAGCTGTTATTTCTTGCACACACGTCTTGCTGTCCAAATTCCACAACCTAATGGAACAATCATGGCCTGTTTAGGAAAGAAAGAAAAGGAAAAAGACAAAATGACAAGGTTATATTTGTCAGAAATTCAGTGCATCATAAATGCATAATTTATATAGACCATATAGAATATGAAAAAAAACCCCTTACTTCCAGACATTAAATAGATTCCATTAGGATCTACAGCTAGACTCGTGACAGCATCCAAGTGAGCAACCATAGAATGGATCATTTTACCTAAAAGAAATAATTAACAGTGAATTTCCCATGAAGTACTGTTTATTTAAAAAAACATCAACCCATTCCCCTTAAATGCAATGTACATGCTTATTTAGATTCCAGTAATATTTTAATGGTTCTATTCCATTAGAAATCATGAAGTTTCAACTGCAGGCTCTTGTATAAACATGAGGGCAAATGACATACAACTCAAAAAGGTGTTCCCATTGTATGCAATCTTTTTATCCACTCGGCATCTCTACTGGCAGCAACAACAATGAAGACCTAAAATGGCTGGGTGAGAATCTCCCTCTCTTAAATGTCCCAGTAACTGCCCCAGTAGGGGAGTGTTGATGAAGCTTTGAAAAACGAGACTTACTGGGCCGTATCAATGATCCATCTCTGTCATTGCTAGGAGAGAAAAATAAGGCAACTACAGGTGATACTTGCCCAAAATACTCCCCAGCTTCTAACAACTGTTTGGTTAGGTCACAAACGGGAACTATTAACTCTGCATTCAATTACCCTTAATGCATTTCTTTACATTGATCTCTGTTCCTGGACTCTTAATAACATCATTTAGCACCTCATGATGCTTTTGGGAAGGAGTTCCAGAATGTTTAACTGCACAGAAGAACCACTGCCTCTCTCCTGTTTTGAGCCTGTCACATGTTGGGGATTAGCAACTGAACCTCAGTTGATGAGTTGAAAAAGAGTGCAAATAAATCCCCGTAAGACCACGACCAACATGAAGAAAGTATATCAGCTTTGTTCAGTTGTTTGTCTTCCTGAAGAATCTCACCATATTCAGTTTCTAAGATTCTTCTTGAAGAAGCTAAAAGCTACTGAAGGTCTTTGATCATCTTTCTGCCATTCTCTGAAACATATTAATTTGGCTATATCCCTTTTGAGATAAGGAAGACTTGATTCAAAGTATTCACACAAAGGTATTAAAAATGTTCCCTTTTGCTTTTTATCCCTTTCCCTACTTCTAATATGCATTTTGCTATTCTGGCTGCTAAGCAACAAACTAGTATTTTTATCCAACCTCTTATCATAACTCCAAGGTTTTACTTTGAATAAGAACAGTCAACCCAGTGATTATTATATTACAATGTTTATTTTTCCTTACATGTATCATTTCACATTTATCCACATGGAATTTAATTTGCCTGCTTTTATGTCTTTAAAGATCTCCAATTCTTCCTTGTCAGCCTTCATGTTTAATAAGCCGAATTTATGAATTCGGATGTTCAGATGACTCACTATGTTGAACTATTGCTGATCCCTGCAGACCCGATGATATTTTATTCCACAAAAAGACTATTTACTTGTACCCTGTTTCCTGTCTTTCACTCAATTATTTTTTCATGTAGATTTTTTTTCTTATTCTTTGTTTCTTTGAAGTAATAAATCTGAATTTCAGCAACATCAACACAATGGATTTAATGACCACAATTCAAATACGTATGTTCATGGCAGGTGCAAAGTGGAAAAATGTCCAGCTTTTTTACTATAGAAAACAAAAATCCCAGGAACCCCATCCCCCACTGGGCCAAACCAAACATACTTAAAACGGGGTTTTGCACGTGCTTAGTTAAAGTGAGCTTGATTTTTTTCCTTTCAACTTTGATAGGTAACACGCAGGAAGTGAGAGGTAACTTCACAAATACGAAGTTTAAGTTTGTTCTTACAATTATTTTAATGTTTTTGTCATGACAGACAGTGCAGTTTTCTCCTATAGCCTTCTCTACACTCTTTCTTCCAGATTCTTTTCTGTTTTATAAACCTTATCAACAACTTAAGTATAACACAGGATTTCATTACCACGATGAATTTAGGGTTATTTCTTGCCCTAATAGGTACTAAGTTATCTTTTTTACTATTCAGAGTTGAAAAACATAACTGACACATGCTTAGAGTTAAAAGCATGGAAGTGATGAAAGAAGGAACAAAGCAGACATACTGTATATGTTAGGAAAGCTCTAAAATTAAAGACCACTTTTTTATCCCTCACAACTATCTCTGCCTATTTTGAGAGTGTTTCCTGACTTCTCAAGTCACAATTGCAACAAGTATCACTATTTCACAGAGAAGGTACTGAAAAGGTTTAATCTTAGAGATACCAAAAGTTCTGCTTTTTGTGGAACTATATTACTAGTAAGTTTTCTACAAACAGATTCTCCCTATGTCATCCAGATTTCTTTAAACATATTCATATGAACAAATAAGGTTCTCTTTATCCTTACCCGTTTTGTTGTCAAAAAATTTGATGTGTCTATCTTCATGTGCTGTAATAGTTACAGGAAGTGTGGGATGACTTACTACCTTGTTAATATGATTATTTGATTGTACACCTGAAAATAAAATGAAAGAATATTCATCAGCCTTGAAGGAAATGTTGAAGCTAAAATGACAGTATTTTAGCATTACACTTCAGTTTACCATATTATTTAATATTATGCAAGTAATATTTTAGGACCAATGGATCTCCTAAGAAACAAAGCTTCTTGCTTTACAGGATGGGGCAAAGTAGACTCTAGCCAAAGTACTGTAAGGTTAAAGCCTGCAAGTAGTTTACACCCCTGAAAGCTTCTGGAGAGATAAAACCCAGCAAGTACTGCAGGGCAGCACCAGTCAAGTAGAAACAAACTGTAGCATGAGTAATGTACATTTAGCCCACAGTTCTTAACACCTCTGCATCAAAAAATATTTAGTTTCAGGGAAAAAAAAAAAAAAAAACAAAAGCACAGAGAGGGTTGGATTGGAAGGGACACCTACTAGATCAGAGAATCCAAGCAACTGAAGTCAACCTAACCCTCTTAGATTCTGTCAGATATATTTCTGTCTTCAATTTCAACTTGAATGATGAATGGTTTAAAATCTCTTTAGAAGTCTACAGGATATGCTCTTTAAAAAACCTTTCTTATCTTGGTATCTTAATTTCTGGGCTTAATTTTTCTTGATTCCATTTAGAAGTCTCTCTTCAAACTAGGATTTGCAGAAGATATCTACAAGACAGCTTTTACAGTTTTGTAACCTGTGCTGAAGTCTGTAAGTTTAATTATTAGTAAACTACAGTACTTAGAAGGGAGAAGCAGACTCTCTTCTTGCATTATTTTTTAGATCACATTTTATAGAAAGGAATAAGCAGAAACTGGAGGTTTTCCTTATGAAACACTTTAGGAGGTTCCCAAAAAGAAGTCTCCTCTACAAAGTTTCATCAAATACAGGCAATTAATTCTTGATGAGCTGCTACTCTGTAACACTTTATTTGCAGCAATAGGATTTCTAAAACGTTCCACCAAGAAAGTGTGTTTAATCCCAACCCATGGAGAACTCTACACTGAACTAAATATTCTGTTTAATTCACCTGCTTGTCTTAATATCCTCCATGTCAAGCCTATATAATGACAACTGTGGTTTCATATACAAATCAAACAACTGAATCTTAAGAAATCTTAGAGATCAATAATGGTTGCTTTCACTATCTCTAGCTACTTTCAAATCCTGCTAATAGTCATAAAATGGCTTGGGTGGAAGAGACCTTTAACATCATCTAGTTCCAATCCCTCCTGCCACAGGCAGGACCACCATCCACTAAAAGAGATTGTTTAAAGCCACATTCAACCTGGCCTAGAACACTTCCCAGGGATGGAGCATCCCAAATTTCTTTGAGAAACCTGTGCCAGTTCCTCACCTCACAGAGTAAAGAACTTCTACCTAATCCAAACCTACTCTCTTTCAGTTTGAAGCTATTCCCCCTTATCTTGTCACCACATGCCCTTGCACAAACAAGTTCTTCTTCAAGTTTCTTGTAGGCTCCTTTAGGTAATGGAAGATCACAATAGTACCTCCAAGAACCTTCTCCAGACTGAACAACCCCAACCCTTCCAGCCTGTCTTCATAGGAGAGGTGCTCCCGCTCTGGGATCATCTTCATGGCCTTGCTCAGGACTCAGCCCAACAGGTCTGTGTCCTTATGCTGAGGCCCCAAAGATGGATGCAGCACTCCAGGCAGGGTCTCACAAGAGCAGCATAGAGGGGTTAAAACACCCTTCTGTAGTGCTTGTTCCAAGCATCTTCAACCATCTAACAATCTTTCAAACTGAATGATGCAGTAGAGGAGTAAAACTTCTTTATTTACTATACCATACAATGAGGTACCATAATAATACAACAGGTACCTCGTTCAAGATGGGTATTCACTGCAGAAGAGCTCTACTTACCGGATTCTACTTGTGATGAAAACATTACCACCGACTGGGATGTTTCTAAATCATAGATGACTGTGCTGCCAGTGTTAAAAGATGCCACCATATGAGCAGGGTCACAACCTATAAAGTCGACTGATGTGGGTATTCCATGCTCTAGAAAGAGCAAAAAATATCTTTAGAAAGAACGAAACACTTCCAAAACTCCTGATAGTTTAAACATTTAAGGTCATAGTTAAAGAAGATATTTACTCTTTTCTTTAAAGTAATGCTACAGCACCACGATTATTTTATTACAAGTTATTCTTTTAGCTATATTACCTAGTTTGGATAAATGGAGATAATGAGCCTGGATGCATCACCAGCTGCCTCATAACAGATTTTCAAAACCACTGCAAAACATTACCTTTCTCTCCATTGTAAGTGCAAATACAGGGAATTTTTTCTGGTGGGTTCCATAACCTAATAGTGCCATCTGCTGAACAGGAGAGTAAGTGATTCTTTACACCACTGTAAGCAAGACCCCAGACTGCATCTGTGTGAGCAATTAATGTGCCAGCTAGAACGTTTGGCTCTGGAAAAAAAAGTTCAGAAAGGAAACCTTGTTAGTGAAGAAGCTTTAAGTATTTCTTGTACCTTAATATAAATTAAATTCCACATAAACCAGCTGTATGTCCCCCCTGCCCTTCCTGTTTAAGCAACAGCTAAAATATGACACAAGCCATTTTGCACAACCACTTTCTCAAAAAAAACAACCAACCAACCAACCAGGAAGATAAACAAAGTCAAACCAAAAAACCCTACCAAACCAAACCAGCCAACAAAAAAACCCCACAAACAACTCAAACAACTATGTCCCCTTTTCCAGAATTATACACTCTTGTTACCACCTCCTCTCTTATTTCTTCCTTCCAAATTCAACATCTTAAAGATGCTGATCACAGCCCTTCCTTTGTACAAGGTGCAGAAAATCAGCTTTCCACTTAAACACTGGATGCTTACTTAATGCGGTTCACTCAGCATACTCTGTTGACACACGGGTATGGTCTAGAGCTCTCAAGCACACCAATAATTGAAACAGGACTGATCTTTTCCTGTGGAGCTGGGAATCTTATTTTCATCTCCCTGATACTTTATAGTTGCTTTCTATAGAGGGTTTTAAAATCTATGCAGAGTTTTCCAAGCAGTTATCAGCTATTTAACTTTGGAGGCATCTACAACTAAAGATATCTAAAGTTGGGAACCTGAGATGCAAGTTAGAAACATGGGACATAGCATCTCAGCACACTTATCTCAGTTTTCTGGCAAACTTCCATCAGAAGGAATAAATAATCATTAAGAAGGTGTAATTCTGGATCAAAATTTTTTGCTTCTCAAAAATATGTTAGGATTTTCTTTTCTTTACTGCATAAATCTCAGGAATTGCTAAGTCTCCCTATTACTGTTCTACATAAAATACATCATCAGTGCAAGCAGGACGAAATAACTGATGTTTGCTACACATAAGTAGTTGAAAACACACAGTGCAGCTGAGAAATGGCAGTAATATTTCACAAAAACTCCAGAAAACAGATTAACACCAAGTGGAAAAATAATGTTCAAGACAATTGGTCGAAAGTTATTTATCTTTTAAAAGGTACTTACCATAGGTATCATATGGATCCACACTAGGGCTAGGCATGTTCCACCACTGGATGGTTGCATCAATACCACCACTGAAACACTGTTCTCCATTGGAACTAATTGCCAATGACAATACAGGTCCACTATTGAGAGACAGAGAAAAAAGCTGATTGGTAACTGCCTACAGGATAGAAGTGAAAATTTGGCTATTTTAAAAAAAACATCTGGATTGGCTCAAGTAATTAAGAACCCCTTAAACTCCGTAGACAAAAAAATTGTACTGAAACATTTTTTAAGTCTCAACAAGTAATATCAATCTCTATTAAAAATCATAAGTATTAACAAACTGTACAAACTGAAGCAATTCAAACCACTGTATTTCTCAGAAGCAACAGTAACTAAAACCTACAAATGGTGAGTTTTTACAGCGCTTCTATGCCAATCTATCAGCTGGCTGTGCAGAGAGAGGTGGCTGTAGCCCACCTCCCTGCAACTACTTTCTCATCCTAGTTTTAGGAACAGATAGTAACCTTTGCCCCAGGAAACTGGTCCAGAGAAATTACCCTAAAACTGCTCCTTTTGGACAAAGTTAGACTCCTATTGGTTTAACCTCTTCAGCCTGCTTGCTGTGATATCAGGCAAGCACAAGTTGTAGCCCGAAGGAAGAAACAAGTCTGCTACTTTCAACACACTACTACCACCATAGGTTTAACTGTACTGAAAACTACATCCCCAGATTCAGGTGTTTGGGTCGTTTGATGGTCATACTCATGCTATAAATGAGCGCAGCTAAACAAACTAGAACTTTGTATTTGAAGTTGAAAATGAAGACTACTGGCTGAATTCACCTATAAATTTGGTGAAGAAGTTGGGCAGAAAGGTAATGTTGCTCAGTAACTGCCTGAGGGGAAATTATTTTGTTAATGTTTACTGTATGAGTAAAATTATTTTGCTCATCACATTGGAAGTCACAGGGTGGGGATTAGTTCTCTATCAGAATTTCCCCAAACCTTAGCTTTTGGTATCCACTAACAAACACACAAGTAACAGCTTAAATTTGGACAGAGATCTGGAGAATTCAACTGGTCAGTGACCCTCTATTATCACTCACAAGAATTTGTATTTCATGAGGACAAACTGGTCACCCAGTCCTGGAGAAGAGTGTTTTATGCCTTAGGTACCAAATGAGAAAGTAAGACATTATGTTCAATCACGTGGTGTAAGGGAAGGAGAAGGTGGTAAGAGCATGTGTACATTTCCTAATATAAACTATGAATTTCTTTTCTTTTTTGCTGTTTTTGAGGTCAGCATAAGAAGTGCCACCCACTTCCATGCTTATCAAAGAACCCTCTTAAAGCTTACCTGCTGACGGGGTTGGAGAGTGGATCTTTACTTATATAGTAAAGTACTACTCTGGCTATCAACTGTGCATTTTTATCTTGCCTTCTTATTGAAAGAAAGCAGAATTCAAAATTAGCAAGTGAAATGCGGGCAGTAATAAAGCAGTTAACAGAAGCTGAAAAATCATTAAAGCTCAGACCGGTCTGAAGCTACTAGCCAAGACCAGCCTCTACCTTACTCATCTTTTCCACATATTACATATCAAATCCACAGTCTGAAACATGTCTTAGGTGATTTCATTATCATCATCTATAATCTCTCCTTTCCACTGCAACTAATCAAATTTGCCACTTTCTTGTTCTTGCATTACCATGGACTCTGCAATTCATGACAGGGACTTGGTATTAAGCTGCTTTACCAACTATAATGCGTCTTGTCTAAGCAATTTAACAATAGTGTAATCTGAGGTTTTACAATGAAGTTTTTTATCAATACATGAGATAACGACAATGTATTTATTAGCCATGAATAATATCAAAAACTCACATGTGGGCCCTAAATGTGTAGATGGGTTCTACATCTAAAGAGGCACTCCTGAAAAAAAAAAGAAGAGTTATTATACCACATGAAATCTCTACTGAGAAACTCCGAAAATATAAGAGTTTAATCAATTTCAAAGGCATTTAAAACACAACTGATGTTTTATAAAAACCCATATACTTGCTTTTTGGCAGGAACCGTTTTCTGCAAATTCCAAAGTTTTAGAGTATGGTCCTCAGAGGCTGTAACCAGCACAGGCTCTACAGGATGAAAAGCTAATGCTCGCACTCCATCAAAATGACTGCGTAGCGTATACTTAGGGTTCCATGTCTTTCGGAAGGCATCTTTATTAGCTGGCAACTTAAAAGAGAAAAGGAAAGGAGTAATTTTATCTTGGATTTTAAAATACATGTTTTATATATATCCCCTCACATTTTTAGTAAACAGCCTATGCTTAATTCAGCTAATATATATTCAACCTGAAGTTATCTATTGATTTATCTATACACAGCTACAACCTGATCTGGGCAGCTAGACAGTCTGCAAATTTTTCTGTTTTAACAGCTTCCTTTGATCCAGGCTGGAACGATATATACTGTTAAACACACAGAAAACATTACTTGATTTGCAAAACCAATTTTAATCTGTTTGTGCAATGACACTAGTTCTTTTTCCTTGCAGAAAGAAAAATGTTTCATTGTGCATCATGTTTTTTGCACAGCAGAAAGAGATTATTGGTGATCAAAAGCTCATTTATCACTTGAACACAATAAAAATGAACTTGAGGTGCTTGGTGAGTGATCTTCCTCAGATGAGTAACTTGACTGAGATTGACAAGACACATACATAGTCCTTGACTACTTCTACAGGTGAAGTTATGTTCACAGAAACAGCTAATCAAACTTTCAGTGACTTGAAACATTAAATATTTAAACAACATTATACAGATTTTTTAAGTCTTTAATGAGTTTAAAATATATCTGTGAGGCAATAATTTAGCTGCTTTGTGAAGCAATATATGCAAACTATACATTTATATACGGTGAACATCCAATTCATGCTCTTAACCAATAGACTGTTAGGCTAAACCACAATAATTACAGCTGTTTAATATTAATTATAGGTAACTCAGAAGAGTTCCCAGAAAAATCCAAGCTCTTCTAGTGACTGCAAGAGACTAATTTACAACTTTGAACACAATTTATATTTATGCAGCAAGCAGACCCTTAAAAGACTACATGTCATCCTAAGCCTCCATCATAAAGAAATAACATGGATTTATCGAAGCACTTCTCTCTTTCCCTAAAGGCAGTTTAGAAAAATGACTTGAATTAGATGAACAAAATAAGCAAACTAAGAATGAATGGAAACTAATTGTATCCTTCGTCTTACACACTATCTATTCAGCATGAAATTGTTAAAGTACGTTTCTTGACTGTAGGCCAGAATAGCTTGACATCTCAAACTAATTTCAGCAACACTAATAAGAAATTAAAATCTCCCATAGCTAATCAAATCTTACTACCTTTTATTTGTCAGGACTGAAAATAACCAGATAGTAGTGTAACAGGTACTGTTGTAAGTATTTTTGGACCAAGTTTATAATCTGGATTGAATTATCACTACTCATTCAAACCAAATTCAATTCTATCCAACAACGCAAAGAGGTTCAGACAATAACATTTACTGTTCTGAGTTACAGATGTGCAGACATTTGCTTTTCCATTATATTACTGTAAATTTCTGACCTAAGTGCAAACTTTACCTAATTCCAATCAAGTCACAGGAACTTGTTATACCAGACATGTAAACTGAATTTTTAGGGTTTTTAAAATACCAACCAAGAAATACATATAATAACAAAGCATTTTATTTGCAATGTACTTCAGAGGACACAGAATACTGCAATATTTTTACTGAGATTTAAGTTATTTATCACTACACTGCATATTATATACAAGCTTCATAAAAAGAACAATCTTTTGTTTCAGGAAACCGAGCAGTGTGGACTGCAGGAGTTTTGCATTAAACATAATTTGGACCAAACTGTTGACTTATTTCCCTCTCCAAATGGAAAAGGGGGAAAAAGAAAGAGAAAAAAAAAGGTATTTTCCTAGCAAATAGAGTTCCTTGACATTTTAAATCCTCATTATGCAACATATTCACCCACCTAGCTAACTTACATTACCTCGTATGTGTGGCTTAGAGAAATTGAAGCCAAAAACTTGAAATAGCAATCCTTAATTTTAGCACATGATATGTCCCAAATTATGCAGACAAACTTTCAGTTTTTTGGGTGCAATGTGCATCCACACAACAATAATATCTATTACAGTTGTGATGAAAAGTCATTTGAGAAAATCAGAACTGGATACAATGATCCTTATTTTTCAAAACATGAAAAGACTTGATTCTATGTCTCTTTTTCTTACTTTTTTCTTAAAAGGATTGTTGCAACAGTTTTGTTTTCAGCAGTACAGAGAAATCTGCTAAAATCTGCTACAGAATGTACACAAGTTATGAAAAGTAAGGTACATTTCCTACTTTAAGTATAGCTCTGAAGTTTTTCGGTTTTTTTTAAACCGACTGGAGCATCTTAGTTCTTTTAGAAGACACCACATACACTTTACTAAAAATCTAGTTATATAAAAATCCATTTTTTAAAATTCTTTTCCCTATCCATGTTTCTAATGGATCTTGATATCCTTTCTGCAGGAGTAAGAAAACAGCTGATAAATCTTTAAGAGGTCCTTGCAATCTCTAAGAAAAAAAGTTAACCAGTAATGTATTTCCAAAAATCCCAACTCCACCTCAGAAAAACACAGTCAAGGACTTGGAAAAGGGACTTGATTACCAAGGATAACTGTGAGATTATGTCACAAAATGGGGCAGAGGAATAATGGAAAAGTAGTTATATGTGGGAGAGTATATCAATGTTCCGAAGTGTGACATCTCCTAAGCCTCTCAAAACATAAGGTGAAGATGGACACACTGCCCCACTGAGCCTGGGTGCTCTGCTGGAAGTGTGTATTTATATACACACACACAATGGCAAGAGAATCCAAGTCATGAGAAGACAGACCACAGAACCATACACCTTCTCTAGCTGCTCTTCCCTTTTTCCATGGACTTTAGTAATGACCAAGAAGGATCAAACAACTTATTCATTCTGCCTTGAAAGCACAGGCAAACCAGACGGAAACTACACCTGAGCTAAAAAAAACCAAAAAACAACTCCCAAGGAACAAAGATCTTCTCTTTGCCCCTGTAGTCAACAGAATCCTAACACACAGTAAGGAGACATGCATTTCCCTATCTCAAACAAGCACTCTCCAACAGCAAACAAAAATTTTAGAAAACAATCCTTAATAACTGCAGTGTCTTCTTATGTTCTAATGTTACTTTTTTCTTGATAATGTTGTAACTTATTGGAGATTTCCAAGTTTACAGGCTCTGATAAAGGAAAACTTCCCATTTTTCAGTCAGTCCTACTGCAGAAAAATACGATTATCCGCTTCTGTGGAATCCAAAAATATACAAATGGGAGCATTTGATTTGGCAATATTATTCCCTCAGTGCAGAAACAACTGCATGCACTGAAGTCACTTACATGTACGTAACTAGGTCATAGGAAAGACATGACTTGAGATGACCATACTGTTTAACAGATGACTAGCCTTGGGGACAACCTGCGAATTTAACCCCTATCCTGTATGCATATCCTCTACTTTTCAAAATATAACACTCATCAAGGAGTGATACATGAAACCTAGTGGAAGTCTGTAGTAGCTTTACTTATTCTGGCACTCTAATGGCTCACAAAAGCTATTTGAAGAGCACGGACCTACTGGGAGCAAATGCATTAAGTGCTCTGGTTTGAGGTTTTTGCGTTGTTCTTGTTTTACTTACACATTAACTTATTGTACCACCTCCTTTTCTGGAAATAGACTGGAAAAGGTGACTTCAGTTTACAAGGGCATTAGGCTACAATGCACTACAAGTACTGTAGGAAAGATACGAGGTAAGACATGGTCTTACTGTGCTGCAAATCCATAGCTATGAGGGAACAACTTCAAAAATTAAAAACTACCACGGACTTTTTAACCTGAAGAAACATTGTGATGAAAAACTAATAGCATCTGAACTTCAGTCTCTTCAAAGTCATGACAGGACAGTGTTATCTTAAACATAAAAAAAATTGTTGCCATCTGCATTATTTTATACTTTTTTTTTCTGTTACATGAAGTCAGAAGCCACTGTTCATTTTTCAGCTATGCTTTAAAAGGAAGAAAATATCCTAAGAGTACTGGGAAAGGAGGACTGGACAAGAAGCAGGGAAACCAAGTGACAATTATGGTCACCTCAACTCATTTTCGGTGAGAAAACAAAACTCTACTTCTATCTTCTGTCTCCTGTATACACCAGATATATGAAATAGGCATGAAATAGCCTCTTCCCACTCACCTCCCAAACCAAGCTGAAATTAAAGAGCCTCTAATAAAGGCTTTCAGTAAGAACATTTTGAAAATTCAACTAGATTGAAAAAATAAGATAAACTTCATCTACAGGATGATTAACACCTTCCAACCTTCAACAAACCTGCGCTTCAACTGCAAATTTCTTTTTAGCTCAGGCAGCACTTCATATCTGTGTATTTAGCAGCTATTCTCTATTTTAAGCTTCCCAAAAGCAAAGGTAACCTCTACTTTGCATCACCCTTTGCACCACAAAAACTGTTCTGTCACAAGTAGCACAGATTCTCATCTAACTGTTTGATTAGTTGGTATCAATTAATAAGGCATTGTAATGCTTTCTGAGTTTAGTCCTGGCTTGCTGCTAAATATCCCACCACCTCTGAATAAGCAAAATGGCTACACACTGTTTTATTAAGAATTTGTAGTTCACAAAAGACAGCAATACACTACAAAATTGCAATCTGCAGTCAAGCCAATACAAGATGTTTTAAATACGAAACTGCATGCAAAACTTACCTGAACACTTCCCTAACCAGCCATCCAATGTTACAAGTCAATGAAAAATTAGTTTAACACTATTGGTAGAAGCTAAATGAATATGGTCAAAAGAATGTCAGAACACTGTGGATTATAATAAAAATACCCCCTAAAAGTTTACATCTGAAATATACTACTACATATACAGTCTATGCTGTTAACACTACTTACACATCAAAAGGACAGCAAATAAATAAGTTAATATCAATATTTGTGTTTCATGCCATGTCTACTCAACACTCCACTTCAATGTATAACTGTCATTTTGGTCATGTTAAGACATGAATATGCATTTTATGTCATAATACATTCCCCCCCAGTGACCAAATCTGAATTAAATTAATAATGTAGAAAACCCAAATTACTTAGCTCATGCACAAGGTGCTCTTTCCTTCCAAGTAAGAGCTTTTACTAAAGAAGTGAAGAAGCGCATCAGGGACATTCAGGGTTGAGGAGAAGGAACCCAACTATTATTGGTTAAACTGTATAAAGAATTTGAAAATAAAATTGCACTTACATCATAACTATAGTCTGCATCATTTGTTACTGTCAAGTCTGCAAGGTCTCCAAGGCCCAGTACACTTAACAACACATCATCAGAACCCATAATAAATGACTTGCCTCCTCCAGGTGGAAATGTTATTGGCTCAGCTACAAAGAACAAAACAGTTTCTTTAAGTCTCAATAGAGTAATTCAAACTGATGAAAAGCTGCATTATTCATCACTTAACAGCAAAGCAGAGCTTTAAACTGAACTTGCATGTACTACATACAGCCCCAACTAAAAAAAACAGAACAAGAGCATGACAACACGCACACATGTGCAAACACACACACATTATATACACAATTCACGTATCATGCTTTGTCATTTGATTACAAGTTACTTTACAGAGGTTTTGATACTGACAAGTGACTTGACTGACATTATTTTACACTGCAATATCAAATATACATCCCAGGTCTTCAAACTCTCAGCTGAGTTTTTCACTCATTACACCATGCTTCCTGCCTTCTATCCACTTGCAAGTAAGTCTTTGTGTTTTATACTAGTCAAATATTTCTAGTTGTATACTGAAGTATTTTTTAGTTACTCAAGCAAAAGACTCCTGCAAAAATCTCTTCCACTTTGAGTTTTTTTTAGTCAACTGAAAAAATGAAAACATCTATTATTATTCATTTCCTCTCTTAGTTTCTTGATGTGATTCTGGATTCTCATTTTGAAGTACACTCAACTGATACTCATGTTGCCTAGCTATGCCTTCCTCAAATTAAAATTTAACATTCCTATTAATTACCAGTTAGAATGAATACAAGTTCTATATAGCCATTCACTATTAATTAACATCTGAATAAAAAAGTTTTAAATATTCACCCATCATTTTTACCGTCTTCAACGATTCTGTAAATCTCCCTCAACCCACAAATATCAATCTAGCAGTAAGGAATAGGAATGAAGGCTTAAACATTGTAACACTTCAGCACATTTCAGAAGCTACTTTTACTTCTCAGTTTTTTATTCCACTTAGAAATAGCAACTCCTGTTAAGTAGAGTATGTAAAATTATGGTACGTTTGAACTTCAGCTAAGTATAAGCATCTGCAAAATATGTTAAATGATATTTAACATCTTGAAAAATTTAACTTCCTTGATTTTGAACTTCAGTGATCTGGCAGAGGGAGTTACGGCCTCACTTTAATGCCACTCCTTATTTCTAATCCTCCTAGAAAACCCTTCAATCTCAGAGAAAATAGTTTCTGGTTTCCTGCAGGTTTTGTCTTCTAAAAGTAGTTCCCAACAAGAGGACTAATAATTCACACACTCCTGTTTAGAGCATACATCTCCATTATTCTGTATGGCCACTATCTGCACGGTAACCCAGGCCCAGTCCACTCCCACGGAAGGAAAACAACTGAAACCAGGTGAAATTCAGTCGGAGATGTCTGGCACCACTGCAAGGGCTAAGCAAAGAGGAGCCAGTCCAGCTAGATCAAAACACACCACTTCCCAAGAATAAAACAGGTTCTAATGCTTCAGAACTGTTGTACTACTAAGAAGTGTAACCTCAGTAGCACAGTCAACACAACCGTTTGTGAGACTCTAAGAACAAAATCTATGTAAGAATACAGACTGCTGTTCCTACAATTGCATAAAAAGACAAACAATGTTCTAACTGCGCACAATCACCTCTTGTAAAAATATTCACAATCCATACAGAGGTTTGACTCCTAAGAATGCAATGTTACATTAACAGTCTAGAAAGGCTTACCATGCCCTAATACAATTAAGCTTTTTATTTCCATTGGTAATTTACTAAAACTCTACATTTGACAGTCTACTACGAACCACTTATATTTCAAAAAAGACATTCCTACAAAACATCGATTTACTTTCCCGTTACTCTTATTTGATCTTCAGGACAAGCCCACAAGGTTTAGGTGAGCCTCATAACTTGTCATTCTAATGTCATACTAATTCTTTGTGAAATTAATGTCACCTGACCTTAGCAGATCAACTTTCCTATGCTTTATAATAAAAATTAAGGACTACCACATCAAGAACCTATATTACAAATTCATCAAGTTTTGTTTGCAAGAGTGACTATCTCTTTAAATAAAGTTTCAAAATTAATGCTACTTGAAATTCAGAAGACTATTTCTCAATATTAAAGTTGCCCATATGTATGTACAGTGCGTTCTGTAATTTATTTGTGAATTTTATATTTTAAAGTGAGGCATATTTGAGAAGTTTAAAAAAAAGGGTTGCAAACTGCTTTTGTAAAAAAGAGAAGGCAGAAT
The DNA here is from genome assembly GCA_013397315.1 of Donacobius atricapilla. Classification (NCBI taxonomy): domain Eukaryota; kingdom Metazoa; phylum Chordata; class Aves; order Passeriformes; family Mimidae; genus Donacobius; species Donacobius atricapilla. The sequence continues at coordinate 529,676 of WBMY01006001.1, read as the reverse complement.
AGTAACACAATGAAAAATGCATGATGTCACAGCTACTAAAAATAAAGACCCACATCTTCACATCAAAACAATGCATCAATAGATACATGCAAAGATAGTTAAATAAATGACTTCTTAATACTTTTCATCTAGAAAAAATCCAAATAGTCTTCTAACACACAGTACAGTATTATTTTCATAGCATAATATAAATGTTTAACTGAGTTTGTGATCAATAAATATAAAGTAAAAATGTGATAGTACAAGTTCCTTTGTAGGTGAAACTAGATAAAATAAATATTGAAATACAAAATCGTATAATTAAATATTTCCTTAGCCAATCCTAACCAGCGCTTCTTACCTTCAAGTTCTTGACATCACACAAAATTAAGTCAAAATCAAGCAGTAACACTTGTACAAACTGAAACTGCTTTAATCTATGGTCAGATATGTATGTTCATACAGGCTGCTGTGTACTGTACAACAGGGACATCTTAACGTTGTTTCCCACAAAGTTAATATGTGGTACACCAAAAGCAGCTGTTCACACCCCAGCAATGAGCTGTTACTGCTTTTTTCCTGTCAATCTGTAGACTGACATCTCCAACCTATAGATATTAAAACTTACAAACAACCGAAGAAAGTAATTCCCTCTAAACTGGATGGAAAATCACATTGATACCGTTTCTGAAAGTAATAGAATATGATGAAATAGAAACTCCAATTTCGCATGGCCAAAATTATCAAGTGCAATTGATAACATCATACTTAACCAGGCAGTTCAGAGTGAAAAAAGAACCCCGAACTCTCACACCTTTAGTGGTATGAAAGAGATATTGCAAGCCAGTTAGAGCCAGTTCCTCCCTAAACCCCCTTCAAGAAAAAAAATTGTCAACCACTACCTGAGAACTGTAATATTGCAAAGTGTAGCATAAAACTTCCATACACTCACAAGAAAATTATGGTTTGATAAAATTCATCAGCATAGGCTAGGGTATCCCAGGAAGGAAGCCTAAAGTTATCTGCAAAATCTTAGCTTTTAGAACACAGCTGAATAAATAATTGAGTAAAATTTGTATTTGTACTGCATGGAGCAAAATCTGTATTTTACGATAATAAAGTGTTTGACCTTGTAACATACCTAGAAGGAATTCAAATACAACACCACCTGCTTGTTTGCAGCTCTGCACCATATGGTACAGACACAAACTTAAAAAGCCACACAGCATTCAGGATAGAAATAGCAGAATTTACACACTAATATTCAAGTTTAAAAACTATTCAGAAACCACAATGAGCAGAAAAGATGACAGAGATATTAACTATTATTACTCTTATTAAATAAAGAGCAAACTATACCAACAAGTTAAAAACATATGGACACGTTAAACAGCATGAAAAGATAAACATGAAAGCAGTTCATCTGAACAGTGTGAACAGTCTTTACTTGAAGGGTAACACAGTGTTTGTGTTACAAGAACCAGGCAATAAAAGTTAGTCCTATCAAACTCAAATCTAGCATCTATTTCTTCAAAAAGATTGCTTTGTCCAGTATTATTTTAGATGCAAGGCCTGTCTCTACCTAAGATAACACCCCTGTCTGTAACAAGGTCTGTGTTCCTTTGCATGACATGTATGGTCTAAGAAAAAACAGCCTAAGAAAGACCTAGAAAACTATAACTGTAGAGTCACATGGCCTTAATACCTAAACATGGCTAAAAGGCAACCTAAAGCATGTAAATACTAAACCTAAAAACAACCTAAAAATACATCTACAAGTTTTAGCAAGTGGATTTTTACTCGTAGATTTTTCAATTGCACTCCACAGGTAATTTTTTCCATCTTGAAGATGGAAATAAAAGATGAAAAGGAAGGCAGTAAAAAAGATGACTGTTGTAAAATTACAGTTTGGGAGAGAAACAAAAAACCTCCCTGAAATGTGGTTTGGGGTTTTTTTTCGGCTTGCCTGGTGACAGGCATTTGTGAGGCTAAGGGTGAGAAAGATCAGGAGAACCAACAGATCCCTGGAATCAGTAGCAATGCAAATTCCATTTCTCCTATAGGTGATACCATGCCAGGGCTTATGGGTCAAAGATCATCCTAAAAGAGCCAAATCTGAATACACTTGAGTATTTTGAATGAATATGTCCTAAGCAGAGGACAATTTACATAATGCTATTCTAATTTCAATGCTAATACAGGAAAAATCATTCCTTTAAAACAAAAAACTTAAAAGCCAAATACAAGATCTTTTACTTTATATATAATCCCTTGCCATTTATTTTCATTGCCTGAAACTTAAATAAATACTTGGTAAAGAAATAAATTGTGTCTTTGTAAACTTATGTAAATAGACCAAGGGAATTTTATAAAAGAGAACATTAAATATGAGGAAAAGAGACAAATTAATCCCATAACTTAAATCACCACTTTTCATTTTAAAATCCAAACTGTGCATCAAATGTTAATACTCACCTTTTTTCTCCTCAATAAATAAAAACCTATTTGGGAAAGATTTTGCCTATTAGGGGGTGTCTCCAAATAGGGATTTAATTGTGAATAGTGTCAGAACACACTGCTGTACATGAAGTTATTTAAAAAAACTTATGAAATAATGGTGAGTTATGATAAGCCACAGAAACTCAAGCCATATTCTCATAAAACCATTTGGGAAGAATTGCAAGTAAAATAATAATGTGGCAATCTGCAACTGCATTAAGCTTTACAGAGGAGATAATAAATTACAGCGTGTGCTTTCTATAAGAAATCTCCTGAAATATAGTAAGTAGCTGAATTGTTTGTACCTTCCTCTGCTCTTGCACCTTCATGATCAGTCATTCTAGAAGAGGGTGACCTAGATTGATTAATGATTCCTGAAGGGATGTGGGGTATCTCATCATCGCCCAGATCAGCTATCATGTCGTGAAGTTTTGTCCTGTTGACTCCTGTAAATTAACGTCAGCAGCAAAAATTCATTTGATTGCTACCGCTTGACTTGACTGAAGTCTAAAAATCCATTAAATAAGAATAATTATTGATGGGACCTCCTTAAAATAAACAGTGTTTTGCTTTTGTTTAGTAATACTTTGGAAATCAAAAGCAGGAGTTAATATATCAAATCTGAAAACTACATGCAAACAATTTTAATTGACTAAATCAAAGAATAACTCCTTTGTTTTCTGCAGATCTAGTCTACAATTTCCTGTAGGAAAGAGAAAAAATATCATCTTACAGGCCTATGGAAAAGTCAAGCCAAATACTAAAAGAACATTCACTAGTAAACAAAAAACATATGAATTAAACATTTTCTAATAATATTACACAACTTTAACTATAGTAAACAATTTAACATTAAAAAAGAGTGCAAATTAAAAATAAGCTTAAAAATGAGAGCAAAAGTACAGACAACTCATAATGGGGGTGCAACGAACAATTAACTTTCCCTGCTTTGAATGGTATTTAAATTGTATGAAGTGTTTGTTAAACACAGGAGCAAGAATGCTTCCACCACTGTATGAAACCGCAGATGTGTATTATATTAAAATTATTATGAAAGCAAGCTTCCAGAAATAAAGCATTCTGAATTATATGTACATTTAATTAATATGTAGACATTAGCAAACAAAAATAGTATAATTTAAAATATCTTTAAATTAGTAAATCCATTCTTGCTTTCACCTTTGTAGCTTCCACATCAAAAAGTCAAAGTTTTAATCATAAAGTGTCTCTTTCAGTAAGAGAACCTCTCAAAAGAAAACAATCCATAATCATGAAAAACGTGACCAAATTTAATCAATAAAACAGCCCTTCCTGGAACTGCAAGCAGAGATACTGCAGACCATTTAGTAAAGGAAGCATAGGTGAACAAGTTCTTATACTGAGGTGACATGTCTCACATTTATTAGAGAGGAAATTGAAACTAAACCAAAGCCTTTATTTTGCCAAAAAAGTAGGACATAAATACTACGATTACAGATGACTTACCAAAATCAGAATTGTTCATTCAAACAGTTGAACACTAAAATATACTCTTTCAAAAAGTATCTGATCATTACAGATCTGACTGGTTTAGATCAACATGCTCATAAATAAGTGCCCATGAATAACAGAATTCTCTAAAGATAATGTAGAATTCCCTGTAGAGAGGGATGACAACAAAAAGTATTTCTTGAAGAAGAATTGCAGCAAGTATGCTTCACATATCCCTATATATAACTATTATTGTTATATATCTCTGTATATAACTATTCTCATTAATATTTGCAAAACATTCTTATTTTGTCAACTAATGAAAATCCCTATATTTATGTTTTTTCTGGTTATGGTATTTTTTTTCTTTTGTTTATGGAACACTTAGTATTCTAGTTAAATATACAAAAACTGCTACCCAGAAGCATACTGAAAAAAAAACCTGGCTTCCAAAAGTTTTCCTCATACAACAGATCACTTGAGCAGTTAAGTTTCATCTCACTCGCCTGTAGAAGTAAGTCTAGAAACCTGTGATCCCAACTAATGAAGAGAATGTAAAACAGTAACTAGAAATCTCTTTCGAACCAACATTCTTTTTTTTTAACAGGCACTATACTGAAAGGATTTAATTTCTGAAGTACAATACTTAATACAGCAGCCAACAGGTGAGATCTCACATAAGAAAAGCCACTCTTAAAATGGCCAGATCTCTACACCCCCGGCCATCAGCCAGGCACCTGCTGTGACCAGCAGCAGACATATTCTTGAAGATATTATAGAGCAATCAATAAAATGACAGGATGAAAGTCATGACTGGGACCCTAAATTGCTTTCACTTTACCAAACCCTTCGCCTTCCAGAAGAGAAAATACCATTTGTCTTCTCCATGTTGATGGGCATGAACTGTTCAACACATTGACGCAAAATGCCAAGAATGGCTTAGAAACTCCTACTCCATCTGAAAGCATCTTCTGAAGGTGCTTTCATGATATGAAAGCACATGAGCATATGAAAACATATGAGCATGAGAAGTTTGTCTCAAAGTATACTCAGAAGAAACTAAAAGTAGCCCCTCTGCTCTACTACCTTTAAGCAGCCATTCATTTAGTTTGCCACTAATTAGGGGACTGACAGCCTTGCCTTTTAACCTTTTTCAGTATGTTTGGGTACTTCTTGTCCTTCAGGCACAACCTCAGAACAGTCCTCCATCATCATACAACACAGAGAGAAGTTTACAAAGGAGCAGCTGCTGTTGCAGAAAACTTCTGTGCACTTCATGCTGAAAAATACGTCAACATTCAAGACTGCGCTGCTGCTACAGAAGACTGTACAAGTTCTTGTTTTCAAGTAATTCCAAGTGTACCTTCATATAACTGTTCAAGTATTGTAATGTTACAGGGAGATTTCTAAGGAAAACAATGTGCCATCTCTGCAAATGCAGCTATGTTCAAGGCACAAAACAGGATCACCTTTTTACTCCCAAAAAAAGCCAAGGATAAAAAAAAATTGATAGACCTGGTATGAACAGAAGCAAAAGTTACAGTACCATCTCAGTGTACTGTCCTTCAGAGATCAAAAGTGAAAAAGATAACTGAATATTTAATGATGAAAAGTTTTAGTCTGAGAAGCATTACGCAAAGTTCTATTAGGACCAAGATGTATTAGCCCAAGTCTGAATGTAACACAGAGATTCTTATATGCCAAGAACAGTGACAGAAATGAAGATGGCAGAATACAAATCTGTTTTCACTCCTATCAACTATTACACTATTTCCAGAAATCAAGGGCTGCAAAGCGAATGGAATGGATACTGTTTTGTAAGTCCAGAACACCTAAACTGAAGGAAAACAGCAGAAAAGGGAAAAAAAGTGCAAAAAGCTAAGGAAAAACAGTCAAGTATCTTCATTTCAACAGCGATATATACATATATATACAAGATGTGAAAACTTTCAAACTGAGAACACATTATGCTGACCTGATAGAATGAAATGAGATATACAACACCTCCAGTATACCCTGCAAAGGTGACAGGCTATATCTGAAAAACAGTCCTCCCGACTTGCTTGCCAAAATTGATCTTATCAAAGTTGGGAAAGAAACAGGCCTTAAATTCAGCATATTACCAAAAAGAGAAGCCTGCTTTTGTAGATATCAAACCTAACTCCTTATCTATGCATCACAATAAGTCCAGGATAGGTGTGGTTTTTCTCAGCTTCTGGGGTATTTTTAACACAAGAACTCTTCAATAAACAGATTTTGCATTGTTTTATAGCTGACATTGTAAAGGAAATCAAAGTGTGTGGTGGTGGATTTTTGTTATTGTTCTCATGGGGTATTTTAAAGATCCTTTCATAAAGAGGCATTATTTTCACATAACACAGTGACTACCTGGACAGACACCCTCTTTCTCCCCAGCAAACAAGAGCATTACTTAATGAAAACGTATGTGCTAACAGAAGATGACCTTCATTAAGGTGTTCCACCCAAAAGAAAACATATACAGGGATACAGACTAGAGAAATATCAGCACAGAATCAGATCTACTTCTGTGCACTTATTTATGTGTACATGTGGAATGCAAGTTTGCACACCTGAGGACAGGGCTGTGTCTGCCCTGTTATGTTACAGTGTAAATACAGATTATGGTAGATACTAGATGCATATCCAACAAAAGAACCCATCAGAATGCCTGTCCTATTATGCGATTTTCCAAGTATTGCAAGAGATGACATTTAATGCACATTTGTTTGGTGTTTATGATTACATATACTACCATGCAGATAAGTTCTGATGGTACTCAAAACAAATTCTGATAGAAGTCAAAACACTGAAGAGCAAAGGAAGAATATGTATTCAGAATGAAGCTCACAAATGACCAGACATGAGCAGCAGGAATAAAAAAGCCCTTCAACATTATCTTCAGTTTCAGAATGTTAAAAAGCTGGGAAAAAAATCTACAAAATCAAATTTAAATAAATCTACTCAACCTCGAATGCATATTTTTACTGTGGAGTGTGGAGTTCTCTCATCCATTTAGTTCAGTGATTTAGAGGATAATTTTTAATCAGAAACTATCATGAATGTGACAACCAAAGAATTTCACAAACCACCTAGTAAGACTGTATGTGTTCAGGGTTTTCCAAAGGAGAACCCAAACTCAAAACTCAAAATGCTAAACAATGACTTGTCACTTCTTAGCATGATCAAACACAGCTGTCTCCTAAACACTGTCTACTGTGAACCAAAGATTTCAAAACTCCTTTAGATGAAGAAAACTTTCTCTTACTTTGTAGCCACTATGGTTGTCTAAATGTAAAGAATGTCTAAAATGTAAAGAATTTAGTAAGAAAATTTCAAATAGAAGAAGTCCATTTTGGTATTAAAAATACATTTCTAACCCTACCAAACATTTCATGTGAATTTGATGTCAACTGCTGATTTACACGTTACATGCTGAGACACATTAGCATGCAGATGACTACTGCAGGCTCTCATTAAAGCAAAGTCTAGGTGAAAATCTTTGCTTTGTCCAAGCTTTCATGTTAACGTGTGTGTACAAGTCATGCAAAAATGCTGAAAAAACAACCAACGTGCACTAACTGACCTGTAAATGTTACATGTTACAAAGTAAATTCAAATCTTAATAATTACAGAACTCTTCAGGAAGTATTATATGTTAATTATCATGTGATTTAGTTAGTGTATATCCATACAGTTTTTCAAACTGAGGAAAAAATTTTTTTACTAGTTATCTCCAGAAAATCTTACAAAATACTTCTAAAATAAAAGCACAGCAATCGTGTGAGCCTCTCTAAAGCAACATGGGATGTCATCCAGAGGACCTGCACAAGCTCCAGGAGCAGGTCCATGGGAACCTCCGGAGGTTTAACACAGCCAAGTGCTGGTGCTGCACCTGGGCTGGGGCAATCCCCGGTATCAGCCCAGGCTGGGGATGAGCAGATGGAGAGCAGCCCTGCCCAGAGGGACCTGGGGGTGCTGCTGGGTGAGAGGCTGCACATGACCCAGCCAGGGGCACTCCCAGCCCAGAGAGCCAAACGTGTCCTGGGCTGCACCCAAAGCCCCGTGGGCAGCAGGGCCAGGGAGGGGATGGTGCTCCTCTGCTCTGGTGAGATCCCACCTGCAGGGCTGCATCCAGCTCTGGGTGCCAGCACAGGAACGACAAGGACCTCCTGGCGCGACTCCACAAGTACAGAATGGATTTAAACTAAAAGGGCAGATTTATACTGGATATTAGGAAGAAATTCTTTACTATAAGAGTGGTGAGGCACTGGAGCAGAAGTCCAGAGAATCTGTGGGTGCTCCATCCCCTAAATGTTCAAGGACAGGTTGGATGCGGCTCTAAGCAACCCATGGCAGGGGGGTTGGAACGAGATGATCTTTAATGTCCCTTCCAAGACAAATCATTCTGTGATGGCAGATTTAACACCACTTTATGCACTAAGAACTCTGTATAGTTGATAACATAATTTCCAAAAGCATTTTTATCAGGTACTTCAACCCTGAAGTTTGTTTTAAACTACATAGTTAAAAATAGGTCAACTGGGCAGAAAACTCAGAGAATAAGGGGATATCAAATAAAATGCTGATAAATGCACAGAAAAGTAAGGGCACTAAAAAATAAAGATTATCTCCTAAACAAAGCCACCAAAAAGTTCATATTTACATTACAGGCATTTCCTAATTCTCTATGCCTGAGGCAAATAATTACAAGCCCAAAAACAGCAATTAAAGACTGATTCAAGCTCATATTAAAAAAAACTCCCCAAACCAAAATGCAAATAAAAACCCCACCACCCCCAGAAAAAGCCCAGCAACCACCAGTCCCACTACAGTATCACAATATTATACTTTAAGAAGCAGACGAAGTTTAAATCTTCCAGAAAACTTCTCAGACTAGGAATGCCCTCAAAATGCAATTGTTTTTCATTGTTTTTACACTAATTTTCCTATGCATTTAGTTCTCTTCACCTCTTTAACCTTGAATTTTTGTCTTTTCAACATTTCTCATTTAAGAAATGGCTGTCAAAGGTTTTGACATATTGACATTCAGCAGGTAGAAAGTTAAAGTTGGTTGCCCCCATTACAGAAAATGATGCTTAATGGAAAAAAAAAAAAACCAACAAACGGAACTTGTGAGAAAAAATGTCTTCTATATAGATAGGCAAAAAAGTGTTGCATTACAAGATTCAGAATCTGCACTTACTCTTTACCCCTTTCTTCCCCTTTCGTTCCTTCTTGTACTGTTCCTTCAGTTTACTTATTAGTCCCTGGTCTACATCCCAAACCTCAGCAGTTGGGGACAGGTCATCTTTGTCTACATGCAGCATATTATTAAAAGAAAAATAATCAGCAATTGGCAATGCAAGCTGTTGGTGATTTACTGTCATAGCGTATAAGAGCATTAATAGAAGTTATTAATAAATCTTTATTTTAAAGGTGCAGTCTCAGTTTTAAATTTATAAAAGACCAAGTTTCATTTCATACAGTTTTCCAAGGCACTGTATATTATCAGCTACATATTTGAAAATAGTATGTTAATTTGTTACCAAGGAGCAAACAAATTACATTTCATAAGTAACTGTTTATGTTAGATACTTAAAAATACACATTGGTGTTCAGAAACAATTACTGCATCTTTAGAAAGTGTTACGAAATTATTCAGCCAGTGTTGAATAAGCAAATAAAAGCATTCATGCTATTTCTCTCATGAAAATGCAAGCTGAGTAAGTCAGTGCCAGTTTATTCATGAAGACCACCATGCATCCTTTCGCATTCACTCTACATGCACAAGAAAGAAACCTTGGTCCTACATATAACTAGAGAAACAAGTCTATAGACACAGTTTTTCACATAAAGATGAAGGAAAGTAATTTGCACAGGTGGACATCCCACTGCATTCCAGAAATTAAATCGTAATTAGTAGAAATACAATACTCCACAGTAGTTTCAGAAGACGTATCTTCTTCTGTTTGACAAATATTGCAGAGTTAATTATTCTTTAAGAAAAGTCAGGTCTCCACTTTTCTGAGCTATCTATCTCAATCATTTCTGGAAACTTAGAATTAGTAAAAAGATAAACCTGTTTCTAAGACAAGGCAAACATAACATTTGCAGAAGCACTTTTGCTAGTTGACAACCAGGCAGCAACCAAAGGTTTGTGTGCCAGTTCAGCTTTCTATTCACAAATTCTTTAGGCATAAAACCACAAGACTTAGTTCCTCAGTTCCCAACTTCCAATCATATTTACAATGATATCGTACCCATTTTTGAAGTTATAACCATTATAATCATGAAAGCGCACAAGAGGAGTTACACACAGTAGAAACAAAATAACATACATGTAGAATAAAACCAATAGGAGTTATTTCAAGTACATGCCTCATGACAACGAATGAACAGACAGATACCCTAGGATACTGATGCATGTACCATCACTCAGTGACAGTGTTGATCAAAGAGGTGGAATACAGCGATGGCAAGGGCCGTGAAACATCAAATGAGAGCACAATGGCAGAGACCCACAAAGAACTCTGGCGATGGCAAGGGAACAGTGACATCCTACACCGAACTACAGCTACATCTACCAAGCCACAAACACAAAGACCTCAATCTTGCTGATCACTGGGCCTAAGCATTGACAGAGAGGAATAGTGATTACTCAGGAAACACAAGAAGCACAGAAAGATTAGTCAGAGAACATGCCCAATCAAAGAGGAAAAAAATTCAAAACTGCTAAAATGCAATTAAAAGGAAATTGCATTAAAAATTAATTTAAACAAATTAACAAAATTTCCAAAGCATTATTAATAAAATGAAAATAATCAGCTAGGTTGCAGCATTGCAGAGAAGGATTGGGGAATTAAACTGAACCAGAAGATGACCACATGCAACATCAATGTAATGCTATTCTAAAAAATGTCATTTTGGTACATTTTAAACAGTGCAGTGCATTAAACCAGGACAGTGCAGGTAATGACAAAATTGAAGTAACATGTTCAGTCTGTGTTCTACACTGAAAGTTTAGAAAACATCTGTAGAGTACAAATAAATAGGGCATTAAATATCAAGACAAAGAATTTGATGGAACTGGACTCATTAAGTCAACAAAAAACAGGAAAAGCGCAAGCCTGTGAACAGAAATATTTAAAACCAATACTGTTGGCTGCAAAAATGTCAGCTGTAAATAGAAAACTAGGTAAAACACAAACTCAGATTATCTGGGTAGGCTGTGACATGAATTTCAAACAAGATTTTTAGGAAAACCCAGCACGGTTTCTCTCCAGCATGCCAACACAGATTAGCCTATTTCCGAACAGAGCCATGTGAAGACCTCTGCAATTGCCCCCTACAGTGACCTTCCCTGCGCTAAACTGATACAGGACAGCACAGAAGACCCAGGATGTCCACTGACCAGTACAACTGAGTGGAGAAAGGCTGGCTTTAAATTTTTCTATTTTTTAAAGGTGTTTTGAAGATGACCCAAGAGATTGTGAATTTTAGTCACAGAGCAAAGTGACTGGGCACAGTCAGTCACTCATGGTCCATTTGTAAAGAGAACTTTTGTGTTTCATGGGGAAGAGCAATCCAGTGATGAACACATGAAACCATAAGCAGAAAGAGACTACACAATATGTTAAGTCTGCAATACACAGCACAATATATAACAATATGTATATATTGCTGTTTGCTTAAGCAAACTGAAGTTATATATGTATTTTTCTTGATACTAAATCACCACAAGGAATTTATAATTTTTTTAATCTGAAACTGTACATTGTTTTTTTAGTATGTCACATAATTTGACTTTTCATTTAACACTGCTTGAACTTGCTCATCTTTCAGTATTTTGAAGATCACCTGATCCTAAGTGAAACGTTACATGACAGGACACTTTAAATCACAATGTTTGGAATTAATTTAACACTCAAAGTATGTGAACTAAGGCACATAAAAAATTATTTGTTCATAAAAAACCATAATATAGAAGAAAACGAAAGCAATGCAAACTTCATGACCCTCATTGACATGTTTGAAGAAGTCTTCAACAGCAAAAATGTAACTATCAAATTTGATGCTGGAATATTTTAGGATATTGGAAGCTGGACCTACAGATAACACTTTGCAATTAAGTACTGTAAATATTACTAGGGCAAGACTACGCAATATATTTAGAGCCTAAACACCAGATGTTTTCCAGATACGAAATAAAAACATTATAACTAATTAGAGGTGTAAATATTACTTTTGTTTCAGAATGCTTAAATGTTTGCAAAAGTAAGAAGTGACAGAAGGAGGCTAATGACAGGAAAACTAAAACAGGAAGAAAGAAAAATTTATGAAGACAGAACAGAGCAACTACTACATTAAGAAGAAAAATTTGAATTTTAACTGTAATATTTAAGTTAATGATTGATGCAATTGTTTATGAAGTAAGAGTACTTATTCATTTAAATTAAGTTTCCCCTCAACGTAAGTAACTAACTGGATGGACCTGGATATTTGAATTAACAAGTTTCATAGAGTTCAAAATAACATGATCAGCTAAAATAAATTGGTTTAGGCAGTGTATTATTTTATTTAAGAAAGCATTTAAGCAGGACAGTATTTAAAATGTTATTTGTGATAGTTAACAAAGAAATCTTGTCATATTTAAACTGATATTTAAAAAGTAACACAACCCCAAGAACTGACGGCCTGTACCCTTAAATGCCCATTAAAGGAAAAAACATTTGTACTAAAATCAGTGACATACTGTGAAAAAAATATTGCTACTACAGTTGTAGGCATGTCTGATTCATTCAAATAATAAGTTACAAAATATATAAAAAACTTCTGAAAATTGTCTTCATATAGCAAAACTCAGAACAGACTTTGAAAGATGAAACTAGGTTTATGTTCTATTTCCTCCTTCCCACTGTCTTGTCTCAGATATGAGTTTTTTGATAGCAATGGGATTGCCGCAGTTAAATCAGCTGTCACAAGTGCGTACACACTCCTAAAATGCTCTGCCTCACTTTGCTATGGGCTCATTTAAACTGTAATAAAAAACATTCAGAAAGTTCTATGAAAAGCATGGTGGGTCAATTTGATTTTTAAAGCAGACCTTAAAATTGAGTAACTACTTGAGAAAATGCCAGACATAGAACACACTGGAAAGTACTCTTTGGAAACAGTGACTTGGAATTTCAATGGATAAGCTAGTTCAACACAGTAGGTCCCAGGAGTCTGCCATAGATAAATCTTTGCATGAATTACAGTATCAAACTATCCTGCCTTTTATATACAATAGTAAGACTGACACTAGAACTACAACTTTTGACATTACTATATATTTGAAGGGATGTTGCAAGCAAAGTCAAAAACTCTTGCTTCAAGTTCTATGAGACATCTTAAACCAAGAGATCTGCCTGTGTGCCTAAATGAAAAGATCATCAAGAAACTGTTCAAAAAACAAACTTCAAAAGGAAGCAACAGCAAGCAACTAAAATGCTATTAAAAATAGATAGTTATTACCAAACTAAAGGTAACAGCTTGTTCAGCTTCATCTTCCAACCAGAACTAAGACTGAGTTTTAAAAATAAAGGTGACTAATCCTTTGACACTAGGTTTTAGGAAAGAATGCTTTCTAATCCTTTCAAAATCAAGACTGGATTATTTTTCTGGAAGATATGTCATTGATTTTTGTAAATCTTTGTATTTTCTTTGCACACTGGGATCTTTATTGAAGTATGACTTCATTGTCACAATGACATAAAAGGCTCAAACAACATGATCTAATAGCAGTCTGGGGCTTACAGTTTAAGACTTGCAGTATGTAACTACAAAATCGCTTGTATCACAGCTCAGAAATTAAGATAGTCAATTCCCCATTTAAAGGCAGATATCGATTAATGGGTCACTATTCTTTTTTCCTATACAAATTTTCTCCTTCTTTCAGTCTCCTCTTCTGAAACATGTAGGTTGAAGAAGTTACTGACTAAACATACTTTGTTTCACATCAAACTACTAATAAAGAGTTGGGCTATTAGAATTGGGTTTTTTGTTTTGTTTTGTTTTTTTTATTTTACTAACATAAGCCATATTAGCAACAACACCTGTAAATCTCAGTCAGGAAAATAAAAACGAATTGTCCATTTATCAAGTACACCAAAGAAATTAATTTAACGTAGGTACAAACAGTTTGAAGGTCCTGCCTGACAAGAAACAAGTAAGAAAAAAAAACCCCAAAACTAACTGTATTTGAAAGACAATTTAATCCAGGTATAAAAACATTCAGAATCCTAGCCTGAAAATAACTCCTCTTAGTTTTGAGATCAAAAACAAAACTTGAAACAAATGTAGCTATGATTGTACTTGCGGCACCTACAAGAACATATATATACATACACATATATATGAAAGTTTCACCATAAAATACATCACTGTCTAAGCATCAAGGTTTGATCATCACATTCATCCACACATCCACACCATTTTAGGAGGTATTACAAAACTCTTAGGAACTATCATGAACAAGTATTCCCTTATTTTTAAATGTTTTTATTAGTGTCTTACCCCACTCTGTTCCATCTCCTGAACTTCGAGCTTCTCCAGCTCCCTCACCATCTTCAGCTGTCACTAAAAAGTCAAATTCTTTCAAAGCTTCTTCAGTATCAGGGTCATCTGTAAGGTCAGCAGCTAAACCTTCATTACCAATCTGCAAGAAGATAAATATTTTCCTGCATTTGAATCACAAACAGATTTTATAGTCATTTAGGTTAGAGGACCTAGAGACTATTCTCACTAAATAATTTGTTGCAGGGGAAAACATTTTTCAATTTAAAATGCAGAAAAAGAAACTTAGATCTCAGTTGGCTTATCAAAATGAAAAAGAGCGCAGTGCAGTCTAGTGAACATTAGGAAATAAAAATGCTGACAATAGCTTTAGGAGCAAAAATCCCATACATCCCAGTCTTCAGTTTTTATTTAATACGTAACAATTAGACAACTTTGTTCATTTTCTTGCCCTATCAGTAGCTCTGCAGAAAAAGCTTACAAACTATGCTTTCTACTGGTCCAGAAGCCTTTCTTCTTGCTTTCCAGTTCTATTTCAGTGTTAAGCACATGCCTGGAATACAGAGCATTTTAAGAGAACTGTCTTTTGTATTTTTCTAACCATATCTTCACCTTAAACGAAACAAACAAACCCTCTACTGGGGCATCAGTGGAAAGTTTTATTTGATTCTTCAGGTGAAGAAATTTTCCACGTGAGGTTATTTGCACAATGTTCTTACTTTTTCAGAGAGACAATTTTTATAAAGATAACTGTACATTATCCTTTTGCTTTCTATAAAAAAAACCCCAAGCTTTGTCCAAAGTCAAAAAGTGGGTGTAAGATCTTCATATATGCTTAGAGATTTCTTTGATAGTCTTCTTATCAGACTTTTTACAGAAAAAAAGGGATTCAACTCAATGCTAGACGAATCTCTTTACCAGAAGTCCAAGGTATGGTGAAAACCCCTGCCTGACAAACCAGTATGGGAGATTTAAGACTTGCATCAAGCCAAGCTCATACTGCCAACTCTAGGAAAATCCAATGCAGTCAGAGGGTCATCATGCTACAGAATACTGTTCTGAGCAAAAAGTAACAAAACTGTTAGTACAATATTCATAAATCAGTATCTCTAAATAAAGAAACCCCAAAGATGGGGATTCATTACAGAAGAATTAAAATGGGACAGGTAAACACTATCTACCCTACCTAGAAAGTTGCCCACAGAATGGAAAACTAGACACAAACAGAACACAACTAATAGAACCTTAACCAAAAGGTTGAGACAAGTCTCTGCTAGGTTCTTAATATCTTTAGTAAAAAAACTGCCTGAAAGGAGGAATTAAACATGTATTTGATATGGAAGCATTTTTTTTTTCACATTACAAAACTTCAATTCCTCTGAGGAATGGTTTCTACCTTGTTCAAAATTCAGAAAGGATGTACATTGTACTGTGCTAAATTTGCCTCATAAAGGGACTCCAAGTATGCAGAGAAGATGAAATGGCCAATTCATCACTTAATTCATAATTGCCAACAGCTTGGTTAGCTGTTTTGAAGTTCTCAATGTACTGTATTAAGTAAACCACCAAATTTATTAGTAATGCATCGGCATATAATCCATTCAGGTAACAGAAGTGCGACAAACACTTGGACATCATTGCATATTTATATCATCTCCGAAGAAAAAAATTCCTTTTTTTAAGGGAATTTCAGATCAAACAAACAAACGAACAAATAAATAAATTTTACTTTGTGTTTCTTATTTATCCGATGCTTTTCTTTTCCTTCTGCAATATCTTCTATCATGTCATTCTCCTCTTCTTCATCACTATCATCTGCGTTTTCTAAGAAATTGAATGTTTCAAGAACATCACCAGAATTCCTATATAAAAAAAACATTAAGAGAGAATCCATTTTACTTGCTGAAGAGATTTAGATTAATCAGATTAAACAAAATTGTCACCTGACAGCTTAAGAGCTTTAAAACCAGTGAAACAAGAAATCGCTGAATGAAGAAGTTTCCACATGTGCTGAAGTGCTTATTACAAAAGCACCACTCAGTCTCTTCCCTTAAAAGACCAACTCCAAAGTGATCATATTACATAATTCAACATCAATACACAAATTTCCTGTATATCATGTTAGTGTAACATACATGTATGTATGTAATAGGTGTACAAGTTCTTATGTATAATCAATTTTAGTTAAGTGCATAATCATTTGTGGTCAGCTGCACTTACAGCTGTTCACAGACTCTCCAGCTTAAAGTTCAATGTGAACTGACCAGTACATATCAATGACTAAGCAAAACAAACTTCATGCATTTCTTATCTCTTCACTTACCTTTTGATTTCCTGTCCCTTTTGTTTTGATGAAGGAGATTCACCCCCATTCAGGATCTGTTCTAAGTTCTTTGTCTCTACTGAACCATTTGGTTCTGAATTGGAGAGCCCAAGCAAAGACCTTACCCGCTGGGAGCGCACATCCAATATTGTATCTGTATAACCTACTTCCTGAAGATACCTAGATATGTTAAGAGAAGAAAGACAGAGGAAAGGATATTCGATGAAAAAGGAAACTTAGTATTCACTGTTAAAAACAAATACCACTGTTGTATCATTTAAGGAAAAAAAAGCCTTGCTATCCATCTCACACGGAAAACATTACTCTGTACTCCTTAAAGCTCAAGACTCCGAGGTCCTGAAGAACAAATAACCATTTGCCCACCTCAGTTACTCTGTTTCATAGAGCTCCTCAAACTGCAAGGCAAAGTATGAATACACCAATATCCCCCAGTGCTACTTACTGTCGCAGTAACTGTCTGCCTTGCTTCCAGGTCAATTGGCTATTCTGAGGTACTGCAGGAACCTCTGTATCTTTGGTATCTTCTGAAAGACACAGTGTCATAGTTTAACATCTAACTTATACTGCTTTTAGACACAAACAAAAATTCCAGATATCAAGCCAGAAATAGGCATCATGCTCTCTAGTTTCAACTGGGTAAAAATGTACCTAAAATACAGTACTTGTAAAACAGGAGGGAGGGAAAAAAGGGAGGGGGTGGCATATAAATCTACAGACCACAATTTTAAGGTTCACTATATAAATACAGGCCAAAAGACTTCCCAAAGACCAACATTTCAAAAGAAGTCAAACGCAATTCTACTTATTGAAGAGCCCAGCATTGTTAGGAGAAATGCTTTCTTCCATCTGCAGTACTTTGAAGAGCAAACCTGGTATTATCAACTTGATATTTACATCTGCAAAATCAGATGCACTCCAGAAAAACAGTAAGGATAGCCTATGTTTTTCTTCTTTGGAGTATTTTCCTTGTTTTAAGATAGAAACACTCAGAGGTCCTTCAAAAAAAAGAGGTCAATTTATTTTGATTCTCAGATTAAGAAATAGTTACCCCATGCCCCTATTTTCCTAGATATATTCCCTATAACAGACCTAAGAGAGGGATGCAGAGAACAAAGTTGCAATAAATTAAACAGTAAAATTAAAATCTTACTTTATTGTAAAAGTTACCTGATTCAAAAGTTGGCATTTTCAAGTCACCTTGGTTCAATTCTGTGCCATATTTTAATTTATGATATTTTGCCCTGAAAAAGTATGCAGATGTTTATCAAATTAGTAGACAAGACTTTGATCAACTCAAAACATTCTACCGTTCCCATTTAAAGCAACCATACCAATATAATATCATTAATCCAGCTAGAACTGTTGTGATAATTCTTGCATCAAACGATTATTTCTAGTCTTTCAAGAACACAGTTTTGAGATAATATTTTGACAATTATTCACAATTATCGAGTAACTTACAAGCAAGAGTTTAGTGTGTTCTCCAAGAACATGGGTTTTTTTTGTGTATCAGCTAATAAGGGAACCTTTCAAATATCAGCAGGTTCAGGAACTTAGCAGAAATAATTTTTCCAGTTGTACCACTGTCATAGGTAGCCAACCACACTATAACAAATGAACCTCTTATTTGAGATTCCTGCCAAGCTGCCACTTCTGATTTCCACTTCAATTTGTCTCCTGCTCTGTCCTTGTTTATGACATGTATCACTCTGAAGAACCATGGGAGAGCGGTTGTTTCTCTCATCACCTGCATTCTCTTCCGGCTTTTCTCCTCCTCATTGACTGGAGGCTTAGCTTCCAATTTCTACTTAGTCCACCTACGCAAATGTGCCTCAGTCCTTCCCATCTTCTGATCCCTGATTCCCTAACACTGATCTCTCCTCCACCTGATATGCTAAGGCTGAACAACAAGCCTAGGCCTGACTTGACTTACAAGATGAATCTTGAGCATGATGTGCTTAATATCATCAAGGTTCTTTAGTTAAAAATAGATGATCAAAATATTTGTATCAGTTGGTCTTAAAGCCAAACCAGCTGCTGCAGAGACATCTCTATAACCCTATGTAAGATATATTAAGAGATTCTCCCAACAAATGTCCCCAAAGGCTTGTTAGTGGGAGAAATCCTCCCAACCTACATCCCTGGAGACTTGTTAGTGGAATATTTTAGGCAAACAGCCTCCCAGCCATGGCCTGAGCTCTAGCCCTGGCCGGTCAGGAAGTACGCCATCAGAACCAAGTATTTTCTGCACAAAAGGCTAACAAGTCATTTGGACTTGTTGATTTGGGCCTACAGAAGCTGGATCCCCTTTTGGGTGAACCTGAGACCTCCCCTTTGTGGACACACACCACATAGGATTTTCCCAATCACCAGGAAAGCTTCTCATTGCAAAAGGATTGCAACTCTGGATTATGGTGAAGTATTTAGGCAATTAGTGATCTATCTTTCTTAATCACTATTCTCTCTCTCATATTGTAATGATTAGATGTATTACCCTGCTTATTTTTGCTTGTTGTTAAAGCTGAATGATTAATATGCTTATTGTTTTATCAAATGTATCCTCTTACATTCCTCTTGCCTCAGTACTAACAGTAAAACAAGACCATCCTTTCCACTGGTGTCTGTGTCCATTCCAGCACCCCCATCAATTGGCAAAACAGCATCACCTTTCAAAATACTGGTCTTGGTGATACTATTTCCATGAAAGTATGCATGAGCCTTCAAAATCTTATCCTCTACCCAAGCTGCCAATCAAAATGTCTTCAGCTCCCTTTACAACCAGGAATCTCATCTGATCTACCTATGCCTATATCCTGGAATTCTCAAACTTTAGCACTGATCTTTCACAGTTTGACTTTTACCTCATAGATCCTTTGCGAAAATACTTAAAATCTCAAGGTAAAGAGCTCTAAGTGTTCTGCAGTAGAGCCAAGGTGAAAAAGCTCCATGAAAACATTAGCAGCCATATTTTAAAGAAACCTCTAAGCAATACAGCTTAGAGGTCTTATCACTCTAAGTGAAACATTCAACCAAAATTTTAAGACTAATTTAGCTCCCATCAATCATAAAACCTATTCTTGAATATGAAACTTCTCAAGTAAAGACACGTAATGGAACACGTGCTACACAAAATCAAGGATTTCCAAGAAAACTTCTCCAATGCCTGAGACACTATTGCAAGTGTTTTCAAACTGAAAGCACAGGAACACCTCAAATGGCCCCTTATATATTTGATTTTCTTCTAGATGACACAAATTTCTGCTAAAATTGCGGTTAGGAAGTCTCATTAACAAATTGTCAGTAGATGGCACTACTGACCCTTTTTAGTAAGATGAAATCCCTCATTTCATGGCAATTACATTGTAACTGAAAAATTGTAAAGCTTCTGAAGACTTTTTGTGACCTGAATCCAACTGCCAACTAAACAGAATCATATTTTTTAACTATGAATATGTTCATAGCTCATCCCTGCACTAGTTAGACCGTCTACCTCACATCCTCTCTTTAAACTGAGAGACAAAACTTTGTGCCACCCTGTAATAGGGCAATGTTCCACCAAGCTTTCCAAACATGAGAAGTACAGCGAGAGCCTGGAGAAAATGATTTTTGGCTCAAGACAACTGAAGTGTGTCTGGTTAACTTGAAGTTGGATGGGTTAGTTTGCTAAGTCAATGCCTTGTGAAATGCTTTCTTTTGATTGAATATTTGATTTAAAATTTACCCTTATTTTCTAAATTTTGCCAGTAAAAGTTTGTTGTTTAATCTCCTGAGAACTTTGTCATGTTTTCCCATGCATCTGCCTCAGAATATAAAAAAAACCTAAACCCCTTTAAGAGACTTGTCAAGCTAGTCTAGGGCTTTGCAGGAACATACTACAATATATGCCCTATAATGTACTGTCCATTTGGGGGGTGGGGGTGTGTAAAAAACCCCAAGTAACCCTAAACAACCAAAATAAAAGCGATTCAAGTTAAATAAAGTTGATAAAAATATTTTTTGCTCAAAGTGAAGACAATAAAGCACAATAATTGAAAAGCCAATCTAAATTTGTTCAATTTAGAGCTGTGACATACTATTTAGGAGCAGTTGCTCAATTTTGGATTTACAATTTCAAAGCATTAATTAAAATTCTACTTTAACTGTTCATAAGCGCAGATAATGATGTATCTGATCTGGAATTGTACCAATGACTACCCATTTTAAATAAGACAAAATACTGCTGCATGCAATGAGACCAGTTGTCTTTCACATCACAACTTCAATTTCACAGCAAAAATTAATCTTTTTAAATTCTAATCAACTATATATATCCACATCTGTTCCTTTCGTTGTTGGGGCCATCACTATATATCTTTAAAAACACGAGAAAGCTTCAGTGTCGTTCACAAATCAGTGACAATGCTCCTTCACACCACACAGTAACTGAATTCTACAAGGGGCAGTGTTTCCATCTTTGGAGTATTGACCTATCTAAGGCTAGGTTTCTGTGAGTAAAGAAGAGTAGAAAACACTGTAACTTGATTTAACTGCTTCCTGCTATTTAACTGTTGAATCACATCACTCAGTTGCAAGGGTGTAAGTTAGCTCCTGTCCAAAGCCCAAGAAGCCAAAATATAGCCACAGATTTATGATTTCAGGAAGTCTCATTAATTTAAGCACAACACTACAGTAACAAAGCTTGGAGTAGAGTGGCTCAGAGTACACAACAGACAACATCTGGCTGGATCTGCAAAGCACCATAAAAGTATACACACTTGTATTGGTTTAGCATGAATGGTAGAAAAACCAATCAGTGATCGGCTTTGGAACTGACAGCCAAGTTGGCCAATCAGGTAAAAAGTGTACACCCCTGAGGACACACTGCTTAACTACAGGAATCTTGGGAGATGTGGTCCTTTTTTCGACGGACCCGGCCATAAGGTAATGTCCCGGTCGGGCCAGGGCAGCCAGGCCGGGGCGGGCCCAGGCCCAGGGCCCTGCCGGCCCCGGGAGTCGGGCTGTGGGCGGCCGTGCCAAGGC